>CM071567.1:305854675-306228226 GCA_036426205.1 Ascaphus truei | reverse complement strand
CCCTCAAATCTCTCTCTCTCCCTCTCAGCCCCTCAAATCTCTCTCTCACCCTCTTAGCCCCTCAAATCTCTCTCTCTCCCTCTTCCCCTCAGATCTCTCTCTCTTCCCCTCAGATCTCTCTCTCCCCCTCAGATCTCTCTCTCTCCCCCTCAGCTCTCTTTCTCTCTCTCTTCCCCTCAGATCTCACTCTCTTCCCCTTAGATCTCTCTCTCTTCCCCTCAGATCTCTCTCTCTTCCCCTCAGATCTCTCTCTCTTCCCCTCAGCTAGCTCTCTCTTTTCCTCAGTTCTCCTCTCTCTTCCTCTCAACTCTCTCTCAGCTCTCTCTCAGCTCTCTCTCAGCTCTCTCTCAGCTCTCTCTCTTCCCCTCAGCTCTCTCCCCCATGCCTACGTTTGGCGGTAGGAGATTATCAGAGGAGCAGCCGGTAGAGGAGCTGTGGCAGAAGACACCAGAAGTAATAAAGACTTCCGGGTCAGAATGCTATAGGGCGCTCCTCCCCGCCATGCTGATTCCTCTACCGGCTTTCATTTCCTGTAACACGGGGGATCCGCCACCGCATACCATCTCCCCCCGCCTGTCTCTACAGGGGGGGGGGGGAGAGTGTCCCAAGAGCGTGGGCCTCCGGGCAATAGCTAAGCCACTGGCTGGTTATGATAAGGAAGATCACCCTGGTAATGGGGATAACATCCTTTAAGCAGCAAGGTATACTCTATTTAGAACGGACAAAATAGGAAGGAAGGGGGGATAAGTTAACCTTTATGTGAAGAACAATATAAAAAAACTACTTTAATACAGGCTTTACTGGAAAAAATATCATCTGAATGAAAAAAAACGAAGCACAAATAGTTAAGTAGAAAAAATCACGATCACAGGGTAACTCCCATAAAAATAAATGCACAGTATTTGATTATTTGCTCACATGGATAGCTAACAGGTAAAAAAATGCACCTATGTGTTTCGAGCCCTAGCTCTTTATCAAGGTGTGATACTGGAAAAAAGACTGAGAAACTTTGTGTAACCCTCGAGACTGGTGAGGAGGTTGTTATTTGTACTGTGGGGGGGGGGGGGATCTGCAAAAATGTGCACTTAGGTCACAAAACTCCCAAATCCTATTCATGGAATGGCCACCATCGGTGATATAGGCTAATGTAGTAAAGGAATTACAAAATGCTTGGGATATACATACGGCTATACTAAAAAATGAAATAAAACCAAGGACCAAATATGGTCTGAGGGGCCGACAAGGTGTCCAAGGGGTTCTTATCTGCTGTCAAATTTAAATTCTATAAGGTTTTACAACAGAGAATAATATGGGCAGATTAGGTGGGCCAAGTAGTTCCTTTCTGCCACTAAATGTTATGTTTCTATTTTATGACTTGAGGGAAAAGAAGCACTTAGAAGTGAACGTGCTGCGCTGAATAATGATACAATGGGCGTTATTCGTTTAACTGTGAAAGTGCCGATTGAGGAACAGTTGAGTGGAAACGAACATTGCCTCCAATTAGTTTTTCATTGTGATAGTGCCCCAATCGGCACTATTGCAGTTTAATGAATAACCCCCTCTCTATAATGAAATATTCTTCTTCTACGATTTATAAATTTAATGTATTTTTAAATAAGTATTACAGCGTCCTTCCCTCTGCACATGAAAGATAGGGAAGTGATTAGTAAGAATGGGGAAAACACAGGGCAAAGTAATGCTCTGGGGTAGGAGAGGTCACAATTGCATTGGTAATTCTGTCTGCACACTTCTGCTGCGTTTTAAACTGCATGTCAGTCGCTGTCCCAAAAACGCCAATGACTACAATGGCGGGCTGATAATACCACCATAATAAACATTTCAACTTGTGATATTACTAAATATATTGGGTTATTGCTTTACTCTCCAGCCCTTACCCACTCAGAGGCGTTAGAGAACGTTTAATTTCACGGGCAAGAAAATGGGTTTAACATCCAAACTCCAGAAGCCTACCAAGTGGATTTTTCTTCTTTCTGTCACTTATGAGACTTGAGCGGCAGTTCGGAAAAAAAAACAACATTAATGTGTTTTACACCCTCGAAACGTATTGTGGTACAGAGGAAGGAGAAGGATGAGTTTACTGTGTAGTGAATCTATAAATAATTAATTCTCCAGATCAGAAAACAAAGTAATGAGGACACGAAAACAGGAGACGGATTACATGCCTCTCTGCACAGCTCTTTAATGACAGGATGTGCAATTGTCTAGTGATCTTGCTACTTATGCAAGCTCACTGGGCACATTTGGCAAGGTACACTCTGACACTCTGACAAGCCATCAAACAATGCTAAGAACGTAACCAGATAATATATATTTTTTTTTAAAGAAAATATATCCACTCCATAGATCAGGGGTCCCAAACTCAGTCTGAAGGGCCACCGACTGGCTAGTTTTTATGGAAATCCCTGCTTCAGCATGTGGCTCAGTCTTTGACTGAGCCACCTGTGCTGAAGCAGGGATATCCATAAAAGCTGGCCTGTTTGTGGCCCTTGAGGACTGAGTTTGAGACCCTTGCCATAGACCGTTCACTACCAGAGGCGTCATAAAGGCATGAAATTAAATGTCCCACTAAAACGATTGTATGTAACCAGAAGTCAGCAACCTACACTGTCTTCAGCCAGTGTATAATGGTTAATTATGTTTGTTTTCTATGTAAATGTTTTAACTTATTATTTATTTATTTTTTTATGGTTTTATTTTACTTTTTGACATGTCGTCTCCCAACCTACAACCATAGCAGGCATTATTTATTAACCAAGCCTCTTGGTTCTTGGCGTTGTAGCCTACATATTTTAGAGCCCTCTTTGGAATCGAAAAAAAAAGGCAGCTGGCGCTGCATTCCTTTCCTGGCATATTCATTTCAAGCATCGAGAAGGGAAAAATACAACATTTTACATCTTCTGTACCAGAGGCCCCCTCAAGCCATGAATGATACAGTCAAGGAGACCTTCTGTTACAGATTTTGTTTTGAAAAAAACAAAACAATATGATATACATATTTAACGTGTTGCAGCTTTTTTTAAACTTCAAATGTACTATTTTGGCTTTTTCATTTTAAATATTTAATTTCTCTGAATCGGTTAAAGCAAATTGTCTGAAAATGTAGTAATGATTGGTTCTCTAATGGTGCTCTATTTCCGGCAATGTATTATTATTTCCATGTATGTTTATTTGTCCATGTTTTGCACTGTAGAGCCCAACAAACGTGGTAGCTATATACTGCATAAAATATAAAATAATCATAAGGCCTAACTAGCACTAAAATTATTAGTATGTTTTACGCCTGCAAGTGCAACAAAAAGGACAGAAAGGTGAATATCTACCCAGCTTCAGCTTGGAGTTAAAATTGTGTAGCAAAAAAATGGTTATTTATTCATACCAAATCAAAAGTGCACCGCAAAATACAACATTTTGACCACTGTGCAACGCGTGTGTTAAGACAATGCAGCAGAAGTCTGAACAGCACATATTTAACACCATCTGAAAAACTAAAGCCACCCAGCAAAAATTCCAACAAATCATGTAGCATATCAACAAATAGAAATGTAGCATAAGAACACAATGTATGTAACGTTATATGAAAGCAACATATAAGTAAGCAAATAATATCAATCAAAATAATCTATCTACTTATCCATTAGAAGAGCCCAAACGCCATCTATAACCCCAAATTTATTAAGGAACAATGGGGTATATCCACAACACTCTGTTAAATCAGGGCAAGTAATGTGACACTACCTAAATAGTTAATGGATGTTAGCTGAGTTTAATGGAGATCCACAGAACTAATTATATGCAAAAACAGCATCCGTTAGAGCAGTGTTTCCCAACTCCAGTCCTCAGGGAACACCAACAGGTCAGGTCTTAAGGATATCCCTGCTCCAGCACAGGTGGAGTCCTTTTGAATGAGCCACCTGTGCTGCAGCAGGGATATCCTTAAGTCCTGACCTGTTGGGGTTCCCTGAGGACTGGAGTTGGGAAACACTGCGCTAGAGCTCACATTTGTATATAGCGAATAATACGTTGTGAGCTAACATCAGGATAAACAACCTCCCTCCCCCCTGGCGCCAGCTGCCAGTAACGCTGGCTCGCATTAGCAATATTATACGGAAAATGCCTTCCACCAAAAATTAATGAATCCCTTAGTAGCAATAGTGGCCATGGAGGCATGCATTGGGCATGCATTCATGGTCACTAAGGTAACCAAGGGGTTAATATAAATATCCCAACTACCTTACTACCCTTTGTATTTTATAGAGGTTCAACTGCTATGGCATACAAGCTGTTAACCACTCTCCTTAATCCACCCGGGTGGCCTAACCTCCCGACCAGGGGCACCTACCCTCATTACCCCCCCCCCCCCCCCCAACAAACCTAACCTCTCCTTTAAAGTACTGGTCATTAGCACTACTAGGCAAAAGTGGCTAAAAGGTCAATATAAACACAAACACAGGATACAATAACACCCAGTTGGCCATGTTTGGCCAAATCTGTGATCAAAATTGATAGCGGCAATCGCATGATACATAATGCATGCCTTCATGGGCACTATGGCTTCCAAGGGGTTAATACATACAGTAGGTCATGGCTACATTTGTTGGCCTAGTCCAGAATATTCACAATGGCTTCCTATATTACCATTGCAATATAGGAAACCAAAGTGGCTCACTTCAGAACCCTGGACAAGGCCCCAAAATGTTCAGCGACCCAGCTGGAAGCACCTAACACCAGGTATAGCCATGACCTTAAAAAAATGTGTTAAGTCCCAGGTCAACTTTAACGGCCTGCTGTGGATAGGCATTTAGGTGTTCCACACCTCATTTGCATACCATTAACACTAACGCGCATTAAAGTTAACAGGCAGAGCCATGACGTTGTGTTATTCAGCTTTGAAGATCCCTGTTGGCACTTAACGAGAATTTCACTTACGTTAATGTCTTGTTAAGTCACTAACGGAGCTCTATGGATCTGTCCCAATGTAAAGCAGCCTTCTGACATCAGTTAAACAATGTAAACACTGTAGTTGAATTCTGGGAGGTTAAAATGGCCACTGCCATACACACTCATTAAGACAACAGATGTTGAAAACTGAGCAAAAAAAAGTAATATTCTGAAAAAATGTAGAGTAATAAATAGATCAGCAACTAACAGATTATGTTAAAACTTCATGTTTGTTTTTTTGGGGGGGGATTGCTACATTCATTATTTTCAAAAATATACTCTTTTGAACAATTTTAGTTTTAAGGATTGCCACTGTATTTGGGAGATTCAATGGCTGTTCTTTCATCTCCCATAATCCCTTGTATATATGTTCACTGTTTATTGGCTATGCTTCCCAAGTGAGGGCAGTTGCATAACTAAACTGGAATTTCAAGTTTAATCTGCTTCTATAGTGACATGTTATCCCAGACGTCAGGGATTTTCATAGGGACTTTCTGTCACTTAGAAAAGTCTAAAGAAGCGTAGGACGGGCCTACAGGAATCTATGGGATAGAGTACAATTAAGGGACTGAAATGAATCTACTTTCTGTCACAATGTACTCAGCTGGCACTGAAAATGTTAACACATAACAATATTAATGACCCAGTCTATAGAGATCTCTCAGTATATGTTTTACAGTCATAAATTTACAAATGCCCTTTATTGAAGCACAGGAGGATTTACAAGAAATGCAAAGCAAGATTTTTTTTTTCCTTTATTTGCATTCAAGCTGTCAAGTCAATTTCCCTTGTGTGCTTAGCCCTGATGTCAGCGTTCTGCAAATATGTTGCAACTATTTTAGTTACAGTAGGCACTTTCCTACTGAGTAATTGAATTATCTGTATTTTTATTTTGTTCTCGATAACAGAAATAGAACATTCTATTATTCTTCCAAGGAATGATGATATATTATCTGCAATTAGTGCTACCAATGGTTATAATTAAGTAGAAAAATAAAGGCACATGGATTCCTTGCTGTTACGATTGTGCTCGCCACAAACCGGGACCGGACCGCGGGGCTGAAGTGGGGTTATATAATCACTGACTTAGTCCACGCAGACTGATCCGGAGTGCGCAGTTCGTAGTCGTACATAGCAGGGTCAGGATTGGAGAAGGCAGCATCGTCGTTATTCAAGCAGGAGTTCGGCAACAGGTAGTCTGAAGTTCCCCGCTTCAGGTTAGGAGCGTAAGCGTGGGGGTGGCCTCTGCGTGAGGAGCGGGCTCGGCCCATGATGCCGGTCTCAGCAGGGGGAGACAGCAGGCTGGCCGAAGTACACCGCGGGGCAGCATCGGTGAAAACCAACGCTTCAGCACAGAAGTCCAAAGCAGGCCTCTGCATGGAGAATAGCAGCAGGCTTCAGGAAATGAAGGGTAATCTCTGCTAGGGGAGAATGCAGCAGGTACCAGGAATCTGTGCTGGCTAAAAAACGCTTCAGCACAGGAGTCAGGAACAGGCCTCTGCGTGGAGAGTAGCAGCAGGCCTCAGGATACTCCAGGAAACACAGGCCTCTACATGGAGAGTAGTAGCAAGCCTCAGGATACTCAGGAACAGGCCTCTGTGTGGAACTAGCAGCAGGCCTCCGGATACTCAGGAACTAGAGATGAGAACTAGAGAGGTTAGTACACAAGGAGACAAGCCAGACGGCTTGCGGCAGAGACAGTAATGTCCAGAGAAGGATTATGCTCGGCCCTGATTCAGAGCCAAAGCCCAACATATAAAGGGTGGAGATCCAATCACAGGGGGAGGGCGTGTGAGCATTCCTCCAATGATGGAGCACAAGGTAGAAGCTGCAATGAGAGGCAGCACATGTGCCATTGGTTGCCAGAGGAAGCTTTTGCAACTGCAGAGGTCTGCAAGGCTATAATCAAAGCCAGGAGCGGATTCCTTACACTTGGCCCATGGATTTTCACTACTTTGGTATGTATTGTAGATCGCAATATATAGTAACATGGTCAACGTCACACAGAACACGCACAATTACCTAAACCAGGTACTACCGTAGCTCTGGCTTTATTAGTTTATCTGTACTAGTTACAGGGTCTCTGCTCCTTTTTTTGTATCATTGAAAAATTTTATTACGTTTTCTATAACAACAAAACATATTTCCACAAGACCACAAAATACCAGTTTACAGTGATTACAATATTCCTTTACATTTTACAGTACACTGAACTAGTAAATAATATATTAAAATGGCATACACTTTAGACAATGACAAATAAAAACCTAAATTAAATGTTAAATCGATGAGTCGGTCCTATCTGCATTATATCATGGATTTGTATTTCCCTCTGTACCTCTTCCCCCTTACCCACAGTTCCCTTTGTTGTTTCTTTGCTATAGGTCCTAATCTTATCTAAGGATAACAGTTATTAGATGTTTTATTCTATTATTCTTTTATTCTAGTTTTATTCTTCTGGGCCTCTCAGGAATCAGACTTCTTAGTAATAAATAATGATGTCTGGCCAACGCCCGCATCACAACCTCTTTGTCCCTGTCTGGTAAAATTTCAATAAAGGGATCCCATTTTTTAAATAGTGTTTCCGTCTTTAGCTCTTTATTGGTTTTGGCTTCCATTCTATCTAACATGAATAATTGTGTTAAATATTTGTTTAGCATAACCATGTTAGGGGTTTTATCCTTTATCCATTGTACCTCCAGTAAAAAAAGTGACAAAAACCCTCCACAGCAAAGCATATAGCAAATATTCCTGTATGCTCATTTGCATGTCTTAGGCAGGTCTGCAACCCCGCCTTTCACCATTATCACCCAGCACACAGCACCTCCACTGCAGCAAGGGATTCTGGAAAATGACATGCAACTGGTCACACACCAGTGTCTCCTCAGTGTGGGGTTGGTTAACTGGCTATGCAATGAAGCAATGAGGGTGGGGTTTTTTTTACTCACCATAACTTAACTAAGTATGGTAAACCCCATCCTCATTGCTTCATTGCATAGCCAGTTAACCAACCCCACACTGAGGAGACCCATTAAGGTTGAAACAGCTGTCTATGGGTGGGTTTTCTGGCTATGCATCTTAACCCTGGCTGTGCTTAAAAATGTTAAATGTTAAAAATGGGTTTGAAGCAAAAGGTGACACTGTGTGCCCATTTGCATGTCATTTCCCAGAATCCCTTGCTGCAGTGGAAGTGCTGTGTGCTGGGTGATAATGGTGAAACGCGGGGTTGCAGACCTGCCTAAGACATGCAAATGAGCATACAGGAATATTTGCTATATGATTTGCTGTGGAGGGTTTTTGTCACTTTTTTTACTCACCATAACTTAACTAAGTATATATATATCTGTCCTCTCTGGAAAACTAAAGAACTGATCAAATATATTATTTGACGATACTTACTTTTTATAGTTCTCCGTTGATTTACCATAATGTGTCACCTGTGCATACGAATAACCATGTGAACTAGGTATCTCCCACTTTCTCTTTCATTCCTCAAAGTCTGCTACCTTTTTAATGATAGACTTTCAATAAACATTTTAAACAACTATCCATCTTGAAAACTCCAAACATCGTCAGGTTAAATGAACTGCCGCGTCAGATAACGAGTCACAAAAATCCCCTTTCATAGTTTTTTTTAGTTTTTTTATGCTATACAAGTTAATGCATAATATAATTTAATGTATCTTTTGACGCATAGATACAGTGCCATTTACATCATTTATCATGGTAGAATTGATTCTAGTTATGACATAGTTTTCTTCAAGCTCTTTTATGAGTCTCTCGAGGCAGCCATAGGTGCATTATTGTGTTGCAGGCATTTTGCCAAAAAAGTAAAACATGTCATTGGAAGCTCTTCAGAGAATTATTGTAATTCCATTGCTTTTGCTTAACCCTCTGCGGCTACAAGAGCCTGCAATGTATTCACAGGTAACGCCAGCAATGAAGAGTTTAATACTAAAGGGGCTCATGCAATATATTGCACTAGTTTAAAAATCTACATTGGTCATATAGTTTTCATATGTTACAAGTGTATTAGTAGTAACAGTAAAGAACTTCTATCAAATGAATATAAAATGAGATTGCCTTCATTATTTCTTATACACTATCAACTTTCTAATAATGTTATCTCATTAAAACTGAATTTGGCCTTATTTTTGCCTTATTTTTGCCCACTGACTTATAACAAGCATTATCCAGGAAATATTTAAGGTAAAGGGGATGTTTCTATGTATATCTTTATTTATATAGCGCCATCCATGTACATAGCGCTTCACAGCAGTAATACAGCTCAACCCCGTTATAACGCGATCCGTTACAACGCGAGTCCGCTTATAACGCGATGCAAGAGTGACTCCCAATTTTCGTATTTATGAATACTTTACAACACGATTATTGGTATCTTAAATACTTTATTGTACAATGCATACAATTGTACATTATTTCTAACGCGATCCGCTTATAAAGCGATGTGATTCTTTGGACCCCAAGAACAGCATTATAAGGGGGGATGAGCTGTACCTCTACACGTGACATAATAATATAACACATAATGAGAATAAGCGCTTCAGACATAAAAGTAACATTAGGAAACGTAGTCCCTGCCCCGAAGAGCTTACAATCTAAGTGGTAAGTAGGGGAAAACTTACAGAGACAGAAGGAGGGTGTTCTGGGAAGTGCGTCTGCAAGGGGTCATGGTAAATGCATATGAGATGTATAGCACCAGCCAACAGAGTTACCCAAATGCTTCTTTAAAGAGGTGTGTTTTAAAATGGTCTTAAAGGTGAAGAGAGAGGGTTCTACAGTATATTGAGAGGAAGGGTATTCCAGAGGTGTGGAGCAGTGGGAGAGAGGAGTTTTTACATGGGAGACAGCTTTAAAGAACCACATTGTTTAAAAAGTGAAGGTTTTCAAGACCACACAGGTCTCATAAAATCAAGAGCGGCAAAACAGACTCAGAAGTTGAAATGTGTAATTCAATGGAAGAGGAAAGCATAATAACATTGTCACACATACAGACAGGCACCCAAAGATTTTCTTCTGCGTACACATATACCCAGATTTACCTTCCCTGCAGCCACAGGAAGAAAGCATTTGCCGCAGTTGCAGGGAAGGTGAGCGCCGCAGGCAGCCATAGCGGCTCAATGCTTTCTTACCAGCTGCTCAGGTTGCCCGCAGTCCTGGGAAATGTTACTGTGGATACATGCGTAAGTACCTGATCAGTACTCAAAGCCTGTATTGAATTCATGATTAGTGAGTAATGGTGCTCTGTAGACAAGTATACTGTATTTTGGCCAAGAGTTAAAGATTGCCTTCCATATGCCAGTATCTCTCGCATTTCTAAACTTTTTATTGTAACTTAAGCAGATAAAGAGTTTATTGCGCTTTGAACACTAGGACACTCTTGCAAGTATTATTTTGGACATTACAACATGTGGAACTAACACAAACCATGCTTTAGGATTTATTAAATATGTTGATCTAATGCAGATAAGATTTTGGCAACACATTTGTGGCATATGCAGTGAATTCTACTGACTGACTTTGCTCCTCAAGGTCATATTCCCTCCTAGGACCAAATTGCACTAATGGCCGTGACTCATTTAAGGGGTTACATCTGTATGATTAATTCGTTAATACCAAAATTGGCACACCTTTAAATATGCGTGAATCATTTTTTTAAAGTTAGTTTGTAAACAGGGTGATCTGAGACCTGAGAGGGGTTTGATTTCCTCTGGCTGCTCCCTTTTGTAAAATGTGACTTGTGTGTTTAACAAGAGTTTGCATAGCCGGGGGCTCCTTCTCTTCCCATCCACTTGCAGTATCTTTATTGGCTCTCTGATAAGGATGGGATAAGGTTAACGAAAACACTTGCTTTTTTTGGTGGACTGCCCAGAATTGCATCATTGAATGGCACCACATTCAACAATCAACACAATTAACAAATGTCCTGCTTTCCCTGTTCAGGACGGGCAACATCAGCCCTTGCACAAAACTTAAAGGCCACTTTCTAGACCAGAATAATGTCAATTGCAAGCGGCAATTTATAAGGCAATTTGTTCATTTTCAGACAAGAAAGCAGAATTAAATCATGGAAGTATGCATGTGACAGTGATTCTCCGGAGAGGGACAGATACATGTGCCTCTGATTAATGTTATCACACACATCATTTGTTTTCCTTTACAAAAGCTGCACTCTGTAGCACCAAGGGATATATAGAGACAGCATCGTGTTGTATACTTTAAACTAATCTATAACATTCTTAAACAACACTGCTTGTCATTTATTACAACCAAAAACATATGGAACAGGATCACACGGGGGGTTCCAAACACAGCACCTAACCCAGTTTGTGTTTAGACATGGTGTTAATAAAAGACACAGAGAAGGGTTCTTTAACTTGTGTATGACATTCTTGGTCTCGGATTGCCTGCCCCTACTCATTTTATGACAGTGGGTTAGGCAGATAATTGCTTGCTTTACTCAGAAAATCACTTGGTAATGTAAACATATGTAACTAAAAGGATTACAATACTCTTGTGGTTTGTAATTTTTTTCTGATGCGGTCCCTTTAGAAAACCAGTTGAAAAGCGCTGAGAAATTACCTGGATAGTCTATTTCAATGGTGGTGGTACATAAAGGCACAGTAACAATTAACACAACTATGTATGGAAAATGCAAAATCAGCTTATGTATATATATTTTGTCCTAAGTTTATGTATATATATATAGATGTATTATAATATATATATATATATCTATATATCTATATATATAGCTATATATACTATATATATATATATGTAATACCTAGCTCCTGGCAAGTTACTTCTTGTTCTGGGGCCTTCTCTCTCTGTCCTCCTGTTAGAACAGCAGTGGAAAGTTTATTCCTTCAAAAAGCCTGTTTGTGTATTCACTCTGAATATGATATCCATTCATGTAGGGCGGGCCTTTGCAACATGAGGTATGTCAATCAAAGGGTGGATATTGGTTGAACCCCACCCTGCTGCTGTGTGGGCCAATCTGTACCGGCTTTTGCCTTGTAGTGAGTCAAAAGTTAGACACTCCCTGAATGTTCAATTGGGACCACCTCCTAAATTAAGTTATCAGTTAGTGGAGATCAGTTAGAGGATGGAGTTATTGAGTTGAGCTGATAGAGAGAAGGACATAGAAGAGTCTCTCTCCTCTCTTACCCCCACCTGGTAGGAGGGATGTGAATTATGCTGCTAAAAGCAGATGGCAGATAAGAATGCTAGCATGGCCTAGCATGCAGAAGACCATGCTTGTGTATCATGCTGTATGCTGCTACTGCGAATAACAGTCAACAAGAAAGAGATACTGCTGTGTGGAATCCCCTGTTTTTGGTGAATGAAGAGTGTCAGTGGGGTCCCTCCTCTGCGACACCGAAGATTCCTACTGGCTGGAGGCGCTGCAAACCACCCAGAGAAGATCCCATCCGGTAACCTTTCTCAACCCCTGTCCCTGTCCTGGGCTCTCACCCACAACACCGCGGCTCCAGCCCTCCTTTTTGCAGCAGGTCCAGGAACCAGAGACCCATTGATGTAACCAAAAGGAGTGTACCCCCCCAATCATCACGTTAGGGGGGGGGAGGGAAAGGGGTTGCTATATTTTGTTCTTGTTTATGTCTATATATATTTTGTTACAATACTACGTATTTAAGAAGCTAGATTCACAAATATCAACCCATCGCGTAAAATAACTCAAAAGTGACACCTATAATAATGCTTTCATGAACATCAACATATGAAAGTACTTCTGAAACATTTGTTTGCACAAAGCACAAAAACAACGCTACTAGTTCTGGTTATGTATTTATACTAAGATGCTTAATGGAAGGTAAACGTTCAATCAAATTAGCTCACCAACCACCTAAACAGTCCGGCACCCTAAGAGGACTGACCGAATAAAAGAAACTATAACCAACAGTACTGGTATGCTAACCAACTCTACCATCTTAAAGTCTATTCCTGATGGACACACGTGTTTCCTTTGATCGGCACTGCCCAAGTGGTCTCTCCACGGTCTCTTTCCAGCACTCGAATTGTTTGAGTAATAGCAATGATCCCGCTTATACCACTCATATGGAGCTGGCTGTCAAGATGATGCTATCATGTTGCAGTGGTTGAGTCATGGAGGCTCTAAGCACTGGCTCGGAAAAAGACTCCCGCACTGGTTTCAGGGCAAGGTCCACGCACTTGCGGCCTAAGACTGTTTTCATTATATATAGTTAGTCGAAGCTCTCCCCGGTGCCCCCCCCAGCTGAGGCAGGTTTTGTTGCTTGCTTACGATTTGCAAGTGTTATTTTAGTGTAAACTCGTGATAGCGTACTTAGAGTCTGATGTTGCCATGGTTGCGCTTGTGGGGCTGGCCGCGTGTGCTTTGGGGGGAGGAGCTCACTGTTACCCACCCTCCCCCCCCCCCCAGCCCACACACCCCTCCCCAGGCACTTAAGATTTTCAAATGTGTTACATAACTTATTCTGAATAGCATTGGATTTTTTAAATACAAAATAAATAAAAGCGTTGGAAGGGCAATCTCTTAAAGTAAGTAAAAAAAAATGAATGCAAAAAAAAAAAGTCTTCATTTTTAACTAGGCAACCACAGCATTTATATTCTTCGCGGTTGCATACGTAACAATAACATGATTTACCCTCAATGCTATTACTAAGTAAGAAATCACTACATGGATTAGTTAGTGTAGGCCCTAGTAAGAATACTAGAATTACTTCTACATTGGAACAGAATGGATAATTATCCACTAGGAGGTATCCTGAATGCAATTACTGTGCACGTCACTGTACTGTGGAATGTGGGTATCTGCTTTCTCATTTGTTGGTGCCTTCTAATGTGTGCTGTTTGTTGTGTGTGTGTGTGTGTGTTGTTTTGTCTGGTGTTTGTGTCGTGTGTCGGTGGTGATGTTTCTGTTGGTTGGTGCTCGCTGTGTGTGTGATGTGTGTGTGTGTGGTGTGTGTGTGTGTGTGGTGTGGTGTTCTATATATATATATATATACCATTAGAATTCAAAGCAGGCCTGTACCTGTCTTATATATACTATACAGTGTTCGACATAACCTATACCATTATGCTTCGCCCCGGCGCGAGTGGACTTTCCGCAATAAGCTCGGCGTCAAAGTATTTGGCTCAAGCATGCACCCGTTTTGGGTACTTAGGCTGGCGAGTAGATTTTCTTGTGTGGACGAGTAGAGTAGATTTTTTGGTGATTTGGTCAACCACTGTGTAAATATATATATATATATATATATATATATAGACATGCAAATGAACATACAGTAATATTTACAGTTGCTATATATATATATATATATATATATACACATACACACACACACACTTGTGTGAAAAAGAAAGTACACCCTCTTTGAATTCTATGGTTTTACATATCAGGACATAATAACAATCATCTGTTCCTTAGCAGGTCTTAAAATTAGGTAAATACAACCTCACAGGAACAACAGCACATGACATATTACACTGTGTCATGATTTATTTAACAAAAATAAAGCCAAAATGGAGAAGCTTTGTGTGAAAGACTAAGTACACCCTTACTGCTTCCAAAGGAATTAGGATGCTAAGTAGCAGGCAGGTGCTGCTAATCAAATGCCCTTGCTTAAATGATCATCAGCAAGTGTGACCACCTCTATAAAAGATGAACTTTTAGCAGTTTGCTGGTCTGGAGCATTCAGGTGTGTGTTAACACAATGCCAAGGAGGAAAGACATCAGCAATGATCTTAGAGAAGCAATTGTTTCTGCCCATCAATCTGGGAAGGGTTATAATGCCACATCCTAACAATTTAAAGTCCATCATTCTACAGTGAGAAAGATTATTCAAAAGTGGAAAACATTCAAGAGAGTTGCCAATCTTCCCAGGAGTGGACATCCCAGCAACTTCACCCCAAGGTCAGACCGTGCTCAGAGAAATTGCAAAATACCCAAGAGTTACATCAAAGACTCTACAGGCCTCAGTTAGCAAATTAAATGTTAAAGTTCATGACAGTACAATTAGAAAAAGACTGAACAAGTATGGTTTGTTTGGAAGGGTTGCCGGGAGAAAGCCTTTTCTCTCTAAAAAGAACATGGCAGCACGGCTTAGGTTTGCAAAGTTGCATCTGAACAAACTACAAGACTTCTGGAACAATGTCCTTTGGATATATGAGACCAAAGTAGAGATGTTTGGCCATAATGCACAGCACCACGTTTGGCGAAAACCAAACACAGCATATCAGCACAAACACCTCATACCAACTGTCAAGCATAGTGGTGGAGGGGTGATGATTTGGGCTTGTTTTGCAGCCACAGGACCTGGGAACCTTGCAGTTATTGAGTCGACCATGAACTCCTCTGTATACCAAAGTATTCTAGAGTCAAATGTGAGGCCATCTGTCCGACATTGGCCGAAATTGGGTCATGCACCACGACAATGATCCCAAGCACACCAGCAAATCTACAACAGAATAGCTGAAAAAGAAAAGAATCAAGGTGTTGCAATGGCCCAGTCAAAGTCCAGACTTCAACCCGATTGAAATGCTGTGGCTGGACCTTAAGAGAGCTGTGCATAAACAAATGCCCACAAACCTCAATGAACTGAAGCAACGTTGTAAAGAAGAGTGGGCCAAAATTCCTCCACAACGATGTGAGAGATTGATAAAGTCATACAGAAAACGATTACTTCAAGTTATTGCTGCTAAAGGTGGTTCTATAAACAAGAATAGCAAAGGAGAACTGCTGGCAAGAAGATCCTGAGGAAAAAAATCCTATAGGAAAAAATGATGGGCACAACTCCAGACTAAAAGCTGAGGGTATTTATTCCATGGACTCACAGGGACAAAAACACAGCCCACGCACCAACGCGTTTCGTCCCGTGGGACTTTATCAAGGTGTAAGATGAAAACATACCTCCTCACATTTATAAGCCCCATGTCGCGCCAAAAAGTCTGTGGGAACGCATTTTTGGGACTGACTTTTTGGCGCGAAATGGGGCTTATAAATGTGAGGAGGTATGTTTTCATCTTACACCTTGATAAAGTCCCACGGGACGAAACGCGTTGGTGCGTGGGCTGTGTTTTTGTCCATGTGAGTCCATGGAATAAATACCTTCAGTTTTTAGTCTGGAGTTGTGCCCATCATTTTTTACTATAGGATTTTTTACCTCAGGATCTTCTTGCTAGCAGTGCTCCTTTGCTCTCTACACTACCAGGATTGCACGCAGTGGAACTACCTTTACAGATGACTTCTGGACTTCAATGTACCCCCGTGGGCAGGTAATGGGCTATAGCCCTTATATTCTTACCTTTGATCCTATATGGGGAAGTGTATTTGTTAAGTGGGGTGTGCTTCTCGACCATATCTGCAGTAGTCTGGCTGACTGACCGCTAGGTCTTTTATTTTGCCCCCCCCCCCTTAATTCTATATCGTATATATGATGTTATGGATTTACGACAAGTTCCTATCTTCATTTATTTCTACAATTCTACTCTGAGTCTACACTGATATTGAGCGTCAGTCTTCACATCACTTTATAAAGGTGGATCTAAAAGCTGTTGAATCATAAGGTGTACTTAGTTTTTCACACATGGATTCTCCATTTTGGCCTTATTTTTGTTAAATAAGTCATGACACGGTGTAATATGTCATGTATTGTTGTTCATCTGAGGTGGTATTTACCTAATTTTAAGACCTGCTAAGGAACAGATAATTGTTATTATGTCCTAATACGTAAAACCATAGAATTCAAAGAGGGTGTACTTTCTTTTTCACAAAACTGTAAACCAATGTTTAAACGAACAAAGATGGCATATAAGGAGGAAGGGATGGGGTAAGTAAATTTCATGCCGATGTGCTGCGGTATTTCTTTCTTTAGTCTGGTATATGACTGTAACATTAGATTCCAGTCTGGAAGGTCTGGCATATCTCTCATCCGATTGAATAGCAAGCCCTCTCAGATTCTCATGTCCCCTGTATTTGTCAGAGGCTTGCATAAATTATGAATTTTACATGTAAACGGGGGATCGAATTTTAAGTAGGCATCCATGCACCCAGAATCACATCCATTAGGGCGTTCCCGTATGATAGAGGATACAGTATGTAATGTCTAAACGGCATATATGCAAATACATTTCAAGGATGGATATTTAACTCCCTGCGGTTCCTGGAAGCTAAACACTGATTTTCGCTCTACATCATACAATTGACATAACAAGCATAGCCCGAAGGATTCCCACTTCTAAAGATCTCCGACTCTTTGCCCACTTCAAAATCTGGATTACCTACTACTGGAAAGTATGTTGTTAGTGCTTTAGGTTCTAATAGACCAAGGTCAAAAGACCAAGGAATTTCTTAGGCTCTCCACGGGTCAGTGAAGAGCACATTATTTCTCACCTCCACAGGTACTGTAGGTTATCTCCAACTTGGGCCAGGTTTGTTAGAGTTACAGGAGCAGCTATGTCCCTTTCCACCTTGGGGAGCGTCAGAACCTATTTGTTAACCCCTCGCTTACTGTTTTAAACAAACAGGTCCTACTAAAGATTTCTAGGTCTGGAAAGGAGCACCTTCCCATATATTTCATGCATTTTACGTTTTGATACGCTAATTGTATGTTTCTTACCGCCCCAAATAAAGTTTGGCATTTCTCTATTTAACAGTTGTATGACTTTTTTTTTTCTAAGTATCGGGGGTAACATCATCAGTAGGTGACAGGTTTTGAAATTGGATGGAAGCTTGTTTTTCTAGGTGAGATCTGCATTCTGGCCAGAGAAGAACTAGAAGAGGAGAACTCACTACTCTTCCGGTTGCGTCAAAAGTGACACCGCAATCATGTGATCGCTTTGAGGAGCGGTAACCTGGTAGCGATGTGCCAGAGGAGCTGTGGCAAAGGGTTAAATGGAAAACGAAGAAGAGAGAGAGAACATGGTAATTTTGTAATAGCAGTAAAATAATTTAGGAGAATAAAAAAGGATTGGTCGGAACGGAAAATCATACCAGATAAGAAGCATGAAATCCGATTGTTGCAAAGTGAGGGCTTTTTTTTATTAACTAGTATTACTGTACTAAACACTCATTAATTTACTTGCTGCATTTATACTTTGTTTTAAAATATTTGTATATAATATTAGCATGCTACAGTGACAATGGTGTTGTGTATATAGCGAGAGACTTACAAAAACATGTACAGAAAACCTGTTTATTAGAAAAATTGCCAGGCGAAAATATTTGATGTTTTAACTCACAAGAATGATATCAAGCCCACAGATATTAGTTTCTCAGGAAACTCCAAAGACCAATCCCAGAAATGTGTTTCGGTTAATCACAGGCACACACTCATATGCTTCCCCTCGTTTACCCCTTTGACTTTGCTAATTTATGAAATGCACCTAATTGTTCAATCACAACATTACTAATTACTGTATGCAAACGTGTCGCTGGCCAATCATTAATCTTACTTTCTGGGTAAAAAAAACATATTACATTTCGCCATGAATATATAATGTATTAGCCCTAATACTAATTAGTATTAGTATAATTACCTAATATTTATTCCAGTTGTACATGTTTTCAGTGACAGGTCATTAAAGGTGTACGCCAAACACACGCAGAATCTTTAATTACATGCTTCTGTTGCAACATCCTCCAGCATTTCCCCAGTATTTCTTGAAAATGATTGATGTCAAAATCATTGTTGAGGGGACTTTTTATAATAAACCTAATTAATATATTCTTTAAAAAAAAAAAAAAAAAGCATTTAGAATTAATCACTGCAACTTCTGAAGTTTTGCTATTAGCCAAAAAGTATCTCCTAACACAAATAGTATAGAAGTAATGGATTTGGGGCCATGTTACAACATGGTGCTATTCCATAAGACACCTTCTCTACACCGGAAGACCCCTTGCAGCTTATTGCATTTAATTGGACTTGAGGTGTCTTTTCACACCGGAAGTTGTTTTATGGAATAGCAACTGTATGAATAAGGTGTATTGTGCAATAGCCCCACTTTATAAATATGGGCCTTTATGCCTTATTCAAGTGAATAAGGTGTTGTGCAGGGAAGGTGTATTGTGGAATAGCAGCACTCAGTAAATAAGGGCCCTTATCCCATTCCCATTAATTGCTCTTATTATTTTTGGCTCAGGTTCGGGCTACACACGACCAGAACTTCGACGCACCGCGCTCTTGTAACAAGCAGAAATACAGGATATGTGCAACTTTGCATGTTTATTCCAGAAGAAGCAACACAACATTTCAGGGGCTCCTGCCGCTCGCACCTGACGGAGGAGCCAGGAGTCTATGAAACGTTGTGTTGTTTCATCTGCCCCGTATGGACTAAAGTGGCATAGATTCATTTTTTTACAAGAGTGCAGCACGTCTGATATCTGTTCACGTGCGCTGTGCGCCTGTTCTCGGGAGAATGCGCTGCAGACAAAATCTGGAAGCAGTCAACAGGAAGCGAGCCCAGATTTTTTACTGTATGTCCGGTTAAGGCTAGCCATTTTATCTGGGTTCTAACCTGGATATATGTATGTATAATTATATTGTATATATGGTGTTTGCCTCATTCATGTATTACATACATAGTTTGACACTGGCCGCATGATCTTGATTGCTAGCATCAAACTACTTGGTCTTTGCTTCTGTTTGTACATAAGGCTGCGCTTATAGTCCCGGCTATGGCGACAGCGCGCCGCGTCAAAACAAGTTGATGTAATCCGTTGCGTGCTCCTATAGTGGGCGCGACCACGACAGCGCGACACAGCAACCAAAAACGTGGATGTCAATAGAATTTCATTTTTTCGGCGATCGCCGCGTGACGTCAGCGGGACGTGAGCAGTTCAGCCAATGAGGGTGAACCGCTCATGGCCACGCCTCCGCCATGACCCCCGGTCGCCCTCTCGTGTCTCCTGCGCTATAAGCAGGAATCGCTATTACAACGGCGATGGATGATGTCACGCGGTCGCGTTGCCGTCACTGTAGCCGGGACTATAAGTCTTTGGTTTATAAGAATCAGTATACTGGTTAGGTACCCCCTAATACTTGGCCTTGAAAAAGCACACCAGCGAAAAGCGCGTCGGTACCACGCAGTCACGTGCACGCGCAGAGCCCTCGTTCACAGACGCTGACTTCATGTGATTAGAGGCAGTCAGCGCGGCTCGGCGGCGGCACATTCAAGGGCTCAATACAGACCTGATGGTCTTATGAGCCACTACAAGGGAACGACTTAACTGTTAATCTGGCTAAATAGAGTACATTTATGTGTTCACGGGAATACTATCCTGCTGACATCCGAGTACTATATTTGTATAAAGGATTTTATATTAACAGCTTTTAGTACCCCAACCAGATACCTACACCTGGAGTGCCAGTTCTATAACATATATGTATAAGAGAAGCACCAATTAGGCAAGGGTTGTATATTACTAACCTGTCTCCTGGTCCTTAAAGGTGCAGCTCTTAGCAACAACTCCTAATTTGTTACAATTGGGAGTTCAAGCAGTGTCTCAACAAATAACAGTATATTCACTGAGTACTAGTGTCAACCAAAGATCTGCATCACACAGATCCAAAGTTTACACATAACAACTATGGTCTATATTCTATGCTTACTCACGACAGATCCAAGTTGGCGTTAGCACACATTGGGGGCACACCTACCAATAACTGTATATCAATACATTTATACCTTTACCTGACTGCAATATTTAGCAGTACAGTGATAGGTCCTGTCTATCCTGTGCACCAATAAGTACCCACTACTGTGGCACCACATATATGATAACTACTGTCGTTCCCTAACCACCTACCTCTAGCCAATCGCTCCACATGAAGGTTGCTAGGGCCAGTGAGTTCACTAACACTGGACCTTATTACCCTATTTGACACTCCTTGGGAGATATTCATCCAAAGAGTACAAAACACTTGTTACGACTATTTAATACTTGTTTTAAACCCCATTGTTTTAACCTTGTTTATGAATAAAATATTTTTAAATTTACTCATCATCTCACATAGGAATAGAGTGCTATATAGGGGTTCTGTGTGTCTCTAGTGTTATTTATAAGAATCACTCATTCTTTAAACTAGTGATACCCATTTTTAAAAGGTCTCCTGAAACATGTTCAGAGTCTGCATTGCGACTCATCCAGACCCGCACTGTGGGACTCATTCCCAAAAAGCAGTTTTTCAGAAAACCAAAAAAGTAATTAGAGCACGCTTGGAAGCAGCACAAATCTCTTTCTCCAGCCCTTCTTCTTCATGCAGTGTTTAACTGAAGACATGTTGTCCTAGAAAAGGACATTGTTCCAGTAAAGAACAGAAAGAGAAACTGATTTGCAAGACATATTACACCTCCGCCTCTTTGGCAACTATTCCATAGGCTGTGAAGTCGTTTACTGGTACTAAGCCTTGGGAGGTATTTCAATATACTCTGAAGGCCAAGAGTATACTGAATTACCCTGTTACCCTATTCATCTGATCTCTCCGCGAGCACTGGAACAGCTGTACAGTATATTAACTCTTTGAGCACCCCAGGATGTTATGGCAACGTTGTATTAAGTGGCAACCTGGGGCCTTTTGACGTTGCCCCAACATCATAAATGTTTTGCTAGTTTCTAAGGCGATCGCGACCACAGCTCTCATTCATTGGTGACATAAAGGGGCAGACCACAATCGTGTTATCTTTTATACCTTTTACTGTAAAAACAGATTTTTATAAGTGTTATCATAAAAGACACAGCAAGTCTTTATAGTATATAAAGAACATAGGTAGGTTTCTCTATGCTATTGGTGACTGTCTTCAGGTTATTATTAATAGGGACAGTAATAAGACTACATTGGTGGGGAATTCCTAACTACAGTATGGGCATCCTCTTATAGAATATTCATCATATTAAGGAGTTGAGCTAGTTTTACTTTTTATTTGATTGCTTTTCTTATACAATATCTCTATATTGCAAAGTTATATATATATATATAACCTAAGCTTAAGCCTATAGGGGAACCATGTTGAATGGTTTTGAAGCAAAAGGAATTATATATATATATATATATATATAAAATGGAAATATTACTGTATGCTCATCTGCATGTCTTAGACCAGCGGTGCGCAAACTGGGGGGCGCGCCCCCTTTGGGGGGCGCAAGATTATGTAGGGGGGGCGCGGGCTGCGTGCGGGGAAACCTGGGGGCGGGCAGAGCTGTGCACGGGCGACCGGAAGCTCCGTGCTGAGCCCGCTTCTAATTCTATGCTGTGTCTGCCTGCAGAGGGGGCGGGGCCTTGCTGCGGGGCTTTCCCTGCACACAGACAAGCCCTCCTCCTCCTGTCTGTTACCCGCCCGTTTTCTGCAGCACATGGGGGGACCTGAGCAGGCTTAGTTACTCCCTCCCCCCACCCACCGTGTGTGTGTGTGTGTGTGTGTGTGTGTGTGTGTGTGTGTGTGGTGTGTGTGTGTGTCGTGTGTTTGTGTGTTTGTTGTGTATGTGGTGTATGTATATGTGTGTCGTGTAGATATATTTGTGTGTGTGTGTTGTGTGTGTGTGTGTTGTTGTGTGTTTGTGTGGTGTGTGTTGTCGTGTTCGTGTGTGTTGTGTTTGTGTGCTGTGTGTGTGCTTTATCATATATTTTTGTGTGTGTTGTTTTGTGCTTTTTGTTTGTCTTTTTGTGGTGTTTTGTTTCTTGTTTTGTTGTGTGTGTATTTTTTGTTTGTCTTTTTGTGTTTTTTTTTTGTTGTTTCTTGTCTTTTATATATATATCATATTTTTTTTTTTTATAGATATATAATCTGTGTGTGTGTGTTGTGTGTTTTTCTGGTGGTGTGTGGGGTGGGTGTTGGTGTGTATATAGATATGATGTGATGTGTATATATTAGATGTGTGTGTGTGTAGATATATGGGAGATCAGTGTTATATATAGCATAAGTGTGTTGTAGTATGTTATGTGTGTGCTGTATATATGTTAATTGCTGGTGTGTTATATGTATAGACTGCTGTATATAGATATGTGTGTATATGGTATATATACTGTGCGTGTGTGTATAGTTGGTGTGGGTTGTATATATATATATATATATAATATTCTATGATATCTTGTGTTGTGTGTGTGTGTGTGTGTGTGGTGTATATATATATATCATGTGTGTGTATATATAGTGGTTTGTGTTTTATATATTGTGTGTTTGTTTCTGTATATCTGTTTATATAAATTATATACTGCAGTGGTGGTGTGTGCTGTTGTGTCGTTTTGTGATTGATGGTTTTGTTGCTGTCGATGTTTGGTTGTCTGTCCTGAGTGTGTGTGGGTGTTGGGATTGAGTGTTGTGTGTGTTGGGTTGTGGTTGTGTGTGTCGTGACTTGTGTTTGTGATGTGTGTTGTGACGTGGTTGTTGATGTGGTGTGTGCGTGCCTGTTTGTTGTGCCCTCCTTACGGGTGTCTGCCCTGCAATAGCACTGTGTTCTCTGCTCTCCTACCGCTGGCAACTGCTTCGCTCGATGCCTCTGAAGTGAGAGGGTAGGCTGCACCACTATATCAATCATACAACTTGAAGTACAAAATAATACAAAAAAAGTGGAAACCTTTCCCCGCTCGTGCTTTGCAAAATTTGCAGGACACCCTGTGCTCATGCTTGGAGAGTTGTTGATGTCACCGCTTCTCCGCGGCAGCGGACGACAAGCCTAATGTTTGCAAGCGGCTGTTGAAGTATGTAAGTATTTAGGCTGCGCTTATAGTGCCGACGACGCACGTCGCCCGAAAACAAATGCATTGTCGCCGCCGCCTCGTGCGCTTATAGTAAGCGTGACGTGGTGACGCAATTTTTTGAAGCCGGCAATATTTGATTTTTTCAGGGGCTGTCGCCTGAACCAATCAATGGCCTGGTTGCCCACGCCGCCGCAAAGCGAAATACAACTTTCGCTAGCGTCGCCGTCGCCGGCACTATACGCGCGGCCTTAGACATATTTGTATTTACATTGTATACCGTTTAATAAAGGTTTTTTTTTTATGTGATTTTGATTACATTAGGCAGGGGGGGCCCGAGAAATTTCATGGATAAAAAGGGGGGCTCGGCATAAAAAGTTTGCTCACCCCTGTCTTAGACAGGTCTGCAACCCCGCCTTTCATCCAGCACACAGCACTTCCACTGCAGCAAGGGATTCTGGGAAATTACATGCAAATGAGCAAACAGTGCCACCTTTTGCTTCAAAACCATTCAACATGGTTCCCCTATAGGCTTAAGCTTAAGATATATATATATATATATATATATAAAACTTTGCACCTAAATCGCATAAGGCACAAAAATAAAGGTTCTCTATAAGCAAATATGGTAATGCAGAGTATGAATAAATGACATCGGTGTATACTGTAGCTGGACAAAGACAGATTAGTAATTTAAATACATACTTATTAAAATAGATCAATGTATGAAGTGAACAGCTGACCAAAAGCTCCAGTGTTTTAAGCAACTACAGGACAATGTTTTAGCTACAGAACATTGCTGGGTTAGTACTGACAGTGATCTATGAGAAAACAGTCACTATTAACAATTATGTTGATGATGGCACCATCTTGAATGTAAGTGCACAGCATCATCATGTTAAAAGTGTCAGTATTAACGGCCAAAACTCCTGTTCCTCATTAATCAAGTGACAGCAGATGACCAGCGACCCTTCATTCCCAGGCTACAGACAGAGAATAATGACAAACAAAGCATTCAAAATAAACTACAAAGGGGGGGGGGGGAGGAAAGTATTGAAAGTTTAACTGAAATGTAAAACTATCCGTTTAAAAATAAAATAAAGTAAATTTTGACTATTTTTAAAAAAAAATATTTCTCACGATACAATCATTTAAATATGTATGTTGCACTGAAATAGTATACAAAGCAGCACATCCAATTTGCATGCAGGGTTGTTCCTGCCCCAGATCCAACAATGCATGTTCTGAGGAATAAGCCTTATAAAGAGATAAAGGGCTATATTTACTGAGCAACGCTATTCCACTAGACATTGTTTGACGCCAGAAGGCACCTGACCCATTCACTGTAATGGGCCGGAATGTGCCGTATAGAATAGCCCCACTTAATTAATATGGTCCAAAATGAAACGTCCACCATCATTACTATCAACGGAGTCTCTGGCCCCGCTGGCAGTGAAGGGGTTAATACAGATACAGTGCACATAGTACTGTTCAGTATAAAGCCTCCTAGTATATTGAAGGCCAGGTACAGTTAGATAAAGTGACTTAATATCAGCACAGTGCTGGCACAGGGTCATGAAACTGTGCTATCTGCTGGCACCAATTGCTTCTTTTAATCTCTGTTGTTGTCCTATTTCTTTTGAGACAGAGGAACAGTCATATTACCTTTACATAGTACCAGGCTTGTTATACTGAAGTTAAAAGCAGAAATCCCCCCCAGAAGTCTATATGAGTTTAACTCATATAATGTTAGTATTTTGCCCCCAGAGCATTTCCTGCTCAGTTTTTAATGGTTTTATTTTACCGTTAAAAAATCATTGTATTATGGTAATCTCTAGCGACAGCGCTGGGGTCTGGGAGAGATCAATGTTAACCTCCCAAACACTTAGTATTTCAACTGCTCATATCGCCTAACAAAAGCATTTGATTGTAAAAATATCCAACCCTAAATAAAAACACCCCCCCCCCCCCCCCCAGAGAGAAAGAGGAAATATTTTAAAGTAAATATAAAAATGCAAAGAAATGGCGATCAGCGCAGAATGCTGCTTTATAAAGTGTAAGAACAGCCACTATCAAGATTGAATTCACAGTTCTCTTAAGCACAAACATCGTGTTCATTTTGAAACATCAGGGCCTACGCACTAAGGCCGCGTTTATATTGCCGGCGACGCAACCGATGACGTCACCCATCGCGTCGCCATTGGCTAGAGTTGAACTTTAGTTTGGAGCGACGTTGCTGGCGACAAGGCCAGTGACGTCACGAAGGAGGAGGGCAGAGTGCAATAGGCGCTCTGTGATTGGTGTAGAGACAGTCACATGTGGCGACCTTCTCTCCCAAAATCAAATTCTACTGACTTCAACATTTTTGGTCGCTCCGTCGCCATTGCGCTTACTACAAGCGCATGCGACGGATTCAATGTATTTGTTTTGGCGCGACGTCGCAGTTGCCGGGCACTACAAGCCAAGCCTAAGGCAATTTTGACGCACTGCACCATTTTTTGTCAAATGTATAAACGTCTCAGACCTGGTGCAGATTGTTAAAAGCCACAAAATGATCCCACCTGAAACCTGGAGCCTTTTTGTAGCACAGATTGAAGGGAGAAAAGGGGATGTACAGCGGAGCTTAAATGATGATATCTCATTGTAATCAATGCGTCGTGCCACTCCTCCTATTTATACTCTCCAAACCGCAGGCTGGTGCAAACGGGGTACAAACTGGGGCAGACTTGGATACATGGATGCAACATGAGAAGGATGCTATTTGCATCAATGTTGCTCCTAAATTGTCTTAGTACATAGACGTCATAGAAAATGACAGCAGATAAGGGCTATAATAATAATAATAATAATAACATATTCTTGTATAGCGCTGATAGTTTAACTTAGTGCTTTACAGAGACATTTTGCAGACACCGCTCCCTGCCCCGTGGAGCTTACAATCTATGTTTTTGGCACCTGAGGCACAGGGAGATAAAGTGACTTGCCCAAGGTCACAAGGAGCCAACGCTGGGAATTGAACCAGGTTCCCCTGCTTCAAACTCGCAGTGCCAGTCAGTGTCTTTAGTCACTGAGCCACTCCCTCTCTAACCAACACAGTGGGTTACGCTCTCAAGTGCGTTCGTGCCGATCAGGAAAACTCTCACTGAAGTCACCAGGAGACTTTGTGCGCTAGTGCCCAGTTGGCACTAACACATTTTAGAGCATAACCCCCAGTGTACCTATGTTCCTTAACTGCTATTACAATCATGAGGCTAAGAACTTACAGGACAAGAAGAAAATAGAATCATAACATATTTACTAGGGGTTGTAGAATCAAACAACCCTTTATTATGAGCGTTCTAGCACCATACAGCTCCAGTGTCTATCCCAATTATTGTTCCATTCTTTCAGTTATGTAATGATTCTCATTGGCTCTCCAGGATAACACATGTAAAATGCCCAGTCTGTGGGCCTGCCTATGTTCAGGCTTATTTATTTATTTATAAAATATTTTACCAGGAAGTAATACATTGAGAGTTACCTCTCGTTTTCAAGTATGTCCTGGGCACAGAGTAAAACAAATAATACATGGTTACAAGTACAGTTACATAAATGAACAGGGTATACATTATATACAAGACATTGCATGCACAGTTAAAGAAAATATATATTATGAGCGTATGAAACAGTTACAGACCAGGTTAAAATGTGAGACAGCCTTAGATTTGAAAGAACTTAAACTGGTGATGGATGTGAGAGTCTCTGGTAGGTTGTTCCAGTTTTGGGGTGCACGGTAGGAGAAGGAGGAACGTCCGGATACTTTGTTGAGCCTTGGGACCATGAACAGTCTTTTGGAGTCTGATCTCAGGTGATAGGTGCTGCATGTGGTAGGGGTGAGGAGCTTGTTCAGGTAGCTGGGTAGCTTGCCCATGAAGAATTTAAAGGCAAGACAGGAAAGGTGAACTTTGCGCCTAGACTCTAGTGTTGACCAATCTAGTTCTTTGAGCATTTCGCAGTGATGTGTGTTGTAGTTGCATTGGAGAACAAAACGACAAATTGAATTGTAGAGGGTGTCAAGTTTGCTAAGGTGGGGTTGAGGTGCCGAGCCATATACTATGTCTCCATAGTCAATAATTGGCATTAGCATCTGCTGTGCGATACGCTTTCTGACCAGGAGACTTAACTTCAGGCTGTAAATATGGTGCTTCCCAGAATTCAGTATCACACACAAGTTAGGATGTCGGGTGAAGTTTAAAGAGCCTAGCTAAAACAAATATTAAAAAACTGATTTAGCAATTATTTGAATACAGCAATGCCCTTTTAGCACAGTTTAGAATATTATGGAATATTTCAGCTTTTTTTTCTTCTACCACTGTATTCAATCACAGACAGGCCTAAAAAGGCAAGTGGCCCTAGAATAGTGTCATTCAGTATTAAAAACATATACAAACAGAAAAAACCCTGCTCATACTGTAATTCAATAGAAAGATATCGCTGTACCGCTGCCAAAGTGCCTGCAGTGGCTACCTGCACTCTGTTGCTTAGTTTCTAAGTATGTTGTGGATGATATAACACAATATTGATACATGGTTGTTGGCAATCCCCAAATCCTGAACTTATCCAGTTACTGGAGAAATGCTATTTTAAACTTCTTGCCAACTTGTATAGAAGTGGCTATTGGCAGAGGACTTAAATCTGACCTACAGATGTAATAACTAATACGAGATACAAGCTGCAGGGCAGACTCTTCGGCTAGCCACTGATTGAGCCACTTGTGCTGAAGCTGAGATATCCGCAAAACCTGACCTGTTGGTAGCTCTTGAGAGCTGGAGTTTCCCACCCCTGATCTAAAACAAGAGCTCTAATTACACGGAAATAATGAACCCATCAGCCAAATGAGAACAATGTTGGAATGGTGAAACTTTGTATACAGGCAACATTTCTGATTAAAAAAACTAAATGCAATGTTGGCCCTGTTCAATCCCTAGTTTTAAAAAACACAACCTGCTCATTCTATTAAGTAACACCGTAATTAAACATGAAATAACCAGCATGTTGGCAGAAGGGGTGAGTTATCTGGCTAATAAATGATGCTTTCTGGCTATAAGATCACATGGGAAAATAATCAATTTTCTATAAGATGTTTCCCCCGTTTGAGGTAATAAGAATGACTCATATGACTCACGTAATAATTAGCTACGGGTTAACTTAATTAATGGCCACTTTATTCTTGATGAATACTACCAGCCCTCAAAAGCATGATTACTGCAGGATGTCAAAGGCACTGAAACATTAATTCAGCAGCAGTGCTGCCTGACAATATACGTAAGCTTCAATCCCTTTATCTTTAGTGTTTGTGTTTGAGCACACATATGGCTTCCTAGGCAAAGCTTAGCCATGTCTCTGCAAGAGACAAAGATAAAGTATTAAGGGGTTCTGTCTTCTACACTGTTGTTATGGTCAAACTGAAATGAAAGCTATATAACAAACCTGAGTGTCAACGTATAGTAGGGGGTGTAGGGATGTGGTCCTAAATAACGATACATCTAATTTTGATGAAACAAGTTTACTTGGCGGCATTTAAAAGAGAACAGACTTGTGGTTTTCAAAGGCTGCTAAAGAATGAAACTACCGGAATAACACAGAGGAAGGTACGTAAAGATGCAGGAGTGCGCACAGATATAATAAAAAGGTTACGGGAGACACTGAAAGATCACTGTGCAGATGCAATGCTAAGCAGCTCTCAACAGCAAATTGAAGGTGGAAATCTGGTGTGACCCAACCTACATAAATCCCAGCAATTAGAAAGACATTAATTTGCGTTAGTTATTAAGTGCTGGAGAGCTTTAGCAATATGATGGAGACCTCTACTGCATTTCAACAGATTAAGGGCAGGGTGCGTGTTTCTTAACCCTTTCACTGACACGGGAGATGGAGACGCACTGTTTCGTGGTGGACATTCTGCGGTCAGTGAAGGAGATAAATATAAGTTCAAAGCTTTGCTTGAGTGCAACATTTACTCCACTTCTGCAAGAGTTTATCCACTGAGAGTAACTTTATGGCTGGAGCAGTCTTTGCACCTAAGTGCAAAATCAAAGAAAAATGCTGATAACATGCCACATAATATTCCACATACACTCAACGTGAGTTGCATTGAAGTATTCATTTTGCTCAAGTGCTTTTTTTCATTTTTTTTTTGTCTTTTTAAAAAAATATATATATATTTTTTACCATGGACTGACTAAGGCAGGATGGCCAACTCCAGTCCTCAAGGACTACCAACAGGTCAGGTTTTCAGGATATCCCTGCTTCAGCACAGGTTGCACAATCGGTGGCTCAGTCTTTGACTGAAGAAGGGATATCCTGAAAACCTGACCTGTTGGTAGCCCTTGAGGACGAGAGTGGGCCACCCCTGAACTAAGACGTAGTTTACCCGTTTTAATGCCAGAGAGACCTGCAGTGTATTCTTGCAATGAAAGGGTTAATCAGCATGTAATTTATCACTGAATGGCTGAATGACAGGAGGGCACAAACCAGGCAGGAGTTGAAGTGTTTTCCTTTTCTTGACACTTGCTCAGTGAATACAAATACTGCACAACATACACAACAGTGGGAATCATCAAATCAAGATTAATATCCCGAATAGCATTATTAATAATAGTAGCGTTCAAATATGCAAATGCCGACAACTTAATGTATTCACATGATGGAAAAAATATGCTCTTATCCCAAATATTGCAAAATAAGAATGAGGGAAGCAGAGTAATCTACATAGCACATACAAACAGCATATCTATTACATTGTGGGTGTCAATTAGTCACAACCAATAGCTACAGACAAGCACAATAAATGTATAAACACACACAGCTAAAAATTATTTATACCTGAGTTTCAAAGTATGAATTTGCCTCAACTTCCTCTGCTGAAATCGTGCATTTTTCAATGATTTAGTTTTTTTTTTATTTATATATATATATATATATATATATATATATATATATATAATGGCATTATTACTGTCATATCATATAAAATGTAGTTTAAGAAGTAAACCATTAAGATAACTAAACCTAACAAATATCAGAATGCAAACTACGAAGTATTCACAATTGGAAGTTGGAATCATATACTGTGTATATATGTGTGTATGTATATACATTCATACATATATACATACTGTACAGAAACAATTTATAAAAAAATACATATTCTCTACCATGCACAGGTCAAAATATTACAATAATAAATATAGTCAACAACAAATCTATAAACCCAACAACTACAAAGTCTATGCATTAAGTGGGAGAGGTACAGTGTTATCTGTGCCCAAATCATGAAGAGCCAGAACAAGATCGGTACAGACTCTTAACTCTTTCAATGCTGGAAGAAAGGATAGTGCCAATCTTTGACATCTTTCCAGGATCCTAAAGCACTGAAGGAGTTCAAATACATGCACAAGGAAGACAGGAGAAGACAGGTCACTTAATGATTCCTGCCGGTTTCCGTTACAATACATAGAGATGATGTTGTACTCACGCTGCTGTTTTCCCCGGTCCAATGCACCATCGCCTGGTTGTGGGACGCGTCACCTTTCAGCACAAACGAGGTGCTAAGCAGGGAGATCTGATCCCTGGATGTAGCTCTCCCGGAGCGACCTGCAGGAGCATCTGCCTCCTCCCTGCCACCCCGCTCATCCCCATCAACTCTGCTCCCTTCAGCCTCCAGCAGATCCCGTGCACCCCTTCCCCTTCTCATCCACCCTGTGCCCTGGACCAGCAGCACCAGCAGAGACAGGCTGGCCAAGCAAAGGATGCCCACAGGAGGGTGAAGAAGTGGCCCCCTCAGTGCCATGATCGCCTTCTGCTGTGGCTAGTGACAGGCTGGGGATGTGTATGCAAGATAGATACACGGGGAGGGAGGGATTGCAAACAAAGCCAGGGTTTTTTTTACATAGGGAAATAGTGAGGGTTTATAGTCAGAGGATGTCAGGTGAGAAGGGGTGGGGCGCCACCTGCTGGCCACACTGTGACGTGACCCAGTAGTAGAGTAAGGTACCGTACTGTATTTGGACTCCGGTCCTGTGGAGGATTTGGTTATTGCTGTGATGCACGGTTCCCCTTCTCGTAAAGAAGCCTAAACAACATCATAAATGAAAGGCGAGGAGCAGAAAGCATGGCTGGTGTTGAAAGAATATCACAATGTAATAATCTTCCTATAGGTTATTAGCATGGGGGTTTATTTATATTCCCTATCTCTGTTTCTACACCCCCCAATAATACATTAACAACTGTCAATTTAACACCCCTGAGTCAAATTTAAATATATATATATATATATATATATTTAAATTTGACGGGAGCTTCAGTGCATTGGCTGCTGTTCTTAGAGCTCAGGTGACACTCAGCAAGAGCCAGATTGTAACCGTGCTGTGTTTGGGGGCGGAGCCTGAGTGGGGATAAGTTCAAGGGCTTTTGTGTGTGTACTGTAAGTCCGACGCGTGCATGAGAGGAAGCAACGTGGGGTCGCACGTGCGCGTGGGGCGGCGATTCCGCGCCGACGGCTGCGGTGCAGAGCGTGGAGGAAGAACCTCATGGAGCGTCCCACCATGCCGAGGGGTAAGTGATGAAGCTGAAAGGGGCTTGCGTGGTTGTAGTGGAAGGGTAAGGAGAGAGCCATGAGCTCCACCTGAGGCGCTGTATGCTCACATTCCTAACACTATAGAAACAAACCGATCCTGAAGCTACAACGCTACATAATAATTCAAGTTTGTAGAGTTTCATTAACCCCATTGCTGCCTGAGGGGCCTGCAACACATTGCATTTGTGCGTCTACGACAGATGGACAAAACGTTTCACTCCCAGTGAAACGCTTCATGCAGCTTGAGGAGTAAAAAAAACAACATTATTTATTTATGTCAACATGGTAGAAATTAGTTATTGTAAAAGGTGTAAACATAGTCAGCATATTTTGAAGGAACACTACAGTCAGCGTGTTTAGAAGTAATACATTTACCCTGAAGCAAACATTCATGCCTGTGTGTCATTACAATTAATGTTAGAGTGTGTGGTTCAATGAATCGATAAGGGAACAGATGGACTGCACAAAGGTGGCCCTCGTCTCATGAGAGGACAGCACAATCTGTGTATGTCCGTGTTTGCAATAATAAAGATTTCTAACATGTCATTGTGAATATACATTTTTATCATTTAGAAAACATGCGTGTAGTTACTTGCCCTGTTTAAAGATCATTTGCCATACACACAAAATAAGTCATGTTTACTTACTTATTCGTGTTATTGGTAAACCACCCCATGATACCCTATTTCTGATAACAAACATATAAAACTAATATTTACGAGGGGGCACAAAAGATAACCACCATTACGCTGTAGTATTCGAGCTTCTGAGGCGGGCGCTCTCAAGCTCTCAAACTTCTTTCAAAGTGTTTTTCAACTTGAAAAACAAACAGCATAACATGCTGTTAAACTAACACATATATAAGTAATGATGACAAAGTGTGTAATTCACTATACTGATTCATTTTCTATGGTGTAATGGGAAGTATTACCCAGGGATTGTATTTTTTTATAGGCCAAGATTGTAGAATGTTCTAATGGCTAATACAGCAACTGTTTTTTGTTACATGGTTTCTACGGAAATGCAAGCCACACAGTTAGAGTTAGGAGTTGGCAGCTACTAACACATTCTGGTCAGAATGAGGACTTATGTAGATATACTGTGGGTTTGTAATAAACTCTTTCAATGTATATACTATATACAGCTTCGGAGATTTTTAGTCTAGATTTAAAAATAACTAAAGCACAAGCAATGCAAACAGCTATCATTTCAATTCTTGGTGACTGCCTCCTGATGATGGCAATTCATTCTGAATGTGTTTAGAAAGGATGGGGGAATCCAAGCAGGCTCCTGTAAAACAACATTACATACACTTTTGCTCTGTTGATTCAATTTAGGATGCATGTCTACAACTAATTTTCCTTGGCACTGTTGCCCCAAGGGAAGGATTCAACAGACATATAAACAGGCATCATGCCAGTACCATGTGGGGAGAAGTGATTTCAAACAAGAGATCTTGCATGGGTGTTGCACATGGAAATGCCAGAATGATGAATAGCAATCCACTCAGATATGACACTTCTGGGGAAAAAAAGGGTTTTGTTGTTGCCAATCTAAATGAGGATTACATTCTTATATAAAATGAAAATACATTGTACGTATGTTTTATTTGAAGACAGAGTACAAATAGCCGAAAATGAACATAACAAAAAAATAGTCACAAATATAATAAAGATAAAATATCAGCAATAGAATATAAGTAAACTAACTCTGAAAATACGAAAAGGAATAGAAACAGTTACTTATAAAAAACAGTTTTTTTATTGTGAGGGAACTCCAGCATTTCTCTTGAAGTGAAACGTCTTTGCTGGCGCCTACAGTGTTTTTATGGGTATAAATCCTTGCGTTGTAACGAAAAACAGTAAAACGAGTGACGTCACTGTACTAATAGGTACGCACCGTTGATTGCGCCCGTTGAGCGTTGCCGTCGTTCTCGCGCCCATCGTGCTCGCACCCGTCGCACGTTGCGCTCGCGCATGCACAAGAAACCACATGCGCAGTGGTGACTGGACTCTCTCGCACATGCGCAGTGGCAGACGGAGTCTGGCGCAGTGGCGACCGGTCTCTGATGCACATGCCCAGTGGCGGTCGGGCTCGGTGCTTGGGAGACAGAGGCACCCAGGCAGACACACACACAGGCACACACACACACACAAAGGCAGACACACAAAGGCAGGCACACACACATAGGCAGGCAGACACACACACACAGAGGCAGACACACACAAACACACACACAGAGGCAGACACACACACCGAGGCAGACACACACACACACACAGAGGCACACACACACACAGAGGCAGGCACACACACACAGAGGCAGGCACACAAACACACCCACACACAGACGCACACACCCACACAGAAGCAGGCACACACACACACACAGAGGCAGACACACACACACCGAGGTAGACACACACACAGAGGCAGGCACACACACACACAGACACACACACACAGAGGCAGGCACACACACACACACACACACAGGGGCACACACACACAGAGGCAGACACACACACAGAGGCAGACACACACACACACACAGAGGCAGACACACATACACACATACAGAGGCAGGCACACACACACAGAGGCAGGCACACACACACACACCCACACAGAAGCAGGCACACACACACACACACACACACACACAGAGGCAGGCGCACACACACACACATACAGGGGCAGGCACAAACACACAGAGGCACCAGAGGCACACACACACAGAAGCACCAGAAACGCACGCACACACATAGAGACGTACCAACGCGCGCACACACGCACACAGAGACCGTTAGTATAACTATATAAGCAAATAGCTAAAACAGAGGTGTTGCAGAGCACGCACGTTCTAAGTCAAACGTCTTTGCGTTTTGAGTTGACTGATATTGTGTTTTGAATTTTAATTAAAACTATCACCATCACAAATACAAAATCTGTGACAAAACAGTGAGCAAAGACAAAGAAGTTTTACTTAAAATGCGCCTGCTCACATCCTTTAAACTAATTTAACATATCACATGGTATACTGTAGGAACCAATGGGATTGTCTTCAATTCCATTGGCTGTAATACCATGTGATATGAGACATGTAGTTTTAAGGATGTGAAGTACCTCCCTTGGAGATGACGTCACATCCTTAAAAAAAAAAGAGGTGGGCACATGATACAGCGCCCAATTGGATTGGAGCTGAACCATCTAAACCTAAAATGTGACATCATAGGCCCTATATAAGGCCTGTTCCGTCTCATTTTAGCTCAAGAAGACGACGAGGCAACTTCCGTTGCGGATTTCCTATGGGGCTCTATTGGATTGAAAGATAGAAGATGAAAGAAAAGAATAACAGATGAAGATAGAAGGAGAAAGAAGATAGAAGAGAGAAGATTTTTTTACCTGATCCTAATCTTCAAGGAGAATGGAGATGGATTGCTGGTGATGACGTCGCGGGTCGAGAGCTTCCAGATTCGCTGGGATTTGGAGGGTGAAGACTTCTAAAGGTAAGATAAATATATACTTAAATAAAGGACAAAACATAGAACACAGAGAGAGCCCCGTGCTACATCCAATGACACAAATACACAGTAAAGTACCTTAATATATATATATATATATATATATATAATAAAAACATTTGGTCATTTAGTTTGATTCTTTGGCCAAAGCATCTTAAGCTTGCACACCAAATGCCAAGGTAGAACAAGTCTGTGCAAGTCCCAACACTAATCAATTCTTAATAACCTGTATAATACCAGGATGAAAACTTTATAATAAAGCTTTTGTGATTAGCTGCATAGTTCTTAGTTTGATTGAAGCTCTTATTTACCTGTACAATACTAGGAAAAGCAAGGGTCTCCGGAGCAGAACCGCATTGTTTTGAGTTCCAGGGACCCCTTGCTTCCCGAGATACAGGCCCCATTATGTGTGCCGGTATCTCCTATGCATTTTATTCCCACAGTTACGTGACGGGGGGCATTTAAATGCATATGAGATAAGGCACCCCATAACGGGGCCGGCATCTCGGCAAGCAGGGGGTCCCCTGACCTGAAATCAACGCGGTTCTGCTCCGGAGACCCCCTGCTCATCTACACTAGTATTAAAATGTATATTATGATATTTCGATCGCTGGCGAGATTTGCGCTGGGAGAGGCGGCTCTCTCTGTGCAGCTCTCTCTGCAGCTGAAAGAAATCGCCGGGTGAGCCCTTTTCAGAGAGGCGATCATCACGTCGCCGGCTATTCGCCCGTTTTGAGACTTTTGCTATCACAGGTAATCGAGGCTTTCTGAATACCGTAATAGCAAGGCTCAAAAAACTGGCGGCATCACCGGCCCAGCGTTTTTTTTTTTTTTTTTAATGAAGGCTTCTAGTATAGGCCCCTAAGGCTGAGTCCATGGTGACTCAGCCCGTGCGGAGGCGCGCTGAGGCTGAGGGAAAGCGGGTGCTTTCCCTGGCCTTGGTTAGCGCCCCGTCCGGGGGCGTGTCGGGGGGCGGGCAAGTGACGTCACGGAGCTGGTTCGCCCTCATTGGGCGAACCGCTCACGTGACCGGCCCTGCGCTCCCTTGAGCACTTGAATTTAAAAAAATTCTAAGACTTACGCTTCCGCACGCTTGCGTAAGCGAGCCCTTGCTAAAGCCGCTCTCATTGCGGCTGCAGGGGCTCACTGCCGAGCAGCAGCGCGCCTCAACACGGGTCAGCGCATAAGCGCTGACCATGCCCGAGGCCTAAGTCTTTTAACAAAGGAGTCATTTGGTTGCATCTTTTGATCAAAAAATTATTTGTCTGCTAACCTCGTTAAGGGTTGTAAATTTAACCTGATGTGGAATAGAGAGAGAAACTCCTTATTACATTAATATCCTTCTCTCATTATATACTGTAGCATCAACACTAATTAACTATTCAACTCGTGGTGAGACTTATTGACTTACTTGTAACACCTCTTCCTCCGGCCAACAGCAGAGGGTCCACGCCACAGTGCACCAATGTCTGCATGGTTGTGTATTAAAGTGCATGTGATGCACAGCGGCTCCTGTTACCTTCTTTCTAATGGGCTGGCATCCATGCAGGCTGGTGCGGTGAGCAATAAGTAGAGGTCGCTAGGAACTTTTCTTTAACAACAACTTTTTCTTTAGGGGTGCTCATGCAGCATTCCCCAAAGAGGCACAATTATGTCCCTTGTTGTCACTTTAAGACACTGCACTTGCCTTTACAAATGTGGCCGCTCGCACCTTCACTGGGTCCCGTTGGCAGGGTGCCCTCATGCTTGAGGAAGCCCATCCTATCCCCCTAACATAGCTTCTGCTGCCCTCTTTTGAGGACAGCTGGAAACCTATCCCTTCTGGCAGCTATGGGGTCATACTCAAAGGAACCTATCACTAAGGAACCTATGATGAAGTGCCTCGCCACCCCCTGTTGTGGGTAGGACACGCCTGAGGGCCATATAGGGGGACCCTGAAACTGATTGTGACTTTTCCCTCACTGGAAAATAACGCTGGGGCTTCTTTCCTAGTTACTTACTCTAAACATATTTACAGGTGAGATCCCTACTCTGGTTGCTCCTGGATGTGAGGGTGGAGCACTATGTTCCTCTTATTTATAACCTACTCACACTCCCTATCTCTGAAAACAATAGAATAGGCTGCTGAGTCACCTGGACATGTGACTATTCCAGCACTTTCTAGAATGTATTACGTAAACAGGCCCTTGCTTGGCTATTCTACAACATTGTAACAAATAATGGTACTGCTGAGAGTTCATTCTTACCTCCCTATTAACCCTTAAACTGAGTAGACTTCCCCAGGGGTGCTTAGGGTTGCCAGGTGTCCAGTATTGAACCAGACTGTCCTATATTTGGACACTCTGTCCAGTAAAAAATGAGAGGTAATACTGGACATGTATGTCTATACCGGTATTACCTCCCTGGACACAGTGACCTGACCTGCTTCGGGGCGCCACAGGATTGTCAGAGCAGTAAGAGAGCAGGGCTGTAGCCACGGGGCTGGGCAGCTTCCTCCATCTTGATTGGCTGCATTTCCCAACAGCAGCCAATCAAGAGGAGGTGTCAGAAGCCTGGGGGAGGGGCCAAGGAGGGGAGCAAATAGCATGGAGTGGAGAGGTGTGTGCGTGTCTTGAGCGCATCGCACCTTTGGTATCTTTGGAGAAGCCATCTGGCAACCCTAGGGGTGCTACATATTATTATTAGAATCTCTCTCCCCATATCATAGACAGGAATGCTTCCTGTTCAAATTACTCCCACTCTTGCTGTAAACATGTGTGAAATAGAGTATATTTATTGTACCCTTACGCGACAAGTGGAAGATAATTATAATAATTGTTTTTTCTTGTATAGCGCTCCCCTGTACACAGGGATTTTTGCAGGTGCAAGTTCCTACCCAGATGAGCTTACAGTTTTGGTGCCTGCGACGCAGGGAGATAAAGTGACTTGCCCAAGGTAACAAGGAACGGACACCGGGTTTTGAACCAGGCTCCCCTGCTTAAAGTGTCTCAGTGTCATTGTTCTCAGGGTCAGTGTCTTTACGCAATGAGCCCATTATTTGTATATGCATTTTTTATTCCAACATATGTTTTCTTATTTTTTACTTCAGCAGAACTATCTGAACTACTGTGTATGTAGTTTTGGTAGTATAATAATAAATAATTGGCTCAAAGCTACAATTTTATTCTTGGATGGCAGGCAGTCTAACTGTTAATATGTTTTGTTAGAATCACCTGACATCATTAATGTTGGACACCTTTCCTGTGTTGTGGTTTCATGCTGGGCCGGTAGGATGGAAGACAGCCAGGAAAGCATTGCTTAGTCCCTCCACTCTGTGGGAACATTTGTGAAAAACACTTGTCTTTTCAATCACAGTGAGCTTGTGCAGCTGCTCCCAGGAAAATATCTCCCTTTGTCACCTTTTCTAAAATGGGAAATCTCAACCTAAAAAACAAAAGAAGGTATAGGCCCAGCTAGTCTTTCCTTTATCCCTGCTCAGTATAAAAAAACATTTGACTATTCTTAATTTTAGACTTTTTAATGAGTGTTTTTAAACCCTGGGGGTTTCACTTGTTATATCCCAAGTATTTTTGTATGTACTGTGCATATGTACTATAGTTATATTTCCACAGCACATACATTACTGTAAGTCAGGCCTGCACAACTCTAGTCCTCGAGGGCCGCAAACAGGCCAGGTTTTCAGGATATCCCTACTTCAGCACAGCTGGCTCAATTAGTGGCTCAGTATTACTAAGCCACTAATTGAGCCAGCTGTGCTGACGTAGGGATATCCTGAAAACCAGGCCCGTGTGCGGCCCTCGAGGACTGGAGTTGTGCAGGCCTGCTGTAAGTCATAATACTGGGACAGTGCACCGACCCTGTAAGTATATATTAAGAGAATGACATACCTATAAAGAACAGCTAGTGTTTCTGTATTTACTCTTACTTACTATTACTCACTCACTTACTACACTACTCACTAACATTTCCCCCCATTCTCTCTCATCTTTAAAGGTGATTATTGTCCTAGTCTTTCTTTTACTGATAACGCTGTTACTCGCTTGTACCTTATAGACAACCTTGTGGGACATTGGTATATAACAATCTTCCCAAAATTCTTGTGACCGAGGAGGCCTACATTTTCTCATCCTCTCACCGTACAACTTGCCCCCTTGACCCTATAAAATCTTCGGTCCCTCTGTCACATTAAGCTCCACCCTAACTCACCTTTTAAATCCTTTTCTCATCTCCGGTAAATTCCCATTTTTCTCTTTACATGCACTCATCATTTCCATTCTAAAAAAAACCTATTTTGAACCAACCTTTGTTTCTAACTATCATCCTATCTTCTTCCCTTTGGCTCAAAACTACAGGCATACCCCGCTTTAACATATGCAATGGGACCGGAGCATGTATGTAAAGTGAAAATGTACTTAAAGTGAAGCACTACTTTTTTTCCACTTTACGATGCATGTACTGTACTGCAATCGTCATATATGTGCATAACTGATGTAAATAAGGCATTTGTAACCAAAATAAATACAATAGGCTTTATTCAAATAAAATGAATGGGAGCAAGCAAATAGGTGAGAGGCGCGCACGCAGGTCAGTACTGTATAGCAGCTCTCTCCTTCTCGCTGTCTCTCTCTCCTTCTCGCAGTCACGCGCTCCTTCTCGCAGTCTCTCTCTCCTCGCAGTCTCTCTCTCCTTCTCGCAGTCTCTCTCTCTCACTCAGTCAGTCTCTCAGTCAGTCTCTCTCTCTCACTCTCTCTCTCTTTCTCATTCAGTCTCTCTCAGTCAGTCTCTCTCTCTCACTCTCTCTCTCACTCAGTCTCTCACTCTCTCTCACTCAGTCTCTCACTCTCTCTCACTCAGTCACGCACTCACTCACTCAGTCACGCACTCACTCAGTCACGCACTCTCACTCAGTCACGCACACACGCACTCAGTCGCACACGCACTCAGTCACACACAGTCACTCTGTCACTCAGTCACACAGTCACTCAGTCACACACAGTCACTCAGTCACACACAGTCACTCAGTCACACACAGTCACTCAGTCACACACAGTCACTCAGTCACACACAGTCACTCAGTCACACACAGTCACTCAGTCACACACAGTCACACACACATTGTCACTCAGACACACACAGTCACACACATATTGTCACTCAGACACACACAGTCACACACACATTGTCACTCAGACACACACACACACACACAGTCACTCAGTCACTCAGACACACACACACACACACACACACACACACACAGCACAGGGACACAACACCCACTCAGTCCAAACACACATACCCACACACACACACACCTCACCTCATCCACTCGCACACACACACCACACACACACACACACACACACACAACACACCACACACACGTCACACACTAGCATCACACACACACACACACCCACACCACCACACAACCACACACACACACACCACCCCACACACACACACACACTGCCCGACTCACACACACACACACACACACACACCCACACACCCCACACCCTCCCCACACCCACACCACACTTCACGCTCATCACAACACACATACATGTCCTCCAGTCCCCACAGCACATACCTTTTCACTCATCACACACACCCACACATCCCAACACCCACACACACACACCCCAACACACACACATTGTCACTCAGTCACACACACATACATTGTCACTCAGTCACACACACACATACATTGTCACTCAGTCACACACACATACATTGTCACTCCATACACACACCCCACACAACACCACACACCCACACACCCACACACACACACACACACACACACACTGTCACTCACTCAGTCACACACACACACACACTGTCACTCACTCAGTCACACACACACACTGTCACTCACTCAGTCACACACACATACATTGTCACTCAGTCACACACACATACATTGTCACTCCACGTACCACACCACAGACACCCACACCCACAACACACACCAAACACACACACACATTGTCACTCAGCCCCACCACCATTGGTCACTCACTCAGACACGACCACACAAACACACAACACACACCACACACTGTCCTCATCACACACTGTCACTCAATCACACACACTGTCACCTCAGTCCACACCCACCCACACCCACCCACACCACACATCACACACAACACACACACCACACACACACCACACACACCCACACACACAACCACACACACACACACACACACACAACACACACACCATTTTCACTCAGCCCACAGCACACATTTTCATCCTCACTCCTACACACACCCACACACACACACACCCACACTGTAACCCCCCCTTTCACTCTTCACACCTCTTTCACTCATTCCACACTTTCACTCATCACACCCACAGTCAACACACCGCAATCACACACCACCACACACACACACACCCACACACACACACACACACACCACATCACACACACCACACACCACACACGTCACTTGCAACACACCAACACACAACAAATTTCAGTCATACATCTCTTCCTCCCCTCACACAACAACGATCTCTAGGAGGGAGGAGGTGGGAGACGGTTGTGTCGAGGAAGCAGATCACGTGCTGCAGTAAGTGCGGGCAGAATTGCGTTTAACCAGATTTATGAGTCTTGTTCAGGTGGAACGGAGGACAGATGGGGGGGAACAGAGACGATGGGAGGGGGAAACATAGACAGATCGGAGGTGCAGAGGGAACGGGACGAATCGAGCATTGAAGTGAGTTTGCAGGAGTGTTGAGGTGCGCACGCGCCGCCCCCTGGTGTCCGTACTCGCGAAGCACCGAAGTAGCACAGGTGGGTAAGGTGCAACAAAAAAAAATGTACGTACTAGTGAGTGTACGTAAAGCGAGTGTATGTAAAACGGGGTATGCCTGTACTTGAGTGGCTTGTATACTGTACAACCGCTTGACTCTCTCTCTCCTCCAACTCGCGGCTTGACTTTTTAATCTGGCTTCCACCCTCCACCTTCCATTGAGACACCACTAACTAAAGTGGCCAATGAGGGGGCAGTGGGTGACGAGGGGGGCAATGGATGCCAGAGGGGAGTAGTGGGTGATAAAGGGGGGCAGTTGGTGAAAGTGAGTGACAGAGGGTAGAAGTGGGTGACATGGGAGATCAGTGAGTGACAGAGGGAGCAGTGGGTGACAGAGGAGAGCAGTGGGTGGCAGGGAAGCAGTGAGTGACATGGGGTAGTAGTGGGTGACATGAGGGAGCAGTCCATGACATGGGGGGCAGTGGGTGACAGTAACTACCTTTTCTTCTTAGCTTGCTCCCTGCTGCCACCGCCAAGTCATTCTTCCCTGTTTGGTCTGATCATGTGGAGTGCTCATTCATTTTGACATGACGCACAGGAGTGCAAAGCTCTATCCTGGCCACTCATGCCACCCAGCGGTTAGCTACGAAACGCGTAGGATTTATGTCGTGCAATCCTTGTACTTTATTGGCATCCCAGAAGCACTGACACAGCCCCACGGGTTTGCAGCCAAAAAAACTTTTGTTAGCTGTAAGAGACGTGTTCAGAGGTATGCAATGGAGACTGTTTTAAGGTGAAATTAAAATAAGGCTTTATTGCGCCTGTTGCTTTAAACACAGCAAACATGTAAATCAGCAAACAAAATCCGCTCCACTCTGGAGTATATATACACTTTTGATCCAGCTCTCTAACTGCATGGTTAGCCCAGCGATTCACCAGCCCAAATCATGGAGACATTCATATACTTAGATAGACATAGATAATAGTCTTAAAAGAAAAGTCTTATCTGTTAGTTGGGTTGCTCAAGACGTCTGTCTCCTTGTTCAGCCCAGTTGTGGACTAAGGAGTCTCACTTCCTGTCTCAGAGGCAGTCTTTTTCTAACCCCTGCAATCAGCCAGGTGGTGTTAGTTAATTGCCTACAGCAGTTAACCACCACACTGCTGGATTAGAGGCACATTTGTGAACAGGGATAAGTCCCCTGTTACATTAGCCTATCAGCGAGTCGCAGTAACATACGACACCAGCCGTGACGTCATCAGAGGTCACCAGAGTTTGGCGTGTGCGATCGGCATTTGAGGTCAGTGTGGAAGGTCCCTGCCGCAGCGCTCGAGATACAGGAGACATGGTCGGATGCGGACTGAGACTATGCGATTTCAGAAGTTAACTGTACACTGAGAGGAGGTCCAGAACTTCCTAACCAGCTGTGGGATCGGTCCAGCGGTGTGGGAACCAGTGGTCACTTCCAGTGTGGTAACATGTCCATAACATGTCATGCCCTTAAATTTCACCATTGATGTCCGTGTAATACTTACCTGCTGTTTGAACACTCACTTGATAATACATACTACACTATGAGAATTTTGTGCTGTTTTCTTTCTGTTTTTCATACTAGTCCAGTTGGATATTTTGGAAGGGCATTTGACATTTTGCCCACTCAGCCCCACCCTGGCTACGCACCTGCAAATCTCTACCCTGGCTTCGCATATCCCCAAGAATAAAATTTAAAATCATAGCTCTGACATAAAGCTTCCAGCAATGCTGCTCCCGCCCCTTACATCTGACCCCTCGTCATTAAATACTTTAAATTCCTCTCCATTCTGTCTTGTTGAGCATCCTCCTAGTATATAAAGAAAAGACAGCAGACCATTGCGCAGTAGCCAGAATCTGTGCAAACCTCTTGCAGAGATAAAAAAAATGCCTACTTACAGGATAAACACACATTCTCAGCTAGCTCAAACTCGTACACCCACCACATCATGAATATATATTTATGTCAAAAAAGAGTGCTACTGGGCGTGGCAAATGTATACAACAAAAGACAGGGGTGCCCAATGCTACATCCAATTGACAAAACAATATGGTAATAAGTATAAGTTTAAATACTTCAATAATAATAATAATAATTACTTGGTTATTTTAAACCTTTTGGCCAAAGTTTCGTAAGCCTGCATACCAAACGTCAAGGTATAACCTAAAATGCAGGTCCTACACTATACTGTGAACTCTTCCTTTTACCTCTGTATGAGGGGAAAGTACCATAGTAGGTCCTGTTCTTGCAGCAAAGTGAAAAGACCTCCCAAGTTAAAAAGGTGAGGAGGAGTGAGCTCTGGGGGGAGGTGCCACCTACCACCATACAACTGTTCCTGGAAAAGAGTGCTCTTGAAATCCCGGCCTTGATCGGAGTGAAGACGGTTTGGGAGACCGTAGTGGACGAAGTACTTCTCCCATAGGATTTTTGGCTTTCTGGTCTTTAGTGGGGAAGGCCTGAGCATACCGTGTGTAATGGTCTGTGATGACCAACACGTTGCATATTTCTCTGGTATCGGGCTCAATGCACAGGAAGTCCATACACACTAGGTCCATTGGGCCAGAACTTTCAGATGGCCCATAGGTGCTGCTCTGGTGGGCAGTGTCTTGCATTGAATACATCGAGAACATCGGCGACAATGTTGTTCTACCGCCTGTCTAGGGCCAGAAGAAGCGGTCTCGGACCAACCCAAAGGTCTTCTCTACACCGAGTTGCCTGTGCTCATCATGCAGGGACATCAACACCATATACTGTAAGTTCCGAGGTGGGACCAATTGTCGCCTATCCAGGGTGGTTATGATAGTGCACCACCCGATAGAGTAAGCAGTTGTCAATTTCAAATTTGTCCACCTCTCGCATCAGCAAAGCAACCATGTCTTTAGGGGCACGTTTTAGGAGTGCCGGGGTTTTCCTTTGAACAGCTTGCCGAATGAAGCTGGTTACCGAATCTCTTATTTAGTAGTTCACCAGATCTTTCCACATTACTACTTTGTTGTACGTTATTCATCCCTTTTGGATCGCAGTAAGCGGCAGGGATAGCCTGCGACTGGCATCCTAAGGAGTCTGCAACCCGTAGTTCCAAAAAGGCCACTTGATCATCGATAATGGCTGCTGTGCTACACATAGCTCGCATCCCTGGTCCCGGATTCTCCTCCCAATGATCATCATCTGGAATCGCAATTAGTCCTGGTCGTCGGGATAGGGCATCAGCTTCAATGTTCAGGGGACACGGTTTATACTTCAGTGTGAAGGCGTAGGTGGATAGTGCCGCCAGCCATCGGTGTCTGGTAGCATCCAATTTAGCAGAGGTCAGAATGTACGTGAAGGGATTGATATCCGTCCTTACCTCGAACGTAACACCGTAAAGGTAATCGTGGAGTTTGTACACGATTACCCATTTGAAAGCCAGGTTCTCTAGATTGTGCTCAGGGTATTTTTAGGCCTTGCGAATAGGTGTCTGCCTTGTCGTGGCTCACAAGCTTACAACGCTTTGGCCAAAGGGTTAAACTAAATGACCCTATTTCAAGAGAATATATAAGTATTTTACTGTGTATTTCTGTCATGTTGGATGTAGCATTGGGCTTTTCTGTCGTCCTGGGTATTTTTGTTCACTGGGGGTCAGACTGCGACTGACATAGGCCACTGGCCGAAGACCCCCCGGGTGCTTCTGATGTAAGACTGCACCTAGCCCATTGAGACTGGCATCCACGTGCAGAACGAAGGGCTGTTCTGGATCAGCATACAGTACCGACACACTTTATTAGAGTGTGGTCGGTACCGCAAGCCGGGAAATCTCCCGGCTTGCTAGTGGCCGCCCCTCGGCGTGCGCGCGGTCACGCGTCATCGGGAGCGTGCGCCCCCTGCACGCGCGTCCAGGGGCTCCCCGAGGGAGCCCTGGTGTCCCGCGATCGCGGGACAGCGGCAGGGGGTTCCGGGGGACCCGGCGGACCTGGCAGCGGTAGGGAGAGCGCCCCGATCGGAGGGCGCTCTTCCGCTGCTTCGGCGCGCGCCCGTCACTCTCGGGCGCGCGCCAGGCTACTGCTGCGGCAGAGAACGGGCAAATGCTCGAATAAACTCTGCCGCAGCAGTATGCAAGCACTGGTGCTTCCGTCAGGCTTTTCTTCAATTTCAGGAAGGCCCATTCACACTCTGGCGTCCACTTATCACCGAACTGTTGACGGGCCGAAATGCCCTTTCGCCCCAGATCTTCTGGATATATCTTCAAGAGATTGTTGAGGGGCTTAGCTCTACTGTAGTACCCCTCCACAAAGCGACAATAATAACCACAGAAACCCAGGAATGATCGTAGCTCCGTGACAGTCTCAGGATGAGGCCAGTTTACCACTGCTTCTACTTTGGCCGGATCAGTGGCAATTCCTTGGGCAGACACAATGTGTCCCACATAAGTCACCGAGGTATGATAGAATCGACATTTGTCGAATGATAGCTTAAACCCTTCTTTACCAAGATGGTCCAGCACCTTAAGCAGCCGCTCTTCATGTTCTTCCAGGGTCTTCCCAAAGACAATAATGTCGTCCAGGTATACCAAACACTCTTGAGGGTTCATGTCACCGATAGTTTTCTCCATCAGGCGCAGGAAGGTAACAGGGGCCCCACAGATAAGAAGAAATAATGCACACAATGCGCACCAAAGATTAAAATATAGTAAATTATTTAATAATTTAACAAAAAATAACCGAGGGGATCCAACCCCACCTCAGTACATATGCGTCACAGATCCGGGTTCGGTTACAATGAACAAAAACCATATGAATAATCAAATATAACTAATGAAACTAAATCTATAAACAACATAACAAACGGTATATAAAATAATAAAAAGGGAGACAGTGTTAAATAAAACAGGATAAATGAATCCTGGATTGGCTAAAAATGTAGCTAAACAGCTGCCTGAGGCTGACAGGGGGAGACAGAGACTTACACTGAAGCCCAGAGCGAGTTCCGCGGCAAACGTATTGGGGTCCGGACCACGCCACCGCAGAGATGTTGCCACCGCCCGAGCTCCCTGCAAACGCCGTCTCAGCCTGTCAGAATACGCGCAGAGTGACCTGTCGTGACCTCTACGCGTTTCGCACTACGTCAGGATTAATTTATCCTGTTTTATTGAACACTGTCTCCCTTTTTATTATTTTATATACCGTTTGTTATGTTGTTTATAGATTTAGTTTCATTAGTTATATTTGATTATTCATATGGTTTTTTGTTCATTGTAACCGAACCCGGATCTGTGACGCATATGTACTGAAGTGGGATTGGATCCCCTCGGTTATTTTTTGTTTTATTATTAAATAATTTACTATATTTTAATCTCTGGTGCACATTGTGTGCATTTTTTCTTCTTTTCTTTTCAAGGCGTCCCCCTTCTGGGGGTCACCTTGCTTTAGGAGCTTACTGGGGAGACACTCCACACACATGCTGCAAGGGGATTTACGTTTCCAACAAGTGATATACCTGCAGCACGAGCGCTGAATTTCCTACATTAGGGGCCCCACAGATGCCTTGGGGCATGCGCATAAATTGGCAGAACCCCAGGGGGCATACGAAGGCTGTCTTTTCCTGGTCCTCTTCACTCATGGGTACCTGGTAATACCCAGATCATAAGTCGAGGACACTGAACCATTTACTCCCGTTTAAAGCATTTAGAATCTCTTCAATGCGAGGAAGGTTGTATTGGTCGGGTACCGTGCAATTGTTCAGTGTTTGATAATCGACACACAGTATTATGGATCCATTCTTCTTCCTTACCACCACTATGGGTGAGGTGTAAGGACTCCGAGACTGTCACAATCCCTGCTGTCTCCATTTCTTGCAAGATATTCCTTACGTCGTCCACATCCCTAGGGGCAATGCGACAAGAGAGTTCACGGAAAGGAGTAGCGTCACTCAGTCTAATGGTTTGTTGGGCGCTGCGACTGCAACCCATATCCATCTCGTTCATGGAAAACACAGCTCGTCGTTTATTCAACTTAGCTGTCAATCGTTTTCTCCACTCAGTAGGCAGCGTCGAATCTCTGAAGTTGAAGTCCAGGTCGGCTGGCTGCTCATCCACTGCGGTGGCGGCTACCTGAGGCATACCTGTGTATTTCCCACAGTACTGACAGGATATCTACGGACCAATTTTTGTCCGGCATCGAATTCCATGGAGTATGGGGAAATATTCTGAACATATACGTAAGTTCGTAGAGGAATCTTGGTCGTCCATTCTCGCACTTCGGATATTAACTTATACCCCTTCTGAACATCTTCCTCAGGTGTGCTTTCTAGGGAGAAAAATGGTCAGTCTCGTCTCGATCGGGGTAAAAGCACCAGACGGCCATTCGCTGCACTCCCACTGGTAAAATCGTCGTCAGCCCTGCTCGACGGTTGTAGAGAACCCCGTGACGCTCTAGAGCATATATCCGGTGGCACTCCTCCCGTAAGATGGTGTCGAGGAGTGGGTTGGACATAGGCAATTCGTTGGTTTCTTGCAAGTACGCCCTGATTACAGCTCTCACTATATTGGTATTCGTTCCCAAGATGATCGGGTACTTGGACTGTTCTTGAGGTTCAGAACATACTATTGCTTCCTCTTTCATGGGGTTTCTTGCCGGTATTCAGTTGGAGTATCTCCAGTTAGAACATGAAACACAGACAGAGCTCAGTGCACATCCAGTGAAACCTATACACGGTATAGTGCCTAAATATATATATAGATATCTATTAAATAAAATGGTATTTTAGTTTAACATTTTGGCCAAAGTGTTGTAAGCCCCTGAGCCACTACACGGCAGACCACATCTCAAGGGTCCCTAACACTAATATAAATTCTTAATAACCTGTGCTTTACCAGGAAGAATGATTTATAATAAATCTGTCAAAATTAGTTGCATAGTTCTAAGTCTGATTGAAGTTTTTATTAACCTGTACATTACCAGGAAAAGCACTTTGTACTAGATTTGTCACAATCATACTGCAAGGAAGCAAGTTTAATGTTCTGTCTTTGGTTTTAAATATATATCGCCATGCTCAGTAGCACTCCTCTGTGACACCTATATGCTTATATATATATGTTGTGGTTATTTTGGGGGTTCAATATGGGCTTGCAGGTGTCCTGTATGTTTACAAATCTTGTTCAGCTGGTTTTAGCTGATTGGAAGGTGGCTCTTCCTATCTTGTTGCAGCTCACCCCCTCCCACATTTAAATGGTCAAAAGCTCACTCCATAGCATCTCCCACTCTCCGGGGAACTTGCTTGCTTGCAGTATGATTGTGACAAATCTAATACAGAGTGCTTTTCCTGGTAATGTACAGGTTAATAAAAACTTCAATCAAACTTAGAACTATGCAATTCATTTTGACAGATTTATTATAAATCATTCTTCCTGGTAATACACAGGTTATTAAGAATTTTTTATTAGTGTTAGGGACCCTTGAGATGTGGTCTGCTGTGTAGTGGCTCAGGGGCTTACAACACTTTGGCCAAAATGTTAAACTAAAAGACCATTTTATTTAATAGATATCTATACATATATATTTAGGCACTGTACCGTGTATAGGTTTCACTGGATGTGCACTGAGCTCTGTCTGTGTTTCATGTTCTGTCTCTGGTTTTAAATATATATCGCCATGCTCAGTAGCACTCCTCTGTGACACCTATATGCTTATATATATGTTGTGGTTATTTTGGGGGTTCAATATGAGCTTGCAGGTGTCCTGTATGTTTTACGTATCTCCAGTTAGACCTGTACGATCCCATCAATGGGGTAATCCACGTTGCTTAACCCCCTCACCTTCATATGCTCCACCGACTGCAAGGGACAATGTTTGAGGTGTTGATTGTAAAATTTCGGTATATTATGGTCACCTGGGATCCGGTGTCCAGTAATGCAGAGGAATAGATCCCTTCTAGTACAACACGTTCGGGCTTAGCTCAAGGGGGGTTTCGGGGGACTCAGGAGACTCAGTGGATACTTCAGCTGTCTTGACCTCGGCTGTCTGTATACGTTAGACCATGGACCTAGCGGAGCATCCCTTACTTGGAGTTTTTTTTTCTTGATCGTCCCTTGCCGGGCAGTATCTGGAGAAATGGCCCTTCTGCCCACAGCCATAACAGACAATATCCTTGGTATCAAACCGTCTTTGGTACGTGGGGGATGATTTCCCGGAAGTTCGGCCTTTGACGGAGGGCGACTTGGGTGGCGCCTCTTCCTCTTTGGCAGGTTTCTTGACCCTGGGAGCGGATGCTCCCTGAATGTTGCTCTTGAGTTGTTCTTTGGCCCACGAGGATGTATGTAGCCTTGTGTATGCTTCATGCCCCTTGACTAAACCCAAGATGTCCATGAATGTAGGGGGAGGCCCCTGTAATAGAGAGCACCTAATCATAATCACTATGTGATGAGTGGGAATGGCTCCTCGAAGAAACTGCTTGCGCCTCTATTCGTCCATTGCCGAGTCGGGGATGAGGTCGCGAGTTCGCAATTTCCAAAGTATCAGTTGAATCCGTTGAAGGAAATCGGACAGATCTTCTTTCTCTTGTTGCCTGAGACTATAATATTTGAACCAAAGCTCACTTTCCTCTTCATCTTTAACATAGATCTGAACTACTGTAACAGCTCCACCATCTGATGAGCGGAGAGATCAGGGTGTTGGTCGCGCTGTGCACTGATCATAGTGGAGGCCGAGGGTCTAAGGCTCTCCAGGATCCTCGTCGATCCATTTGTCGATCACCTTGAGGGTGTGTTCTCTCCAGGACTCGATTCCTTCTTCACCTGTGGGGATGGGAACCGTTCCAGAGTACGCCTTCAGCTTCCTATAATTCTGTGCTTGCGACGATGTAGTTATAGCTTCCACAAGCTGTGGTAATGTCACGCCCAGTATAGAGCCACCATTAGCTGAGCGACTAATGGTCCCAGGCCCGGTAGTAGGGGTTGGTGTAAAGCTTCTTGTTAGTCTGTCGGGGACGTTGGTGGGCTCCCAGCCTAGCTGGCGGCCCCTTGCCTAGTATCAGAAATTAAAGTCACTCGTGGTAGGGGTACGTCCAATCTGATGGGAGTACTGGCAGCCATATCTTTGTCTCCCCAACCCTCGTGTCTGAAAGGGTAGTTGCGTAATTAAAGGCTGTTCCAGGGTAAATAAGATGACACCCTTGCGGTAAAGTCTTGGGTAGATACACCACTTGAGGGGCTCTGTCAGGGCATAGTTCTTATTCTATGGCCAGTAGTAGGGTGTTCTCTTCCTGGTCAAGGTGGTAGTACTTACGGATGAGGCAGGCTCCCGCCAGACCAGGTAATGTCCGTACTGCACTGCAGACAGTGAACATGGATACGTGGGCGGGCACCCCTCCTACAGCGACTACGTATCGCTGGGGTTCTTGGAGTTTGTTGGCCCAGTTGCCCACTTGTTGTGGCGTGGGTGTAGACATGATGACTTGATAAGATACTAATTGAGTAGGGCACCCCAGGACTGATTTCAGCAGTGCCTCCAAATGTAGCATTGTTTCCCCCTGAACACAGAAGCTACTAATGCTGTTTGTACCTGTATGGCTCGCAGGAGCCTATGTCTCCGCACTGGGAGCCTGGGGTATATATACACATTACTCATGGTGCAACGCCTCCACCTGGGAGGGATCACGACAGAGCGGGAGGAGCCCCTCACAGAACACAACCCAATAACACACACTTGGTATAATAAAACAAGAACAACCTTTACTGAGAATATATTTATCACTGTATAATCTTATCACTGTCAGGTGCATGAAGATATAACAGATTAACAAATTCCTTCCCACTAATAGCACAGCTAGCCAACGCACCTCGCAGGGCGCAACACTTCACCATGTCCCCCACACGGTGTCCACAACAAACAGAAATCCCTTAGTCACTCAACCCACCGAGTGTCCCCAAGTATAACTCTCCCACCCTGGCATGATCAGCGCCGTATACTTTAAAAGGTTTGTGCACTTTACTTAAGGTACCTGCCGGGCGCTCCTGCACCCGGGTCTGCAACAACTTCAAAAAGGATCCGTCAATCCACGATATCTGTTGCGACGTCCTGGACTCCACTGGAGCTATGGTCCGTCAGGGGCGATCCCACCCTGGAGATAGTCTCTACCTCTGCGGAGTAGGACTGGTCCCAGTCCACTTCTCTCTGGGCCTGCAGCGTCTGCTGTGTCCCTAATGTCTAATCAGCACTACTGGGGCAGGTTCCCCCTGGGGCCTGTTCCTACAGCAGCCACAAGCTAAAGGGGTCTCAGGGCCTAATCTGGGGACTAAGGGGGGGGGGGGAATTACCGTCTTAGTTCAGAGGGTCACTGGCCCCTACACACTCACCACCTACCCCTAGCCTCTCCTGACATCGACTGACCCAACGGGCTCCCCTGTCAGCCTTTTCCTACTTCCCTAGGGGAATCCTTGCACCCTATTGGCTCCCTGGCGTAAGGTGGTGAGTCCCTGCCCAGAGCCCTTTCTGATTGGCCAGCCTTTCGTGCGCGTGTACTGCGCATGCACGATCTACTAGGTGCCTCCCACCGCGCATCTGCACTGCCATGTGCAAGGTGACAAACATGGCGGTGCCCTTTGCTTGCGGGCCGCCGCAGAGCCTCTGGTGTACCGGAGCGCTCCCTGCTCAGCCCCCACCTTCTGCAAGTACCAGCGGGTCTTCCGCTTGGCTCCGGCGGCACCCGCAATCACCCCCTGCAGCGGAGATAACAAGGGGGCAGCGGAGGTAACAAAGGGGGGCCAGGGGAACCCCATTAAAGTTATAATAGAACAAGTTTACTAGATGCAGAATAATAATCATAGACAACCCACAATAGTGCCACACTGTGACACTAGGTCTTGCAGGGCCGTAACCCCACACCGTGTCCCCCAACACCGTGTCCTCAGAGTCCCACACCCACCCAAGTGTGTGAGACAGCGCTGCCCACTAAATATGAGGTGTATGTTGGTGCACGTTTTGCTATGAGGTACCTGCCGGGTGATGCCACACCCAGGCGCGCAGATGCTGTTGTTGGGATCCACAGATCCAGAAAGGTGCTCCGCGATGCCTCTGCCTCAACGGTAGGTGGCTCCCGCGTGTAGTGATCCACCTTTAGAATGTCTCTCACTCTGCAGAGGATGATCTAATTGCAGACCACCAAGGGCCAGGATGCCAACATGTCCTGGCTGTGTCCCTCACTCTCTCTGGTACTTCAGGGCCGTGTCCGTATCCTCTGGGCCGGTCCCTGCACACCCACAAGCTGAGGGAAGTCGGGGACTAGCTGGGGCCTAGCAGGGGTTTTCTGGCCTAGTGCAGATGCCACAGACACCTGCATGTACCTCCTACCCTGTCCTTGTCCCAGCTCCGAATGACTCGCGGTCCCAGTGTGTGAAATGTATCAATGTTAGAGCAGGGGAAATCCTGGAACCCTATTGGTTCCCTGGGGCTACTGGGGATTGTAGTTCCCCATGCAGAGCCTATGGGCAATGGCCGCAGCTCTGCCTGAGCTACTGCACATGCGCAAGCATCTCTCTCTACTGGCCACCGTACCCTGGCTACTCTGCGCATGCACAGCTTTAAAGATGGTGGTCCCCGCTAGCCGAGTGCACCACGGAACCTCCGCAACACCGGAGTGTTCCCTGCTCACTGCCCCCACCTGTCTGGCAAGCCGCCGGGTTTGCTGCTAACTCCGGCGGCACTCGTGCCAACCACCGCAGCGGAGGTAAGGATGGGGGGACCAGGGGTAACCCTGCTACATATGTTTGTAGCATATGTTTTATTTATATAGCGCCAAAAGTGTACTCAGCACTTCACAAAGACAATACAGTACAGAGAATTATAATATGTTGCCCCGGTCTTATTTCAGCACCAAAGACGCCCTCTGTAGCGTGACGAGCGATCGCGGGTGCCGCCGGAGCCAGCGACGGACACGCCAGCACAGCGCAAGGGTGGGGGCCGGAGGAGGGAGCGCTCCGAGTCCCCGGAGCCCCGGCGGCGCACCCAGCTAGCGGGGGCCGCCATGACAGGTTGCGCGAGCGTGCGCATTGGTCGCGCAGGCGCAGTAAGGGTAGCGCACGCAGTCCCAATGCTAAAGAGGTCCTGAGTGGACTACAATTCCCAGCAGCCTCTGGGGATTGCCCTTTCACCCACATCACGTGCAGCCAGCCAGCAAATAGGGTTTTGCAGCTTCTCCTGTGGAGGAAGGCTACAATGTTGTGGGGACCAGGTTTGGCAGTTGGAGCTGGGAGCAGGAAGGGGAAGGAAGGGTGTAGGGAGCAAGTGGCTCCTACACCAGGTAAGGTAGTTCCCCAGATCCCAGGCAGGCCCCAATCCCCACCAGGGTAGTAGGTAGGTACTGAGGGACGGCCCCTAGGTTAGGGACCCTGCCCTTAGGTGTGAGTGTGCAGTCTTGTCAGTGTCACGGCTGGTAGTGCTGTGAGCGCTGACAAGTAGGCACAGTGTGTGTGTGTGCAGTGCAGTGTAGCTGCAGGTACCATGTTGGCTGCAGTGGGTTGCTGCAGGTACCGAATGAGTGCAGTGGGTGCTGCAGGTTCCGTGTGAGTGCAGTGGGTTGCTGCAGGCACCGAGTGAGTGCAGTGGGTTGCTGCAGGTTCAGTGTGAATGCAGTGCGTTTGCTGCAGAGGTTAGGGAGAGGTTAGTCAGAGGGGACCCGGCTGGTGAAGGGAGAGTTAGTGTGGGTGCAGGGGGTCAGTGACCCACCTGCATGGGACAGGCTACCCCGTAGGCCCCTAGGAGTGTTCCCTGAAGACACCAAAGGTTGCTGTGCTGCAGGGACGGCCTATAGTAGTAGCGAGCATCACCCTTACTGTGTAGACAGCTAGGGACAAAGAGACAAGCGTGCGGAGCAGGTTGCTGGCGAGTTGTCTGGGACCAGACAGCTGGACATTAAGACCAAGAGGCAGACCGTGATTCATCTGACCCTTTGCGAAGAGGTACCGGTCACCGCCATGACCGGAAGGTACTATAACATCAAGTGCACCAACACCGGTCAACAGGCGCTGATCCCGCCTTAGTCTAAACTCTTTAGGAACACTGAGCGAGTGGTTAAAGAACTGAGCCTATACCATCACTTTAACATATATGGACACGGTGTGTGGGGCACGCGGTGAGGGGACGGAGACGTTGCTCCTGATTAGAGTGGCCGAGCCACTAAGGTTACACGTTAAGGTTATACCGTTAGAGTATAAGTGTACATGTTGTGTTATTGCTACCGTGCATTATTATTAGTAAAACCAGTTACAATCATATGGTGTTGTATGTTTCTTGCCCAGAGGAATCTCACATCACGGGGATCCTGGGTAAGTGGAGGCACTGCGCTAAGTAAGTGTATGTGTGTTACCCCAGGCTCCCAGCTAGCGGAGGCTCAGATCTCCTGGAGCCGCAGGTGTTGTACAGTGACCAGTAGTTCCTTTGGGAGGGTTCAGAAAAAGGGCTACATTTGGAGGCGCTGCTGAGATATCAGACCTGGGGTGCCCTGTATTTTTTTTTCCTCTAAATTGTGCTATTTTTGTTCCGCCATGTCTGTTACACCCTTAAGGCGGGAGAGCCCATGTGCTGATTGCCCGCCCGCGCGGGAAAATGTTGCAGAAACCCGTCCGGGACTGGCGGGAAAACCAGAGCCCCGCCCCCACACTGTGAGTGACGTAGAGCTGAGCCCGGACCATCCCTTAATGAAATATGCCTCATTTCCGCTTTACCCCAAGTGGAGATTGTATGAAGAACTGCAGTCGGCCGATTCTGTTCTTCATAATAAAACCAAAAGAACCGTAAGGTGCAGTCAAGCACACCCTCAAGGGTTTGGAGCCTGGCTATCAGAGACTAGGAAGCTACCCTTTCTTTTGTGTCCGTGTATACGAAATCTATTGAGACTGCCTGCTAGTATGATCTATGACCCCAACCTGCTGCTACTAGACTACAAGGAGGTGTTCATAGAAGAGATAAGGTGTATGCACAACACTTGTGTTACTTGTGACTTCCCAAGTGGTGAATTGATTTGGGTACCCGCGCGTACCTACTGCGGAGTACAGTTTCCAGAACCAGTGTTGCTGGAGACTCCGGAACCCGCCAAGGAAAAAGCGGTCGACTTCAAGACTGAATCAGTCAATGCAGGTAATCAAGCTACCTACCTCACAGAAGTTGCGGAGGGCACGGGTACTCTAACCGTGGTTCCAGAGTCGGTTCTAGAGCCGGAACCCGAAGAGACAGATGTGATTGGCCCCCACACACGGAAGGGGGGTACCCTCTGTTCTGACTTTCACCCCCAGCTGTATAGAGTTCTACGGCCTCCAACGGCAAGATTGCCACTGGTAGTGTGCCCATGTGCATTGGAAGACTGTATAAGGACTGGTGGCTGGAAGGACGAGCCACCTATGTCACCAGTGGTGCTCACGACGACAGTGGTAGATGGGGAAGAATGCCTGCACTGCTGCCTAAGTGAATGTGATTGCCCCGTCGGTGAGTTGACCCGAGGGCTTGAGTGTCCCGACTGTGAAGCGCAGTTCCTGAAGCTCAGGCTGCCGCAGCCTACAAAACTGTCATAGGAGGAGGAGGACACTGATAGAGAAACGGATTATTCTTCCTCCGAGAATGAGATAGACTGCCAAGGGTTACACCCTAATGTGTATGTGCCCTGGCAAGCGCCAGGAATAGATGCCCTCGTGCTAGTGTGCCCCTGCGTTCAGGAAGCCCGTGCCAAGGGAGTCGACACATCCCAGTTTCCGATAGACTTCAAGACAACCGAGGTGGACGGGGAAACGTGTATACAGTGTTTTAGCCCCACCTGTGACTGTTCTAGAGGTGCACTGGCGTGGGAGCCCGAATGTGACTGCTGCGGTGCCTGTTTCTTGAAGCCTATTATACCCCAGCCTACGGAATCAGCAGAGAAAGGAGCCTGACCTCTCTGCTAAAGTGAGTTATGCTGGTAATCAGTCTGTCCTAATTCCAGAGGCCTGAGGGGACCCGTGTGTCCAAACCAATGTTTCAGACCCTCTCAAAGGGTACATCCTAGTGCTAGAGCAGGAACCTCTGATGGTGGAACCTGCGGAGAAAGAGATGCCTGATGTCACCCAAGCCGCTGCTAGTCCACCTACCTCAGCTGTGGAGGTTGTGGAGGGCCCGTGTGCCCAAAGGGACATTCTAGACTCAGGTCCCGAGCCGGAGCCGCCGAAGGCAGAGTCACAGATGTTGGAACCCCAGATGTCGGTTCCAGACCCGGTTCCCGAGCAGGAACAACAGAGCCCAGAACCGCAGATTCCGGAATCACAGGGTAAGGTGTCTATACCCCCATCCTCTTTTGGTGATTCCAGCGACCAACCACTCGTGGTGACGTGCCTGCCGGCGGACCACTCTTGCCAAGTCACCGAGCCAGCTATCTCGGCGGATACAGAGCCTGCTGTGGGCCCGTGGGCCCTACTGTGACCAGTCCGGCCTTCTACGATGGTACCAGCGGTCCCAGGCTTGGGATCAGTACCTGCCAATGATGACAGGGGTGAGTTGACTGCCCCAGGCGTGTCGGGTGTGAGCTGCCCGGTGATCGTGGGGCCTGGTGGCTCCAAAGGTAGGGTCACCTGGGCGATGGGCTCACCTCGTCATCGCGTCCTGGTGGAGGTGTCTTCCCCAGAAGATCTCTGCAGACCAGGGAGCGGATTTGACCTCATCAAGGTATCCGGTACAGCGGCCAGGAGCGACGCTTACTCCTGCGTGAGGAGTCTCCAAGCTTTTCCTTCTCCAGACCCGGGACTGCACGAAGACATTGGGCTGTCCACAGAAGATGTCACCGTTAAAGGGATTGCTGGAGCGGACAAAGACTGTGCTGAGACCGCTCGGGTAGTTGTGGCCTCTTCCATGTGCACGATGGAGCGCTTCGTTCGCCATGTGGTGGACCGAGGCAAGAGACTGAACCTCCCTGTCTCCCGCGAGACGAAAACGGAAGATCATACCAAAAACCCCTTACTATTTTTTCTGCGAGGGGGAGGCGATGGTTTGGCAGTAGAGACAGTAATATCTGATCTTGAGTTCCAAAAGACTCACAGGAGTCAAAGTGAGAAACCCTCACTAAATCAGTTAGGGGCACTCCACTATGATACTCAGCTGGCCTCGGGTATCCACGCGAGTATGTCGGGTACCGGTGAACAAATGCATGTTGTGTGTGGTGTATCGGTTGCAATGCATTTTTCATTATATAACTCCCTGTTGCATGGTTGCTACCCAAGCGAGGTTGTTGGGATTCTGCGAGGGGGAGAATGTAGCCCGGTCTTATTTCAGCACCAAAGACCCCCTCTGTAGCGTGCCGAGCGAACGCAGGTGCCGCCGGAGCCAGCGACGGACCCGCCGGCACGGCGCGAGGGTGGGGGCCGGAGGAGGGAGTGCTCCGAGTCCCCGGAGCCTCGGCGGCGCACCCAGCTAGTGGGGGCCGCCATGACAGGTTGCACGAGTGTGCGCATTGGTCGCGCAGGCGCAGTAAGGGTAGCGCACGCAGTCCCAGTGCTAAAGAGGTCCTGAGTGGACTACAATTCCCAGCAGCCTCTGGGGATTGCCCTTTCACCCACATCACGTGCAGCCAGCCAGCAAATAGGGTTTTGCAGCTTCTCCTGTGGAGGAAGGCTACAATGTTGCGGGGACCACGTTTGGCAGTTGGAGCTGGGAGCTGGGAGCAGGAGTACAACTACAAATTGTACATTTGTAGTGAAGGAATTCTGTGACAATTCAGAGGAGCGAGTGCAGGAGCAGAGCATGCGTGTGTGGCAGTTTATCCAGGGTCTGGGGTTAAAAGGGCAAGAACGGCAGAGAGAAAGAGGGGCATGTAGATTGAGAGAGGAGGATAGGGCAGAATTGTAGTTCCTGACAAGATTTTCAGGACTCCTGTTCAGAGTTTGGAGCAGAGAAGAGGGAGGAGAGGGAGGAGCGTAAAGTGGAAGCAAAAGCAGGAAAGTTGATAGCATGCAGGTCTCTGCAGAAACTAGGGGGTAGATGGAAGGTGAGAAGGGGAGAAGTGATAGAGAGAAAATGAGACGAGATGATGGTCAGGGAGTCAAAGTGTAAGAGAAAGACCAAAGGGGGATAAGTAAAGGTAGGTGGGCAATAGACTACCGCTACATGGAGAGGGAGATGAGAAAAATTCTGGACAGTATGAGCCTCAAAGGAGGGAAAAGAAAGAGAGGGGGAATAGGAAGGATTTGGTAATGGCAGATAGATAAGAGGGGGAGCTCCATGCCTCCACCCCTGCCACCAGGGCATGGAGAGTGGAGAAAGAAAGGATACCATAAAAGAGGGCAGTTTCCAGTGCAGTCAGACTGAATGAGCCAAGTCTCAGTTATAGCAACGAGTAGCAAAGAGTGAAAGAAAAAAGTAGTCATGCACAAAGAGGAACGTGTTGGTAAGGGAGCGAGCATTCCAAAGAGCACAGGAGAAAAGGAGAGGGGAGGGAGGTTGGCAGGGAATGGGTAGGAGGTTGGAGGGTTGACACTAGGAGTAGTACAAGTTCCATGTGGGAGGCGAGGATTAGAGCATGTAGAAATAAGGCAGGGACCAGGAGGAGAAGCATGAAAAGAAAGAGAATGTGTGAGGAGGATGTATAAGGATGTGTTTTTAGTGCAGGGTGTATACAGTAGCTGTGTAGTGTCAGAGGGCGCGGATAGGAAAGGAGGGCATCTGAACTGAGAAGTGGAGAAGGAAGGAGAGATGGAGATATATGAATGGCGTTAGAGGAATAATGAGGCTGGTAGAAACAAAGGTGTAGTTTGAAAATAATGTTCACAGTATATGACAATATACAGTGCAACATGGATCTGGTCCATTGTGTTGTAGCCACTTCCAAATCCAGCTTGCTCTGGACCACATAGTGTAACATATGGGAATGGAGCGCAGATGACGTGCTATCGCAGGGAAAGCTCCATGAAAGTCAATGGGACTATCATGTGATAGCACGTCATCTGAGCTTATCACACTTTACAGAATAAGGACCTAAAAGAATTCTCTTCCCATCTGTTTGCAGAAATGTATGGAAAATCCCATACATGGCCAATTTGTATTTGATTAAAGACTCTTACTGTAGGTCTGAATTAAAGGAGAGAAACTATTTTAATCCGGACAAACGGGAGCCCTGACATGGCACTGTGCAGCAACGCGAGGGAAATGGTAAGATTTGGTATCAGGTTTGTTAAACAAAAAATGTAACTTGTTTCACTTTTCTTTGCTCTAATTACGCTGCGTATGTGGTTTTGCTCCTATGTTAGGGTACTAGCCAATTTTTAACAAAGTAATGTTTGTCATTTTCTTTCCAATTTTAAACAGGCAGCTGTTGTGTGAGTGTAGCACCTGCATCAATTACTGCTTCCACGCTCTATCCACAGCCCCATATTCAGGGCAAATTACTCTCATGGGTAAACTGCTAAGGAAGCAGAATAACACAAGAGACAACAGACAGTATATACATTTGAAATGACCCAGCGGCGGAACACATTCCATATGTATTATTAATACATAAATATTGTCACTTGGAGCCTTTTCATAGAGAAGTTCAGCTTATGCACAACATATATATGTTAGCACTAACTTTATATAACAGCTGATGTGATTTGTAAATCAAGTTTAAATTGCTTATACAAAAAAGTTTATGGTATGACATAAAATTATATTATATATTATTTTAATTCATCCGTCTTGGAGGTATATTGACTTTTTATGTTTTTATATGTCTATCACATGCAATTGTGAATGTACTGTTGTGTAAAATGAAGTTCACGCTTACTGAATTTTTGTGATAGTACCAGAAGAGAAGCAATTCACAGAGTCACTAATAGTTCCAGACATTATTACATTGATAAATAGTTTACTGAAATGTACAGCAGAAGTTGGCAAGTATTATGATATAAAGTTACTCTTTTCTATATCAAGGCACAGGCTTGTGATTGTCCGCATTTCTTCCACATGACATCCTTTCAAGCACTTTCTTTACAGCCCTCTCTGCCTCAATCTCTGCTAACACCGTGGATACGCTACGTTGAGCAAAGCCTGCAGTTAAATGTCCTGTCCAACCTGCTTGATGACCGACTATGGTCCTATAGTATTCCCCCTCATGATGTAGATACCCCTATTCGGTCATCAGTTCTGTCCGCAGGTATGCAGTACTACTAGTGTCCACCAAGCTTGAGACACAATTTTAAAGTTGGAGACCAAGCAATATCCTACATGTTTTTTTTTAATACATCAGTTCTGTTCTATGAGAAAATACTTAACAACACTTATTCTAATTCCAGCACTCAAGGTATGGAATAAACAGAAAATCTGCTAATACCAATTTAATATGCAAAATAGATCCTAACAATAAATTGTACACAATGGTAGAAGTAGTGAAAATGATAAAGTGAAGCTGAAACTAGCTATAGGTGTATAGAGCAACCTAAGGGGGAAAGGTAAATGGAGGTAAAGGGATGGGGAAAACCAAGGGGAGGGAAAGTAAAAAATAGGGAGGAGGGAAAAAAAGGGGAAAATACAATGTAAAAAGGTAAGTAGAGGGGGCAACGTTTCGGGGAGAACCCCTTCTTCTGGCCCATTATCTGTGATCTACACGACCATAGGTACTTCCCTCTCCCTTACCCTAACCTCCAAACACCCCAAAATGAACAATAAACACAAGCAGCAAACTGGCTACGCAACTAATCCCAAGCCTAAATATGAGTAAATAAAAGCAGTCAGACTACCATAAATAGAATGTAAATTCAGAGCAAGTAAGCAAAATGATCAGTAATCAACAAAAGCTGTACACAGTAAGGTAATCTGCTCATGCTTGGATGCAACAAAGAGGGTGATGGCGTCAGCTGCAATGCGTCTGCTGAATGCTCACTTCCACCAGCTGGCGTGGCTATGTTCCGTCGAGTCCACTCTCAGTGGGCTAAGCAGAGTGATTGGGAGGAACGTCTATGGTGCAAGTAGAAGACGCACTGCATTGTGACGTCCAATACCTGGATGAGTGTAGCTGACGTCCACTATTTGTTCAGCGATGTCAAGGGGCGTGGCTTAATCTCATCATGCTGGTTTCTTATAGGCTAAACGTGTTGGTCCAATGGGTAGCTAGACAAGTGTAGCCCTCTTTCCTGCTGATATAGAGAGACTACTAGTGCTGTATGTACCTGCTGGCTCAGCGAGATCTGATTAATAGAAATCCAATAGAGGCTGCGTAATGAGGCAGTGGGTGGATGTCATACTGTGAAGGAGTAACCCATTCATATAAGGAAGCCTTTGATTGGTTCCCATGACCCGCCCAACCAATCGGAGTTGCGGAGACATCCTGCAGCCGAATCCCACAAGAATGCAGGCAGCGGTTGTAAGCTGCACTGAGACGGCTCCAAGAACCACAGTACAGCACTGGCGATACCCGTGTGGTGATGTCATCACATCAGGAGGGACTGTGATTGGTTCTTCCTCCGTCTAAGAGCCAATCAGGAGAGGGGGGGAGGATAAATTAGCATACAGAAACAACTGATATGTTAGCATGCATAAGCAACGGAGGAAAGGGCAGAAAAAAGCTCTGCAAAGGGTTCAATGCACGAGTCATACAGCCAAGACAAACACATTTGAATGATATATGGTTAAACTGTTTCTTAGTTAATCAATGAGGCATCAAAAGATTACTCAAATACACAGAAAACCCAAGGAAAACAATGTGAGAGATATAGATAAAGAGAACTATGTAAAGTAATTAATATATAAATATATAAATATACAGTGCACACTAAAAATAATTTAGGTATTCATTAATAAATTGTATTGTATGTCTTTATTTATTTTCGTCCGGTGAGTGGGCACTCCACCTGGTGTAGCTGAACACGGGTCCCATATCAATTGTCCTTAATATTGTCTTAGATTAATGTGTTATATTATTTGCTATGTTTTTTATGTCCAGTGTTTTTAAACTATTTTATTAAATGTTGTAATATTCTTACCACCCTTGATCTCAGCTGATATATATTTTTTAATTAATATTAGTATAGTATATGTTGTTTGTTTCTTGTACATACAGTATTACACTATGTTTTGTGTTTTTTGCATTTTCTTTAAGCACATCTCTACCGTCTGGAATCCATTTCGGTTTTCTTCCTGTTGGTGAATATATCCTTTACCTGCTGGCGCCTTTTAACACTATAATTTTTTCTTTTATTTATATAGCGCCATAAATGTGCATAGCGCTTCACAGTAGTAATACATATCATATAAATAACAAATAATATAAATAACAGACCATGGGAATAAGTGCTTCAGACATACTGTAAAAGTAACATTAAGGAAGGAGTCCCTGCTCCGAGGAGCTTACAATCTAATAAATGAAATGCAATAAACATACCAAAATTAAATATGTGATATGTGATAAGACAATAAACTTAAAATATATCATATAAATAGTGCACTATGTGAGAAAATAGAGGTATTACGCATGTATTGGCACACAGAACAGGTTCTGCAGGCCAAAAATCCATGAGCTTGCAGGTGTCCTGTATGTTTTTCAAAAATCCTGGTGTCAATTTTCTGGAGAGAAAGTGGGTAGCCCCCCTGCTGCACTGTAGTGGCTCCGAACCAGTTTATCTCTCAGGTTTGGAGCTCTATGGCTTACAGATCAATTGATGGTCCCAGGACTTGACATAAATCAGCAACTGTTCGTAAAAGATGCCAATGTTTTTGAATTGCCCTACGATAGTTCTGCCAGTTCTTGTCATATGTGGCAATAAATCTGAGTTTCCTGTTCGGTTCCACTTCATTGTCCTCCCCTGCAACGAAAAGAGAAGACCAAGATCTAGCCTCACTGATTCGCCTTGCCCGTTTAATAGAGGTCCTACTGTACCCTCGCTGTAAAAATCTCAATGTCTCGAAGTTTTCTATTGCTTGAGTGCTTTTAGTGGGACTCTTTTCCTTTCTCTTTTTGTTCTCACATATTATTGTCCCCAGCACCGTCATTAGGTCACTATAATTTTTAATTTGACTTTACTCTTTGACTATAGCAATTCTGTGTTATTATTTTTCTAGTTAGTTGCAGGCTTATTGGTTTGTTTTTGATACTATTTACCCAGCTGCTGGGTCTCTTTAGCCTAGCACAATTAGATTGTTTATATTATTTTGATTTATTCTATGGATTTTTCTAGCTGCGAGCAGCGGTGGATTCTAAATGCTGATGATATCTTCTCATTAGATACTATTACTGATGTTAGTGATGAGACTCTGTCCTCCGCTCCACCTGGTGATTTACTCAAATCTCTTAAATTTCTTCTAGAAAAGAGAGCCAAAAGTACAATTAGATTCTTTATATTATTTTGATTTATTCTATGGATTTTTCTAGCTGCGAGCAGCGGTGGATTCTTAATGCCGATGATATCTTCTCATTAGATACTATTACTGATGTTAGTGATGAGACTCTGTCCTCCGCTCCACCAGGTGATTTACTCAAATCTCTTACATTTCTTCTAGAAAAGAGAGCCAAAACCTGGTGGAACAGAATTTCCTTATTGCGTTATCTAGAGCTACATTTAATTCCAAGGGGCTTGAGGATTCAGGTCTTCCCATCTTTTGAATTTGGCGATTCCGCTTTGAAACTTAGATGGGAAGAAACCCTGAATCAGTGCTCAGCTGACGTAATGCAGATTTTGATCGCTAATGATAGTACCACTTTACAATCACTGACGAACCAAATTGACACTATTAAAACCACCTTGGAGCCCTCTGCTAATGTGAGTGTGAATCAAATTGAAAAGGATTTGGAGGCGTTTACATCGGAATTTATATCTTTCAAGAAAAAGAAATTCTTAAGAGATTCACAGGACTTTAAACTTCAAAAAGTTTATAAATGGTCGCACAATCGCCAGAATCGACGCAAAAATAAATTCACAAGAGTTCCGACCAATATCACGGATCCTACATCAGGATTTCTAACTTCAGATATTGAATCCTCAGATAGTGATATGAGGTCCCGATATTGGCAATCATGACAATGTGCCTTTTTTAGGGGTAGACCACAAAACAAAAGGAGATCCACAACATGGAGAGGTAAGAAGAACTCTCAGAGACAAAACATGAGGAGCCTCTGGAGTCGACCCTCGGAGGGGAGGCAACAAGAATCACAAAACAAAGAAGTAGATGACCTTCAGATTATTAATCTAACGGAGGTGTCATTGACCAAGGACCAAGAGACAGTACTTAAATTGGGGTTATCCTTTTCACCAACTTCATCGGTGGATACCTTTGACTGGGTCAAGGACCTGCACTTATTTTGCTGGAAGCTTCTTGTAACGGATCGGGGGACACGCGCTTCTCAGCGGGTCCCCGTCACCTCAGGCCCCCACGGCGGCTCTCTACCCCGGTTTCCCGCTCTCTCAGCCTCTTACCTGTCCCACGCCAAGCCGTTCCTCCGCAGCGCACGCCGCATCCGCACGCACGCGAACGGGGCGCGCGCACGGCAGCCTTACAGAGGGCGCGCGCACCGATCCTCTTACCAGCCCTCCTGCGCCACTGGCGCCGCCCCCCATTGGCTGCAGGCCATTACTAGGAATCACACCCCTATCTCCCTCCCTGCTCACCTGGACCTATCCCTGCAAGCACCCAGACAGGCATCCGCTCCACCCCTTGCTACCATTGGCCCTCCTTCCTTTATTACCCCAGTCTACCCTCTCTGTCGTCGCTCAGCATAGCTTCTCTGTGGCTCCTGTGTGCTGTATCTATGCCAAGCTCTGCTCTCTGTTGCAGCTCTTGTTCCTGTCCCTGCCTCTGTTTGGATACCCTTGGATTGATCTCGGCTCAGGTTGATTACGTTTACCTCTCTACTCCTGGACTCTGCTTTGGACCTCACTACGCTGCTTGCTCCTGCCCCTGACCCTAGGCTCTTGGACATTAACCCTCCAACTTCTGACACCGCGGACTCAGCAAGTATATCGTTAACCCTTTGCTCACAGGCCCGGCAACACATCTTACCACACTCCGGGTACGCCCTCACTGCTGTGGGTGCGTGTAATACCCTTACCCACATCAGTACTGGGGACTGGCCAGGTCTGCGGGCATACAGACGTTACACTTCTATTGCACAAGTTCTACGCTAAAAAAACACAGGATATTGATGCTGATGTTAGCATTTCCAGTCAAACCTGGAATACTCAGGAGCGGAATTTAATTATGAATTTAGAGGCTAGTTTTGGGGAGGAGGTGGGTGCCCAGGCTGCGTCTGTAGATAATATTGTGTCTGCGGCTTTGTCTAGTCTGGTTCCTAAATCTGTTTTTTGTCCTCCTCTGCAGACATCATCACAGATCGAAATCTTTGCAGATTTGGTCTCACGCGAGTTCTCCAGCCTAGTGTAACTTCAAGGCCCTAGGAACCTGACTTGGGGACAGATGTGCGCCATAAATGAACTACAAGATCTGCGGGACCTGGAGATCGAGCCCTCGGACAAAGGTGGGAATGTTGTCCTGTGGCCTAAAATGATGTACGAAAGGGAAGCTTTACGTCAACTGAGGGACAAAAACTGTTATCGTACCCTCCCTAATGACCCTACCGACAAGTTTAAATATGATCTAGATAAACTTATTACAGAGGCTGTTTCACAGGGCATCATCACCATCCGGCAGAGTTTGGCCTTGATCTCCAGGTTCCCAGTAGTTCCTACATTTTACATGCTACCCAAAGTCCATAAAGACCCCTCCCGCCCACCAGGGCGACCCAAAGTATCTGGCATAGGAGTGCTTTGTGAGCCCATCTGCCGTTTCCTTGATCGGTTTTTAATCCCCATTGTAGAAACATTACCATATCATCTGAGCGACACGACTGATGTGCTCCTCAGATTGGACCAGGTTGCCCTCGAGGGTGGTACTGTGCTAGCTACTTGTGATGTTTTATCAAAAATTAGAGGGAAAGGTGTATTATCACCATCTCTCTAGCTAGAAGCTCATTAGTAGATGCACTCCAGGACTATTAAAACTCCCACCCTATTTTTATTACACTCATTACACATTATGACTTTCATGCATGTAGACTTTATTTTAATTTGATACCCAAGAAATGTTATGTTTTAATAGTCCCGGAGTGCATCTACTAATGAGCTTCTATCTAGAGAGATGGTGATAATACACCTTTCCCTCTAATTTTTGATAAAACATTATATTCAGCTCCTCAGATGTACCCAATGCCACTCTAGGCATTTGTGGGCGCATTCATATTTACATCCATTACAATCATTATTAGTGAGCAGTATATTCCGTTTGTGTTACTTGTGATGTTGAATCATTATACACTAATATCCATCACAAGGACGGTTTGTGAGCGGCACGGTACTATCTCTCGAGGAGTGGCCTGGCATCTGAGTTAGTAGATTTTTTGTTGGATCTTTTACAATTTATTTTGACCCACAATTATTTTCTTTTTAAATGACAATTTTATTTGCAGATCAGGGGAATGGTGATGGGTGCCACTTGTGCGCCCTCCTATGCCAACTTATTTTTAGGTTTTTGGGAAAGGGAGGTGGTCTTTCAGGGCGACTTTGATTCTGGGGTTAGGCATGTTATGCTTTGGTTGAGGTTCATTGATGACATCCTCATTTTCTGGGATGGTTTGCAACGGGATCTGGGGATGTTCATCGATGGCCTCAACCGGAATCAATTTAACATCAAGCTCACGTCTGTCTCCAGTCAGGTATCGGTGGAATTTCTGGATCTCAGGATCTCTCTCAGTGCTGAAGGTTACATAGAGACGGATATTTTTCGTAAGAAAACCGCTACTAACTCTATTCTTCATGCTAGTAGTGGTCATCCGTCTCAGGGGTATACCGATGGGACAGTTCCTGAGACTTAGGCTTTGCCTATAGTGCCGCCGACGGCGACACGATGGGTGACGTCACTTGTCGACGTCGCCACCGGCGAAAGTTATGTTTCTCCGGTCGGCCGCATCGCGGGATTCCCGCAATTTGATTTGTTCAAGGGTCGTCACGTGACCTTGAAAAATCAAATTTTGCCGGCGGCGGGTTTTCGCGACGGCAACGTCGCTTGTCGCCGTCGCGTGCACTATAAGCGCACGCGGCGGCGGCAATGCTTTTGTTTTTGGCCGAATTCGCATCGCCGGCACTATAAGCACGGCCTTAGACGTAATTGTTCCACACCAGCAATTTACACACTTAGGGCCAATGAGATGATATCGAGATTTTTACAGCGAGGGTACAGTAGGACCTCTATTAAACGGGCAAGGCTAATCAGTGAGGCTAGATCTTGGTCTTCTCTTTTGGTTGCAGGGGAAGACAATGAAGGGGAACCGAACAGGAAACTCAGATTTATTGCCACATATGACAAGAACTGGCAGAACTATCGTAGGGCAATTCAAAAACATTGGCATCTTTTACGAACAGATGCTGATTTATGTCAAGTCCTGGGACCATCAATTGATCTGGTAAGCCGTAGAGCTCCAAACCTGAGAGTTAAACTGGTTCAGAGCCACTACAGTGCAGCAGGGGGGCTACCCACTTTCTCTCCAGAAAATTGACACCAGGATTTTTGGCCTGCAGAACCTGTTCTGCGTGCCAATACATGCGTAATACCTCTATCTTCTCAAATTCACAGAAATCCAGGACATTTAACATCAGAATGCCCCTTAATTGTAAGAGCAAGGCAGTAATATACTATTTATTGTGTCCATGTTCAAAAATTTACATTGGCATGACGACGCGGGAACTTCGTTTCCGCGTCCTGGAACATGTTAGAAACATCAAAAATGCAGAACAGGACCATATAAAGGGTAAAAAGCTCACTATAGTAGCGAGACACTTTAGGAGCTTTCATGACTCCAATTTTTCTCTTCTTAAAGCCTTTGCATTTGATCAAATTTCACTAGGAATGTGGGGGGGAGACGTGGAGAGGCTCCTGCTTCAGAGAGAGTGCCGTGGATTTTTACACTTCGTACTCTTCTTCCACATGGCCTCAACGAATACACTGGCTATGCGATGTTCCTGTAGTGGGGGGATCTCCATGTCTCCCCTCAGATCAGTGTGAGACAGCTATTACACTTTTCAAAACATATTATTTTTATAATATAGAATTATTAACATAATATATTAGTCTTATTAGTTTGTCACCATCACATATTTCAGTTTTTTGGTTCATTACAGTATATTATATTTACATATTTATACATACATATGTAGTGCACTATTTATATGATATATTTTAAGTTTATTGTCTTATCACATATCACATATTTAATTTTGGTATGTTTATTGCATGTCATTTATTAATGAATACTTAAATTATTTTTAGTGTGCACTGTATATTTATATATTTATATATTAATTACTTTACATAGTTCTCTTTATCTATATCTCTCACATTGTTTTCTTTGGGTTTTCTGTGTATTTGAGTAATCTTTTGACGCCTCATTGATTAACTAAGAAACAGTTTAACCATATATCATTCAAATGTGTTTGTCTTGGCTGTATGACTCGTGCATTGAACCCTTTGCAGAGCTTTTTTCTGACCTTTTCTCCGTTGCTTATGCATGCTAACATATCAGTTGTTTCTGTATTCTAATTTATCCTCCCACCTCTCCTGATTGACTGTTAGACGGAGGAAGAACTAATCACAGTCCCTCCTGATGTGATGACATCACCACACGTTGATTGCCAGTGCTGTACTGTGATTCTTGGTGCCGTCTCAGTGCAGCTTATACCCGCTGCCTGCATTCTTGTGGGATTTAGCTGCAGGATGTCTCACGTCCTTGTTTCTCCCTGGATGTGCCACCCAGGCAGTCCCAGCAGGCTCTGCGACCACCGTCCAGCAAGCCTAGGGGATTGTACCAGCCTGCGTCCTCCTTGCTGGGGAGAAGTCACTCTCTCTCCCCCTTCTCTTGGAAAAGCAGTCTCTCTGTGTGTGCAGGACTCTGTCTGCCTTTTACACTCCTTCTCACTCAGGAGACGAGGCTGATTAGCTGATTTACTGCACTTGCAACAAGCCTCTCCAGGGGAGGTTAACTCCCTGTAGGCTGGAAAGCACGCTATCTGCACCACACTCCAGCCCATACAGAGACAGTGACTGTATAGCAATATACATTTACTATATATATATATATATATATATATACTGCTGCGACACACTTTATTCGAGCAAATACCCAGTATGTACCTGGCAGATACCTGGAATGCGCCGCTCCTCACCTCTGACAAGCCCCGTTGCATTTGCCTTCCCAGCCTGGGTTCATGCCTGGCTGACGGGCGGCTGATCTGTTAAATGATAATGATTAGGATTTAATAGGCTGCAATGCTTCGCGTGTCTGCCAGATGGCATAAATTCATGAATTGTAATGCAGTATATATATGTATACTGTGCAGTATTGCAGCCAGCGGGAATAAAATGCTTCAATCCCTGCCTGGAAAATAACGCAATGCACTCGGGCAGAAAACAGTCACAAACCTCAATACACCCGGGTATACCCGAATTCGTGGGACTAGCCGAGCTCGAATAAAGTGTGTCGCCAGTGTATATACATACACATACATATATATATATGAAGAAAAGAAGAGAGAGCGCATGCCCTATCACGTAAAAAAGTACATTTAATGATGGAAGGAAGGGGAAGGGGGGAAGAAATACACTCACAAGGATAGGTTTAAAACAAGCGATTGTGAATATAATCACCGCCCAGCTGGTTGCTCTGCATCCGGAATCCACAGCCTGAATCACACTCCGTGGTATAGACAAACAGCGGAACGTTTAGGAACCCCAGGGCATCTGATATCATCACAAAAGTCCAATAAAAGCAGATATACTGTTGCTGGCAGCCGCAGAATGTCCCGCACTCGATTTGGTCTGTTCGTGCGCATGCGCGGTGACGTCCTGACGTAATGTCACTGCGTGCAGCGTAGCAGCGCTCCCTCAGTCCCTGAAGAAGTCTGTTTCTGGACAAAATGCGTAGGGGGGCTCTTTTTATACCCCTTTATGTATTTGATTTATTTATTTCATGTTTGTTTATTTACAATACATATTTGCCAGTTTTTTAATACGTCTGCTAGTCTTCTTTATTTCTCTCAGTAACACCATTCCTACACCCCCTGAATCAAGTGAGGTGATTTCCTCACTTATGCTGAGAGGCAGCCTGTATACTGGGAGCCTATTGTAATTAAAAGGCTACACCTGTTGGCCACTGACGCCCTGATACAGTGACGCAGTGTCGGGGGGCATGCAGCAGTGAGAGGTGCTGGACGTGTTGAGAAGTGGCGATTCGTTTGCTGGTGAACGCATTCCAGTCTGCCGGCATCAGGTGTCTGACCAGTGAGTGATTAAGAGACGATGAAAGCGGAGCCGGTGTACCTTCCATAGCGAGGCTGACGGACGGTTCCCCATCAAAGTTGTGATCCAGGAACCTGTCTGTAGTGACGGTAAAAGTGAAGAGATATCCGGTCACAGAAGTTGGTGAAAAGGGGATTACTTGGCGAGAAATCCGAAGCGCCAGAGCAGAGAATAAGATCAGCTAAGTGGACCGGGTGCAGAGTCCGACCAGCGTGAAGGTCCCCATACCACCATCAGATCGGGAAAAACAGTGAGAGAGGGGACGACTTGGCGAGAGATCTGAGGCGCTGGAGCAGAGTCATACGTCTGCAAAGTGGACCGGGTGCTGAGTCCTACCAGCGTGAAGAGTCCCCATACCACCACAAGTAAGAGCAGTGATAACTGCTCGTCAATTTATCTTCGAGCTACATAGTATCACGTTAACTTGCTATTTGAACTTTGGGACATTATACCACAAGGCTCCAAAAGGTGGTTTACCACAGAGATTATTTCTGTATGAACTGGTATCCATTCATTTTTTCATTTCAGTGTCTTTTTCATAGTATAAATTTACATTTTTTTACATCTACTGTACAGCTGCAAATTTGTTGTTTATGCTATTGAATTTATGACTCATAACAGAATATGAATATTTATACTGTACATATAATATTGATATATTGCTTAAAGAGCAGGATCTTTTATACTGTTAGTCTACACCCCACTGAATTCCCAAAATATGGGTTCTATCTTGTTTTTGCGCCAAATGCAATATTACACACAGATATTTGGGTTTTTGTGTTAAAACCAGCATTCAGGCAGCATCTACTGGAGATTAACCCCTTTATTTTTTTTATTTTTGTGCATTTGGTATCTTCACCATATATACAGGGCTTTTGGGCAGTGATTCACCTACAGGGCTTTTGGGCAGTGATTCACCTACAGGGCTTTTGGGCAGCGATTCACCTACAGGGCTTTTGGGCAGTGACTCACCTACAGGGCTTTTGGGTAGTGACTGTTCACGGACAGGGCTTGTGCCCACTGACACATGTGAGCAAGTTGGTAGACACTGCACAAGTGATGGTTGGTCTGTTTCATGTGTGTCTTGTTTTGTTTTTGTCGCCTCCTTTGTAGGTGTCAGCTGCTGAATTTGTACAGATGGCAGCGGTAGGATGTCGTCAGGAACCTGCACAGCAATGTCTGCTACTTGACCGGTAACATTCGGACCTGGTGAATGAAGATCAGATGAATTTGGTGAAAACTGGCCAGCATGAACAGATCCTGCCTGTGAGGTGTTGATGTTGAATTGTGATACATTAGTCATTCTCAAGTAATTAGCTTGTGTTTGCTGAACAACTAATGCTTCGAATGAGGTGTTGATTTTTTGCAACTGTTTAGGCACTTCAATGAAGACTCTGTGGAGATGTGCCAATTGTGAAACTGTTTCTTCCTGCAGTGCAATCATCCTTTCCAGCACTGTCATCAGGTCAGAATGGCGACGATTTTCTGCTTCCACAATTTTTCCCTCAGAAGCTACAATTGCATCATATGTGGTATTTGCTGGACGATTTGGCGGTAAAACAGTTTCAATTGGAACCTCTTCATGGTCACTTGCTTGTATTTGTGTGTCTATGGCGGCGGCGGCATCATCATCATCATCATCATCATAATCCTCTTCATCATGTTCTACAAATAAATGTACACATTATTAAATGGCATGTTAATCTCTGCTGTGTTACTATGTAATTCTACTGTGTCATAAGTAACAACTAACATGTTTCCATACGTTTAATAACCTCACATTAAAAACTACCTTGACTTAAGAATAATGTTTGGACTCAGTATGAAATATGAGTGAATGAAAACTTGCTGTAAACTCACAACTCCTACATGATAGTTAACATCACTAACACAATACATGTTGCCTTACACTTCATTTTCACTGACACTAAGTAATCCTATTTAAAGAACATGTGCAAAACAAATAATGAACATGACAACATAACATATAGAAGAGCACATATTATATGGCCACCAACTGATACACTCACCTTCTAGGTGTGTTGAGCTGGCTGACCCAGGTGAAGACACTTGTTCCATCTCAGGTGACACATGTCCTTCAGGGGCAACTATATATAACAATAACATAAGTTTTACATTTACATGTGTAAATATTGAACAAACAGTTATTGTATGTTCTGTATTTATGAGTACGTAACAGCATCAGTTCCTTAACCCAAAATGTGTGTGTGAAAGTGAACATAAATAGTTGTAATAACAATGTACATGCCTGTGTACTTAGAACTTTTGAGTTCCCTAACATAAAACATACTATGTTTCTGCAGTAATGCGTGAGGATAAATAGATAAAATTTGTACATAAAAATCATATGTTGTGTAGTGATATCAGTATCATAATGTACATAACTATCATGAGATGACCATTCACAATGGTTATCATGAAGGTGGTCATATTGCAAAAAGTGTTGTTTTTGGTAGAGGATATGTGTGGTACATTAATATAAGATGTGGCACACATGAATGTGGCTGTGACTCAACAAGACAACACATGCAGTGTGTGATAATGTGTCGTTGATAGTAGTAGTTCAACTATAGATATGAGTGAACTAATGTGTGACGTACGCTTTGATAAGTAATGAGTTGTTGGGGCATTTAGTAGCTAAAGTTAAGCTTTCAAATGAGTGTGATTAACTTCAGTTGTGCTAGTCAGGTTGTAAGAACGGTATTCCCTTCCCCAAAAAGCCTAATCAGCCACACCTTTCAATTACTTGAAACAGGTGAAAATGGTGTGAACTAAGGTGACCCTAAAATGAGGCTGCAATTAGTGTGTGTGCTGAACCCCACCCCCTCTGTTGAAGTGTATGCTGTGATGAGATATTAATTGCAGCTGCTTTAACACAATGGTAGATGAGCTAAATAGTCGTGTGCAGTTTTTAAGTTATGAAAACAATGACATAGCATGATACGTGTGCCTCATTATGCTGTCTGTATATGACTTAAAGCAAAAATGGACCTTTTCATAAACAACTATAGATGTGTTAGTGCAAGTGATGTTTGTAGGCCGTTGCATGCAATATATTTGATGCATGCTTAAAATAGGCAGTAATGTCATGTTTGTCGGAGTAAAATAAATAAAATACACAATAATATTATACATATTTATGTTCTGTACCTGTAGCTAGTAATAATTTCTCATTAACATGTGTTACACATGTGTACTACCCTGTTGTTCCCCATCTTCGCCCACCATCAATTGCTTCCACTGCAGCAATGCATTTTGGGAATTCACATGTAAATGAGCACACAATGGCACGTGCTATATTAGTTACTGCTTTTAGTAGGACTACAACATATATGTCTATTTTGAGATATATATATATACAGAATCAGACATATACATATATAGATGCAGGTATGCTTATATTGTGAAGACAGTATAAAAAGCAGTGTAAATATGCAAAATAACTGTAAGCAACGACACGCCTAGTACATTAATATTTCTCACCTGGTGGAAATTGTGAGGGATAAATTCCTATATCACGGTCACCAGGTAAGCCTTCCACGACGACGGGAAGTAATTTTGCCCGAAGCAGCTCCTCCAATGGACTTAATATGAGACGTTGTGGTGTCGGCCCACCTCCAGTGCCAGTAGCATGCACGCGTTGGTGTTGTATTTTCTTTTTCAATTTGGACCTAATATCATCAAATCTCTTGTGACAATTCCGCTTGTCCCTCACATGATTCCCACACGCATTGACACCAATGACTATTGTGTCCCACATTTCTTTTCTGCTTGCTGAACTTGTCCGCCCTTGAAAAACATATAAAATATATGAGGTAAATGAATAATAATAGAAGCACCAGTTTCCTACACTGCTAGCTGTTCCAAGAGATAGCAAACATGCTGTTTTATGTGTAATATGTGAAGCGCATTCACTACTAAACCTATACATGTAAGCAAGGTTGCATTCATATTGTATGCAGTTATGGCAAATTGACCGCCTGTGTTTAGTTGTCCTTGTAAGGCATGATAAAAAGCTGTGTTTCCAGACTAATTAACATAGAAAGATATTCTGAACCCATATTTGCATATGAACAAAACTCAGATGACCTAGGATCACATGTATTTGAATAATAAATGTAAAGGTTCACTTACCTAGTAAATGTCCATATATACTGTCATAGTGCTCCAGAATGCCAGTGACAAGAGCTGTATTTTCCTGGTCATTGAAGCGAGGATTACGTGGCTTCTCCACACGTTTCTTCCGAGCAGGTTTAGGGTCAGAGCTTGGCTGGTGCTGACTGGACTCTCCTTCTTCCAATGGAAGAGACTCCAAAAGCTGCCCACCAGCAAGCACGCCACCACCATCCACCCCATCAGCAACTGCGCCACCAGCAGCACTCACAGCACCAGCACTCCCACTCCTAGCACCAGCACTCCCACTCCTAGCACCAGCACTCCCACTCCTAGCAACAGCACTCCCACTCCCAGCAACAGCACTCCCACTCCCAGCAACAACACTCCCACTCACAGCAACAGCACTCCCACTCACAGCAACAGCACTCCCACTCCCAGCAACAGCACTCCCACTCCCAGCAACAACACTCCCACTCCCAGCAACAGCACTCCCACTCCCAGCAACACCACTCGGTGCACCAGCAACATCACTCCCCTGAACAGTACGTTCACTCCGATGCGTACTCGCACGAGTAGCACTCCCACTCCCACCAGCATCACTCTTCCCACGCTTTGCGGGCATACTTCCAGCACTCACAAAAAACAGACAACTAATGTACAGCCAATCACACGAAACACTTCCACATATAAAACAAGACAAAGATGTAAACAAAACAACAATGGACAAAGCTCACCCAATACACAACAAGTCTCTCAGTCAATATGCAAATCTTCAATCAGCCAGCTCTGTGCGTCTCTCTCTCTCTCACTCCCAACAACACAGAGAATGATTAGCAGTACACGTTGCCTTTAAATATGGCGCGCAATCCAATACATGCTTGTTTCGCCTGATTCAGCAAGATTTGTGATTGGGCAACCTATCAGCACCCCGCCACGCACGCCGATACACCTGTGTGTGATCGGCTAATCATCGTGAGAGTGGGCGGATTTGTTTTCGGGTTGATTTTGAATGTATTCGGCACTTACTGCATACGGAGAGGAAAAATCGCCAATAACATGACTAATCGGTAAGCTTGCCGATTTCACTTAATCGACGCTTACTGCATGAGGCCCATGGTCTTAATTCTATGACCTTTGTGAGTGAGCCTAATTCCCTTTCATTTTTAATATTAAATGTGAAACAGTATCACGCTATGGGACGTGCGCTTTCTTTATCCTGATATATATATATATATATAAGAACAAAAAGAGAAAGGAAAAGAGTCCACTAAAAGCACTCAAGCAATAGTAAATGATAAATGGATTTATACAATGGAAAAACACATGAATTACACAAAGTATTAAAACAGTCCCCTTGGAACCCCTAAGACATAGATTCAGATTTATGCACAGTTAATGTATATAATGTGTTCTTAATTAAAAATCAAAGTAATGGGCAAAATGAATGAAACCAAAAAATAAATTATAACCTGCTCATATATCCATAGACCGGCCGGTCAAAAAAGGATCTACAACTGGATACTAAGGTACTTTACCTATATGCTACTGATAGTACCACTCAAACACCAACACGAGTAATGACATGTGCAAATGACCCCAATAAAGGAACCATGCTAGATGTACTTGATAGTCACCACAAGATGAAAAGCATATAAGTCCTAATAAGGAAATTGAGTGATGGCATGAATTGTAGAGATGAGTAATCCAGCAATAGTCCAGAGCAAGGTTAGGGGGTTCCAGGTGGAGTACACACACAGCCCCGACGTACGTTTTGCTACCCCTTGCTTCGTCAGGGGGCTTAAAAGGACACTAACAATTAGGGTAATCCAATGGCGCTGCGAGCGGCAGAACAGCTGATTAATAGAAATCCAATAGAGGCTGCGTAATGAGGCGGTGGGTGGATGTCATACTGTGAAGGAGTAACCCATTCATACAAGGAAGCCTTCGATTGGTTCCCATGACCCGCCCAACAGGGCTATCCTGTCCAGGACATTGGATCCAGAAGGATTTCCTGGACTCTCGTGGGAACGAGTCCCAACAACAGATAAGGATTAAATAATGTATATTTGGGTGCAGCCGTAGGGACCACGTTACCACAACTAGTGGAAGCCCTAACCATGGCCTCCCAAGCGCAAAACTATAGGAAGCTGAAGGCGTTTTCTGGGACGATTCCTATTCCCACGGGCGAAGAAGGAATCGAGTCCTGGTGGGAACACACCCTCAAGTTGATCAACGAATGGCCCTGCTCCGAAGCGGTAAGGCGACAGAGGATCATGGAGATCCTCCGACCTACGGCATCCACAATGGTCAGTGCGCAGCGTGACCAGGACACTGATCTGTTCGCTCACCAGATGGCAGAGCTGTTAGTGTAGATCTATGGCAAGGACGAAGAAGAAAGTGAGCTATGGTTCAAGTATTACGGGTTCAGACAATAAGATAGAGAAGACATGTCTGATTTTCTTCAGCAGATTCAACTGGTACTTTGGAAGCCACGAACTCGTGACATCATTCCCTTCTCAGCGGTGGACGAATACCGGCATAAGCAATTTCTTCGTGGGGCCATCCCCACTCATCACATAGTGATTATGATTTGGTGCTCTCTACTATAGGGCTGCCCCCACATTCACGGACATATTGGACTTGGTAAAAGGGCATGAAGCGTACACACGGTTATATACTTCACCGAAGGTCAAAGAACTCCTCAAGAGTGACACGCTGGGAGTAACTGCTCAAAAGTCAAGAAACCTCATAGCCGGAGGAAGAGGCTCCACCCAAGTCACCCTCCATCAAAGCCCAAGCCTCCGGAAGAGCATCCCCCACATACAGGGGACGACTTGAGCTCAAGGATGTCATCTGCTATGGCTGTGGGCAGAAGGGCAATTTCTCCAGGGAATGCCCAGAGAAGGACGATCAAGAAAAAAAAAACTTCAAGTAGAATGGACTCTGCTCGGTCCATGATCTGCCGCTTACAGACCGCAGAGACCGAGCCCTCTGAAGTCCCTTCTGAGGCCTCCGAAGCCCCGCCTGAACCAAGCCCCAACGATGGAACCCCACCATTGGACGCTTACAGTCGGGTAGGCCCTTCCGCAATCATACGTGTTGTGCTAGACGGCATCTATTCCCCCACCTTGTTAGACACTGGTTCACAGGTGACCGTCGTATACTGAAAATTCTATGATCAACACCTCCGACATCGCCCCTTGCAGTCGGCCCGATCAAATGAAGGTGAGAGGGCTGAGCAATGAAGATTAGCCCATTGATGGCATCGTAAGGGTTCGACTGGAGATAATCCAGTTGAACACAGGAAAGTCACACCCTATGTACGTGGAAGCCATAGTATGCCCCGAACCTCAAGAGCAGTCCAAGAACCCGATTATCCTGGGAACGAATACCGACATAGTACAAGCCCTAATCCGGGCTTACTTACAAGAAACCAACAAACTGCTTATGCCCAGCCTACATCTCCACACCATTCTGCAGGAGGAGTGTAACCAGATAACTGCTTTAGACCGTCACGGGATTCTTTTCAACTGTCGATCCAGGTTGACGGAAATTCAGCCAGGGTGAGTGCAGCGCATGGCTGCCTGGTGCTACTACCCCAACCGAGACAAAGCCGACCATGTTTTCTCTCTGGAAATCACGCCAGAAGAGGATGCTCAGCGAGGATATAAGCTAGTACCAGAGGTACGGGAATGGTCTGCCACGATTCCTGATCGAATCAATGTATGGGTTCACAACATCTCTCCATACCCTATGGCTTTCGATCAAGGGCGAAAATTGGGGCGAATATATCCTGTCACTCCCGTAGAGACTATGCCTCATGTGAGAACCGCAGAGGTTGCTGAACCTTCGACGGAGCTGTCTTTCAATTTCGGAGACTCCACCCTGTCGGCCGAATGAAAAGATCGACTGATGGCCAAATTAGAAGAACGTAGAACAGTATTCTCAACAGGAGAGATGGATGTGGGCTGCAGCCAAAGTGCCCCCCACACTATCCAACTTAGGGATGCCACCCCCTTTTGTGAATGCTCTCGTCTCATCGCCCCTAGGGATGTGGACAATGTAAGTAACGTCTTGCAAGAGACGGAGACAGCCTGTATTGTGACCGAACCGCGGAGTCCCTACGCCTTGCCCATAGTGGTGGTACGGAAGAAGAACGGGTCTGTGAGACTGTGTGTTGATTATTGAACCCTAAACAACCACACTGTACTTGATCAGTACACTCTTCCTCGCATCGAAGAGATTCTCAATGCTCTAACCGGGAGCCAATGGTTCATTGTCCTCGGCTTACAATCTGGGTATTATCAGGTGCCAATGAGTGAAGAGGACCAGGAAAAGACAGCCTGCGTCTGCTCCCTGGGGTTCTATCAATTTACGCGCATGCCCCAAGGCATCTTTGGGGCCCAGGCAACCTTCCAGCGCCTAATGAAGAAAACTATTGGTGACTTGAACCCTCGGTAGTGATTAGTCTACCTGGACGATATTATTGTCTTTGGTAAGACCTTAGAGGAGCACGAAGAATGGCTGCTTAAGGTGCTGGACCATCTTGGGAAAGAAGGACTGAAACTGTCACTCGACAAGTGTCGGTTTTGTCACACTTCAGTGACCTATGTGGGGCACATCGTGTCTGCCAAAGGAATCGCCACAGATCCGGCCAAAGTGGAAGCTGCCGTGAACTGGCCTCGTCCATAGAATGTCATGGAGCTACGATCATTCCTCGGCTTCTGTGGATACTACCGTCTCTTTGTGGAGGGGTACTTCAGTAGGGCTAAGCCCCTCAACAATCTCTTGAAGATATATCCTGAAGATACGGGCCGAAAGGCCACCTCAGCTCGACAGCCATTCGGCAAGAAGTGGACACCTGAGTGTGAACGGGCTTTCCGGGGCCTGAAGGAAAGCCTGACAGAAGTACCGGTTCTTGCCTATGCTGACCCAGAACAGCCCTACGTTCTGCACGTGGACGCCAGTCTCAATGGACTAGGTGCAGTCCTACATCAGAAACACCCAGAGGGCCTTCGGCCTGTGGCCTATGTCAGTCGCAGTCTGACCCCAAGTGAACAAAACTACCCAGTGCACAAGTTAGAATTTCTGGCTCTCAAATGGGCAATCGTGTACAAACTCCATGATTACCTCTACGGAGTTACTTTCGAGGTGAGGACGGATAATAATCCCCTCACTTACATCCTGACATCTGCCAAATTGTATGCGACCGGTCACCGATGGCTGGCAGCTCTATCTAACTACAACTTCACTCTGAAGTATAAACTGGGTCCTTTGAACATTGGAGCCGATGCTCTATCCCGACGGCCAGGACTAAGTGTTACCCCAGATGATGATCAATGGGAGGAGATCCTGGGACCAGGGATGCGAGCCATGTGCAGTACCGCTGCCATTATCGAAAAGTGGCCTTTTCGGAGCTGCGATTAGCAGATTCGTTAGGGTGCCAGTCACAAGCTATTCCTGCCGCTTACTGCGATCCAAAAGGGATGAATATAACCCACGACAAAGTTATACGATGGAAGGATCTGGTGGATTTCCAAATACGAGATCCTGTAATCAGCATTATCTGGCAAGCTGTCCAACGAAAGAAACCTGCACTCCTGAATCGTGCTCCCAGTGACATGGTGGCTGTGCGGATGTGGGAAGTGGACAAGTTTGAACTCGACAACTACTTACTCTATCGGGTGGTGCAATATCACAACCACCCGGATATAGAAGACAATTGGTCCTACCCCGGAACTTACAGCATATGGTGTTGAAGTCCTTACATGACGAACATGGACATCTCAGTCTAGAAAAGACCTTCGGGGTGGGCCGAGACCGATTCTACTGGCCGTAGATGCGAGAAGCGGTGGAAGAACATTGCCGCCGATGTTCCCGGTGTATCCAGCGCAAGACTCTCCCCACCCGAGCAGTACCCATGGGCCATCTGAAAAGTTCCGGCCCCATGGATTTAGTGTGCATGGACTTCTTGTGCATTGAGCCTGATACCCGAGGAATATGCAACGTGTTCACGGACCATTACACACGGCATGCCCAGGCCTTTCCCAATAAAGACCAGAAAGCCATCACAGTGGCAAAAGTCCTATGGGAAAAGTACTTTGTACACTATGGTCTTCCAAACCGTCTTCACTCCGATCAGGGCCGGGATTTCGAGAGAACTCTGATTCAGGAATTGCTCAAGATGCTGAATATTACTAAATCCCAGACGACTCCATACCAGCCTGAAGGAGAAGCATTGCCAGAACGTTTAAACACGACACTGTTGGACATGCTAGGAACCCTGAAGGGTGCTCAGAAGACCGAATGGAGCCGACACGTGGAGGCCTTGGTACACGCGTACAACTGTACCCGCCACGAGTCCACTGGATTCTCCCCACACTTCCATATGTTTGGGCGAGAAGCGAGACTGCCAGTGGATGTACAGTGGGGGCCCGTGGGCTCACTGTATGTTTATGGCTTGATCCATTAAATATTTTATGGGACACACACTCTCTCGCAGATTATTCTTCCTTTCCTGTGTTCAGTTGTGCTCCAACCTTCCTACACTGCTTTGCTGTCACCTTTGGAAGACCGGATGCACCTACCAGAAGAGGTATATCATGAAGACCATCCAGATGTGAGTAATACTGTACTACTCTTTACACCTTTTTACTGCTCCACAGCGATATATCTGACTGGACACTAGCTAGTGGGAGTTGTTACTTATCCTAGTGGAACTCCATCCAGGCCATCGTGTCACAGTGGAAGTAGGTGTCATATCCAATTAGGATTATTGGTCTATCATTTTCCTGTTACTCCTAGGATCTTCACAAGTGGAATATTATGTTTAGGACTCTTTGTTGTTTTGATCTGTGTTTTTGAGCACCATACAGCATTTTTTACGCTAAGCTTAACGCTGACAACAAAAGGCGCTACGACCATTAGTTCAAACATTGGGAGATTCGTCCTGGGGACGCAGTGCTGCTCCGGAATTTGGGAGTCCCGGGAAAACATAAGCTAGCCGATCATTGGAGGGACGGCGTATACGGAGTTGAATCACAGATACCGTGTCTCCCAGTCTATCGTATAAAAGATGTGGATGGATGGATAAAAGTATGGCACGAAATCATCTGCTTCCCATCACACAAGTAGGAGATGATGAACCCGAAATACTGGCGACACTCCTGGATGGTGAGCCGAATCCCTCGGAGGTTTGTAAAGAGACTGTAAATAATACCACCTCTGAAAACCATACCGACTCTGAAGATCCTATGGAAGGGCCCTCTCAAAGGGACTCTCCACTCAAAGGGGCATCTCCCGTAGGAGCTACGGGTAAAGAGTCCCGTAAGCAAACGCTTACTAAGGTGGCTCCAATGAGCCAGCCTTTGCATCCGCAAAGCCCATGCTTTGTGCCCCAAAGAGACTGGTCAGAGACGTTACTCCCCTCAAAGGAAGAGGCTGAGTCTCAGGATTGTACTTATTACTCCCCCGAGGGAGTTGCTGAAGAACAGCTCTGAAGAAGTTGGAGAAACAGGCATCCCCCGACAAGGACAAATTGGGGCACCCCACTATGAGGCTCAGCAGTGGTCTCGTGATAAGATACAGTCTGTGATCACTATGTTCACGGCACTGTACAATCTGGTATAAGTGGTCAGTAGGTACTCAGTTGCAGATGGCTTGATGTAAATTTTTATTATATTACTTCTGTATATAGTTTTCATTATATAAAGTATGTATATAGTTATGTTATGCTGACCCAAACGAGGTCGTTGGGATTTTACATAGAGGAGTGTGTAGCCCAGGGTCCCCCTTGGGCTTTCAGTGTGTCCCTTACTTCCACTGCTGTGGGGAGGTGTTGCGGGTGGCGAGGGGCTGGTCGGCGGCTTTCGTTACAGTGCGCCACCATGTTAAAGGTGCGCGGCCACGCACAGAGGTTCGCGCATGCGCAGAAGAGTCGCAGCGGCCATTACTCAGTCGCGCAGGCACAGTTTACTATGCGCACGCGGCGGCATGTAGTAGAGGCTCTGCAAGGGACTACAGCCCCCAGAAGGCATAGGGGCATGTAAGCACATGATGCCAGGGAGCAAATCGCGTGGCCGGATCCCCTGCCTTGGGAAAAGATACATTTGGCGTGCTGAGGAAGAACAGTCAGTCGGTGCTGGGACAAGATAGGTGGGAATCTTGGGAAGAGTGAAGAAGAAGAATCAGGCACACAGTCTTAATCATCAATGAAAAATGAGGTTTATTGTTCCAAGGAATCCAACGTTTCGGCTGAGCCTACACCTTGAGAAAGGCAGTATTACTGCCGAAACATTGGATTCCTTGGCACAATAAACCCCCCTTTTCATTGATGATTAAGACAGTGTGCCTGATTCTTCTTCACTGGATCCATTTGGGACATCAGGAGCTCCCCAGAACCAGCGCACCGGCGGTTAAGTACCCCACTATCACCTGTTTGTTTGAGTGCGTGCACTACCATCATTCCATGTATGCTATAACCTTGAGGACACTAAGGGAGTAGTGGTCCTCATAGGGTACTGTGGGGACTGTGTACAGATTGAGAACATTGGTGGGGCGGGTTACAGCTGTGCGTGGCAAGTGGGTAGCTGTAACCAGTAGCCATAATATATATACCGCTATCAGTAAACTGTTATTCTGTGTTGCTCTGTGTGTTCATTGTGTGATCGTATGCCTATATATGTATATGGGTCCTGTAACGGGCAAAACCACATAGTAGGATCCATTCCAGGTGGAGGCGCTGACGAAGATTGTTCCAGAGTGCACCCCAGGCTCCCTGTAGCGGAGGCTCAGACCTCCTGTGAGCCACAGGTATTCCACCACACGTACACCGTAGACACATATCTCTCAGAGGGTGGGGATACATGTGCTACATCTAAATTGTTGCTGACAAGACAAGCAGTGAAAGCCCCTTCTTGTCCCATCTGCTCTACCCATAACTGTCTCATTTCCACTCCTTTCATCTCTCTCTCCCTCTCTCTCACCCTTGTGGAATTCCCTTTCTCTCCCTTCCCTCCCCTGTGGAATTCCCCCTCTCTCTCTCCCCTGTGGAATTCCCTCTCTCTCTCTCCCCTGTGGAATTCCCTCACACAGTATACACCAAGCACCTTTTCACTGCACCTTTAACATATCCTATACTGATTGGCTGATGGTGGCCGGTATTGGGATTTCCCTGGTGAATAATATCTCCTGTAAGAGGGAGTTGTGTACATGGTGGGGGTTGGAGGGCAGTGATAAGGACGCATCAGTTTTCCTCCAATCCGCTAGTGCAGGTTAGTTAAAAAAAATATGATTGTTAAAAGGGGGGAGGGGGAAGAGAGATTGTGGTTTAATTAATGTTCCTGTATACTGTAGCTCATCTAACAAAACACAGCACTGTTCATGTGCATATTGTGTCATCCTTATATAAAATGATGGGTACTCCTCCACCAACTATTTATGTTCAAGATTTTAATTTTCATTTAATAATTAGCCTTAGCGGAATTATTAAAACTGCAATTGCAAACACATATATATTTGTGGCAGCCAAAGGGTTAATAGCAGCATTAGAGAATTACCATATGTCCCATAGGTGCTTATTCAACAGAAGCTGACATTTAATGACAGGTGGTACATTTTCTTACACCTCCTTTCAGAAATGCACAGCTTTTTAATGCCATCTGCATTGTGGACATTGGGGGTTAATTATCAAAATCAATCAGCTGCAAACATGGGACAAATACACCAGAAGATTTATTTAGGAAAAATCCATTAAGGAAATCATACATTTATTTTTTCTTTGATAATCTGTCCTGTTTTTCTTTGCACCTGGCTGACTTCCACACATAACCTCTATTTTTTTTTTTAACTTAAAATGATTTAATATTATTTTTCAATTGGGATTTATTTATCCCTTTAGTGCTACATTTTCTTAAAAACAAACAAACAAAACAAAAAACAAAAAACCTGATATTGTATAATAGGTGCTGTTCGCACAATACAGACAATTTATACATGATCATATTTTAATGCAATGCCGTTTTCGGTCACTCTGGCATTGCAGTAGTGAAAGGCATTCTCATGGGATTGGGGGATTCTCTTCACCAAACTTTGCTGCTCTGCATTGATCTCCATGTAGCCTGTGAAACCAACTGCACATATAAGCAGAGTGCAGTCTCATCTTCCTCCTCACTTTCCCCCAGCACATGCAGCCGGCACAGATCTTGCGTGGTTGAGCTGCTTGGGAAGTTGGGAGGAGGAGCATGCTCTGATGCAGTAGAAGCATATGACAGCAGCAGCAGCAGCAGCACCAAACAACAAGTCACACACTGCTTCCCATCTCCAGGCTGCTTTTGCTGCAGTGGCCTCATTACCACTTCCCTGGCACCCAAGCGACCATCCCACACCGGCAGGCAACACTGAACGAAGGGGGACTACACATTAAACAAGTGGTATATTCTGCAACTGCATCTCTTCTGAGGACACAGGCATCTTTCTTGTGATAGACTAAAGCTCCCTTGCTTCTTCTCTCTCTCTCTTTCCTTCCCATCCTTAATCCCTCAGACGTGCTGCATTGCTCTCCCCTCTCTCTGGCTCTCCCTCTCTCCCTGTCTCTGGCTCTTCCTCACGATGCTGTGCTCAGTGCCTGGCTGTGTTGTCCACCTCTGCTAGGCAGTGGCAGTATGGATGGTGCTCTTGTGACGACCTCTGCTGATTCCATCAGTCCACTGCGGATAGGAATGCTGAGCAATCCTGCTGTAAATGGGCGAGGACGTAGACACGCGAAATATTAACAACAGCTTTCTCAGGGACCACAACTATGTGACTGAAGGTACACTCAAACATTATTATGCCACCCTCCATGTGCGATCCACCACCTCCCCTCCATGTGAATGCTGTACCTACTCTCCCTCTGTTGTGTTTATTTTATTTATATTTTAGATTATTGTGCTGTATCTGTGCCATTGGTTTTTATTATTATTATTATTATTATATATAGCATGTCTTGTCAGGGTAATAACACCGTGTTTGAAAGATAATACAGATATGTACCAATATGTGTTTTGATTTGATGGGTTGGGGGATTACCGCTGGGATGTGCAGGTTTGAGTCTTTACAAGCCCCTCAGAAGCACTGTCAATGGTAACGGGGGAATTGATCCTGTAATAAAAGGGTTAATTACTGCAGGGAGAAGCATGTTAAAGTGGAAGAGAAAATGCATGACAGAGCTAATGGTGTGAATCATTTCAGGAAGGTTTTGCACTTGCTTTTGGCATTAGGGTTGCAATAGGTAGGTAAAAGTCTGCTAAACACAAACATTCATAGTTAGCTTTTTGCTCATTGTATAAAATAAATATATGTAATAATAATAATAATTATGTATAATCTGTGACTGACTAAGGCCTCCGACCCACAATCATTTAAACACAATTGTTGAAGTACTGTAGATTGAATTATAGTTACGGTGTGTTTGCATGTACTGCATGTAATTGTATTACGTTTTTATTCTTGAAGTGGGGATTGGACTCTGTAGAGAAAGATATTTATTTATTGAGCAAAGTAAGATTATTAAATACAGAAAGAGACAGATAATTTCCCATGAGCAAAAGTCAATCAGAAAATACAGTACGATCCTTCATCAGGAGTTTGAGCGCAATATCTGTTCAGTTCTACTGAGAAGATGCTAAGGTATTGGGTAGGGCTGGTGAACTCGCAGGCCTTGGTGTGAATGTAAATGATAAATCCATGTCATTCTGACTATGATGTGAGAACTAAGACATGGACGTTAGCATACGGCTATGGATAGTATACACATCATATGGAAATCCCTATTATATGATTTAAAATGTGACAAAATCAATATTAGTTTTGACTATTATGTGAGGATCAATGTTGTCAGCAATAAGGTTGGTGAGCAAACCGATTTAGCTTCAGCATCTGAGAATGAAAGAATCAGAACCACTTAATAAAAGAAAAGTAGAGGGGAAGCACTCACCCTGGAAACACTTTCACCTTGTAGTTTAATTGACTGTATTTTCAGCATCCTGGAATCTGTATTTACATTCTATGCGGTTCATACCCAACTCAGAAAAGAATGCTATGCTACTCCAGTGTTGCAGTGCAATCAGTTACTTTCTGCCCACACACATACACTGTATTCTGGGGCAGGCCACCTTTACTGAGGCTGACATATTTACTTACACGAATATACTGGCACCTATGGTAGGTACTGGTAGATATGCAATTACATCCTGACACACACAGCGTTTGACTATGTTCATAGTCAATCAGTTACCAATATTCTAGTTTACTTACCAGTCTTTAATATCCATATGAAATTACTAAATTAATCTAAAATATGTTTATTGTGTGTGACGATTAACAGGGCAGCCTGGGACACGCAGTAAGGTATCAAGCAGTGTGGGCTTGTGTGAGGAGGAGCGATGGGAGGGACACTAGCTCAAGAGACGAGATGCTGCACAGCACTGGCACATCCTGTGGAAATCTGACCCCTCCATATTCTCCTACCAGCCCTCCTGAGTCACAGAAGAGGCTGCTTATAAGTCAGAACTGAAGAAAAATAACATTTCTATTTATTAAGTACTTGACAGTAGAGGATATCAACCCAGGATACACAGTGGGTGCTCTTTCCTGCTAACACATCCCTAGCTTGTGAACTGCAGGCTGCTCTCCTCTGGTATCTCAACATGGGTTTGGAGGGGAAACAGGAGGACAGCCTCAATTTTCTCTGCTGTAACCTGATAACAGAGACTGTCACAGTACTTTTTACATACAGTAAATACATTGTAGCCTTTGTATATGTCTGTGATTTTATCAGGGTAGTGTCACTGTCAGTCTGTCACTTTGTGTCTGTTATTTTCTTTCACTTTGTCAGTTGACAGTGTCACTGTCAGTGTCTGTCAATGTGTTTGTGATTGTCGGGGTCTATACTGTATCAGTGCAGGCCATATCTCTCAAGTTCCCCACATTATGGGGCGCCTATGCACATCATATTACAAGTAAAATAATTTTACACATCTCAATACAATCACCTTATTTCATCTCAGTGGGCAGAGAAGTGAGACTCCCCCTCCACCTCCAGATACACACATACATACTGTATATTTATACCCACATTGACTTGCACACACCCTTACAATCACACGTGTTCCCATGATGCAGATAAATGCAGCAGACACACAATCCTACTTACACACATGCACATCTAGACAGTAGGAGCACCCCTGCACTTAAGTTATACATGCGCTTGTATTGTTAGGCACTCCTTTGTATTCTCTTTAAAACGTTATGCTAACGAAAAATATTACTGTACACTTTATTTGTATGATGTAGCACACTGAACATATATCGTCTGCAATGGTTATATTAATAAGGGTAAAAACATACCTGTTATTTTCTACATACAAAATACTATTGGTTTTGCTTCCTAATTTCTGCGTACAGTATGTTATGGGCTATAAGGAGAGGCCCAGAATAATCACCTCAGGGCATTGAATATTTTGTTTTAGAATGCTTCATTCTTTCTGCGTCTTCTAAAAAAGTTACTTTTGGGAAATGAAACCTTGAATGCAGCACTGTGCACTTATCCATCTCTCTCCACCACTCGTGCTGTTTTCAATTCTGTAGTAGACAATATGCCTCAATATATTCCTTGAATGCCTGCAGTTTTCCCTCCCCCAGGGGGAGCTTCTGGGGGCTCTAGTGCAGGTGTGGCCAACTTCAATCCTCAAAGACCACCAACAGGTCAGGCTTTCAGGTTATCCATGCTTCAGCACAGGTGGCACAGTGACTGAGCCACTGATTGAGCCACCTGTGCTGAAGCAGGGATATCCTGAAAAACTGATCTGTTGCTGGCCCTTGAGGACTGGAGTTGGCCACCCGTGCACTAGTATCTCAAGTTCTAATGTGCCATGGAATTACCCATGGGCCATACTCTACTCTTAGGAAATGCATACCAAAAATATGGTATGGCGGATGCCATACTGAGCTCGGGTGGGGACTGCGCACGTAGTCAGTGGTGTGGGTGGTATAGCTGTCAATTACAGCAGGAACTTCCAAACTCACTCCCCACAATGCTTTGCACCCACAGCGACAAGGCACTGTGGGGCGTGAATTTGGCATTTCCTGCAACAATTAACAGCTATACCAACCATTATGTCTTCACACACTAACGGGGCCTTACTAAGCATGTAAGTAGGCAATAAGATTTATTAATTAGGGGTTCGTGAAACAAATGTTATCTAGCAGGGGGGGGGGGGCACAAGGTAAAAGAGGTTGGGAACCACTGCTCTAGCTCAAGTGCACACTGGCTTCAAGCTAACAGGAAGTGTTCAAGATGAGTCTTCATGAATGTGTTGTCACTTGGATGGAGTTACAATATGACGTTTTCAGTCCGACCAGTTAGCTGAGAGAAGTAGCCGGGTTCTTTAGCTGCAATAGGAAAACAAGGCAGGGCAACTTTCCGCAGCAAAAACCCGCACAGATCCTCTGCTTGTTGCTAAGCAAAGTCCACATTTCAGTTTATTTTTCACTATTATTGCAGGAACATTGTGGCATACATTATATATTAATATTGCCTTTATCTGTGACACTAATAGATTTGCCGTCATAGTTTAAAATATACTGTTTCGGCCACAAGAAGCAATTTTATTTCTATGATCCTGCTTGTTTTTTCTTAACTGCTCTGCTAAACAAAATTAATATATATATATATATATATATATATATATATATATATATATATTCTCATTGTAGTCTTCCTTGCTATAATTTATAATTACAGATAATGATTTGCACATGGTTCTTTCAGATACAGATGGAGTCTCCGGTTCCCGTCGCTTCAGCCTGTCGCTGCCCGCGGTTGAACCCAAGCCGCGCCGTGCAGTGCAGGTGGGGTAGCTGTAATGGCCCATCGGATTAACACAGCGGGGGTCCCTGCATTTCAATGGGACCCACGCTGTGTGAATCATACCGGGCTTCACCTGTCTGTAAGAGACGCGCAGTAAGAGAGACTGAATCAGTCCCTCTCCATGCGCGCCTCTAACAGGCGATCGCGGGGGTTTTATATTATTTTTATAACATATGTTTGTATGTCTCCACATTTGCAGTGTGAAGCTCAGTTGTGGCTATTGGAAAACTTTCAGTCTGTGATTGATTACATTACTCCTTCCAGCGCTTTTAATTGAATAGTCACATGATTGAAACCTTCATGAACATCTGCAGTAATACTATCATCACTGTGACTATATTGATCATCATTATCATTATTCTTGAGAATCAAGTGTGAGGGGGGGGGGGTTGAATGAGCTAGGAGGGGGCATTGAGTGAAAGAGGGGGGGGATAGAGTATGAGGGGGAGAGCATAAAAAGGTAGGGGAGATAGTGAGAGAGTGGGGGGAGGAAGTGAGATGGGGGAATTGAGTGAGCGAGACAGAGGGGAAATAAGAGAGGAAGGGGGGAGAGAGGTGGGGTAATGAGTGAGAGGGGAAATAGTAAGAGAGAGGGAGACCTGATAGAGGGGGAAACGAAAGAGAGAAGGGGAGAGTGAGCGAGAGAGAGGGGGAATGAGAAAGAGGGGGACAGTGAGTGGGGAGATAGATATATATGGGGGAGGGAGTGCAAAAGTGGGGAATGTCAGAAGGGGGAGATAAATAGAGGGGTGAGAGTGAAGAGGTGTTTGAGTTGGGGGGGTGGAGACAAAAAAAAGAGGGGGGGGGGGTCACAAAACTGCCAACATGGGGGTGCCGGTGGAAACTCTAGTCTTGGACCCAGTGGAAGCTGTTGGTGCCTTGCTGAGAGGGGCAGTACAGTTAATGTCAGCACGAGGTCTCAGATTTGTCAGTATGTGGGTCTTCTTGCTCACCTCTGCCAATACAAATTAAATAAATTAAATCACTTTATTTCACATACAGAGGGCACGTAGATAAAAAAAAAAAAGTTTTGCTCATTTTCTAAAGACAGTAAAAGTGGATTCTTTTTAATACTCTATTGACAAGCTAAGAAAACTGAACTTTTTGCAGCTCTTTGTATCAATGTTTTTGCATAATACGCATTACAGGTGATACTGTATTTCCAGTTAGTATTTGAAGAAATAGAAGGAATTAAGGAGCAGGCAGTACATATAAAGCACATACAGTATAAAGGTTACTACAGTCTCGAAGCATTACGATGGTAACATAAATCCAGATCCCCTTGTGGGGACTATCGTGGTAGTGTAAGGGTTTAAGAGCCCTAGAGGGTTACTGTGTGGGCTCACACAGGGTGACTCCCCTGTCCCATCACATGATACAGGGTGACTTGGCAGAAACTATGCCACACCCACTTTATGTCTGTTGATAGTGACATCCCCACTAGAGTATCTATACCCAGGTAGACAGTTCTACAAACCAGTTCCTTGGCAGTAGCAGTGTAGAGGCCCTCACTGTAAGTTATGTAAATATGTTATTAACGTGTATAGTTATGGGTAGTAAGGATGTCCTGTCATCTTTATTGTTTTGAGTTAAGGAATGTGCCCGTTACAGATAGAGCCCATCGTAATGAACAGAGATTGTTCTCTGACCAGAAGAGGAGCAGGTAGTTCTCAGTATAGAAACTCCAGAGCATAGTGGGATTGGACCCACCGGAGAATCCCTAATAAAGCCCCAATCCAATAGTTATGGGCGAGGTACTAATCCCTGAAGAAAGAGTGCACTCCCACCGACAGGTCGTAATTAAACTCCTGATCTGATGTGTGTGTGTGTGTGTGGGTGTGTGTGTGGTGTATATAGTATAGATAATATAAGATTATATATTATAATCTATATATATATATATATTATATATATTACAGAAAAAAAAGTGTGCTCAAAACCAATCGAGTCAAGTCCAAGAACAGGATATACAGTAATATAAGTATAAACTATATTTTTTGAGCCCACGGGTGAGATCTCAAAGTATATTATCCTTTCCAAGTGTCTATGCCCACATGCAAATATCTCCATGCACTGCAGGCATATATAAATAGCCCCCGCTTGGTATGTCACGTACAATAATATCTCTTAACGTCCACTATGGTGCGTGTGCAGCTAGTGTAGATAAGGTCCTTCCACCTTCTTGAAAATTTACTGCAACTAAACTGGGCGCCACTGCCTCCAATAGTGTAGTATGCCTTTAATACATGATAAAAGATAGACAAGTAGCCAAAAGAATACTCACAAAGTTCAAATTCTTTTCAGCTTGTCACAGACTGATGTTATGTCAAAGGGTAATCAGGTCTCTACGGCCTTATCCAGCAGTCCCGATTGCTCCAGCAATCATAGCAGTCCGTCTTGTACCTGCTTTGTACGGCCTCTTGCTGTACTCGATATTTGTCCGCTTTCACCTTGCACCACACGAGTTCCTCCACGAGAGCGCCTCTCTCTCCTGTCGGCATCACCTTCAGTCATGAGGGGAGCTTCAGGGATGACGTCAGCGGGGCACGATATAGCTGTTACTCAGTTTAGGGAGGCAGACAGACTTCCTTAACCCTAGGACCCCTTCCTTAACGAAGTCTGCCTGCAGAGAACCTTACAGCTGCACGTTGCAGAGCCCGTATAACCAGCCTCACACTGATGAGACCCAAAAAGGTAGAAACAGCTGTCTGTGAGTAGGGTTACTGGCTAGGCACTTCTTTAACCGAGGCTGGGCTGAAAAGCTGTGTAATGCGGCAGGCAAAAACTTATAGGGTTTGTCTATGTTTAAATGGACATGGAGGAAAAGGTGGCACTGTGTGCTCATTTGCATGTCATTTCCCAGAATCCTTAGCTGCAGTGGAAGCACTGTATGCTGAGCGATAATGGTGAAAGGCAGAGTTGCAGACCTGTCTGAGATGTGACTGTGCTCACAAGTGATATTCTTTATTTGCTGTACACTGTACAGTGGAGGGTTTTTGTCATTTTTTTTTTAGCCGCCATAACTTATTTAATGTGTGGTTGAAACTAAATACAGAAGAATTTACAATGCATCTGATCTTAGACACACTATTAGAGAGGGTTGGGGTCAGAGCCGGCTTGATGGCGGTTTCATTGGTGCCCCTGCCCTGGGCCCCGTGCTTAGGGAAGCCCCGCGCTCTTCCCAATAACAATTAAACTGATTGTCGGGGGAGACCAGTGGGTCCCTGTAAGTATCTCTTGCCTGGTCCGGTGGCATCTCCCGGAATCTCCTCCTGCAGCGTCCCGTCATCATGGCCTCACGTTGCCATGACAATGGCCCGTCACATGTGGTCACGACGCCGCGGTTGCCATGACATGCGGTGTCACAACGTTGCACGGCATCACGTTGCCATGACGATGTGACGCAGCACGGTATCGTGACGTCACGTGACGCCGCGACATCTGAAGAGGAGATGCCGCGCCGGACCAGGTAAGAGGCCCCGGGAAATCCCCTGCACCGAGCCCCGCGTAATACCAAGCCGGCCCTGGTTGGGGTTCCGCAGAATTTCACAATATAATTATGGGGTTCCTTAACCAAAAAAGATTGGAAACTACTGGCATAAATACCAACTTGTACTTAATACTGCTACAAGGGTTAAAAAAGGTATCTCTAGAATAACTTCAGCATGAAATGCATATTCTATAGCAAGAAAGTTATGTTTTTCTTTCCTTATTAACGACCAGTGTGTGGGTTTTATTCTTTGGTTTATCTTCCTGGCATGCAGAGCTTGCTAATAACAAAGAATACCGTTCTTCACAGGAAATTATAGACGCGGTTTTAGGGTCACGTCTGTGCACTCTCTGAGTGATTTTTTTTTGTCTGTGTTATTAAGCTGTCATTGAATTTCCGTCCCAAGCAAGAGCTTGGGATATCAGATTTGTACTGGACTATTTGTATTCAGAGCATTATCATCCAGTCTTTTAAATTAATGTGTACATCTATTGTTAGTATCAGGAATATTTTCTAGCACATACAATCTAGTCACTGCTGACTATTCACAGATTTCTTTTCATGCAGAAATAGTTGAGCAATGTGACCTCTTTTTTTTTTTACACTGCTGATGAGCGGAGAGATGATACAGGTGGATGCTAAAATAAGAGCACATCAGATAAGGAGAAGTGAATATAACTTTACCCTGAGTTGGGATTTTCTAAGTTATAATAATAACAATAATATTTTTCCCATCTATAGCGCTGCCAGTGTACACAGCACTGTACATAGAATTTTTTCGTCACAAGGAGTCACTGCCATGTAGAGCAGTCATTTTCAACCGGGGTTCCATCCGCGACCACCCCTCAGGGGTTCTGCGGCCACTGGGGGGGGGGAACCTGGGACAAGTCTCCCAGCTGTCCCAGGCTGGCTGGGCAGTGGCACCGCACACAGCAGTGAATCAGCGGCTCCCTAGCACAGCAGTAGCAGCCGGTCACTGCAATCCTTCCTCTCCCTGCTCCTGTTGGCGCCGGACGTCAGGTTCAACTTCCGTCCGACAGGAGGAGGGAGCTGCGGACCGCTTTGCTGCCCAAAGGTGTGTGTGTGTGTACTATAAGGGGGCAAGAGAGAGGGGGAGAGTGTAAGGGGAGAAGAGAGAGGGAGAGAAGAGTGATGGAGGAGAGTGTATGGGGTCAAGAGAGAGGGAAAGAGAGTGTAAGGGTAAAGAGAGAGGGGGAGAGAGTGCAGGGGGAGAGTGTAAGGGGAGAAGAGAGCGGGGGAGAGTTTAAGGGGAGAGAAGAGAGAAGGAGTGTAAGGCTGCGTCCATAGAAGGTGGAGCAGCGCTGAGCCGCACGGACGCTGATGCTCACCTGATCAAGTATGAGCGATTTCATGCACATGCAGGCGAGCCAGCATCCGCAATCGGGAGGCGGGGCAGTGACGTCGTTGTGCCAATAGCCCGCGATGCACCAACGTCACGGCGCTGACGTCACGGCGCCGTGACGTTGACGCTGCTTCATGCTGATTGGATGTTTTCAGCCGACAGCGCGCTGAAAAACAGCTTGGCTGTCGGCTGAAAAATACAACTCCTGAGCACGCCTGCGGACGCTCGCATGAGCCCCCTCTAAAGACATCATCATTGAAGATGCCAGGGCTCAGCGCGGAGCGTCCACACGGCTCAGCACTGCTTGTCCTTCTATGCACGCAGCCTAAGAGGGAAGGGGTAGAGAGCGGGGACAGAGCATAAGGGGGGAAGAGGGAGGGAATGTAAGGGGGGAATATGAGAGAGGGAAGAGAGAGATGGACAGGGGGGATGGGGGTTGGGGGGGAGTAAGGGCGGCTAACATGGTGAAGATATATGTGAATGACACAACCTCTCCCAACTCTGACCTTCCAAATTATTGGGTGGAAAAAAACATTTGGCGGACTGGCATGCGTCTTATCAGAATTCCAACCGGTATGCTATCTGAATGAGTGTTGAGCACAGCGGAGTCCCTTGTACAGAAAGTAGAGCCAATCTGTCTAGTAGCAGCGTGGAAAGGCTTGAATGAATGAACATCATATTTCCCAAGACTCCGGTCTGTCAGATTGTCGGTCTCCATGTCACCAGCTCCTGAGAAGGAAGCAGAGTAAATGACACAATATTTAGAATTGTTTGGTTGAACTAAGTTGTTTCCAAATACATTTACAATTTACGGAGTGGCTGTGTGTTGAGCTTCCTTATTGAGCTGCTACATGTGCCATCTCACCCATGGCATATTACCACCACCACACACTAGTGCCCATCACCACCACAGCCATCATCAGTGCCGGTTGCCAACTTGCCAGTGGTATTATTTCCTATTTTAGTTCTGTTTTACCATTTTGTGGTGTCCCAAATAAGCCAGCCCCTATACAGCATTAACAGCCACAGGCATAAGATGCATGTTGGTAGAGTGCTTGTCTTGTTCTATGTATGTCCTAATTAGTTCCTCTCTGGCCCTCTTTTTACAGGGGTAGCCACTTGGAGTGCTGCTAGTTTCCCCTTCTGCTCCTGTCTCCTCCTGTATGTATCTTCACCATAGAGGAGGGGAAATTTGCGTTTGCAAATGTTGCCTTTAATTAAAAGTCAATGTGCAGGCCTCATGATCCTTTATATACCGCCATTTTGGCAAAACTGGCAAACATTTTGAGCAATGTGACCTTTCACAAAAAATGTAAGAAAGATTTGTGAAGCACATTTCTACTTCTCATCATTCGAACCATGACCACTACTGTGTCACTAGTGCACTGTCTTAGTCCATCCTTCTGAACTGATCCCTGTCCGCTCCTTCCTCCCTTCAGTGCCAGAGAGCCCTGCCACCTCTGTGGCCACAGACCCTCCAGCATGTGACCTCTCCTGAACGATCACGGGATCTCTTCCCGGTTTCGGCGGCCAGAAGGGAAGAGTCCGCCCCTTCACTGTAGTTCTGATATGGACAGCCCCTAAGAAATGAGCAGAAGGCCATGACGTACAATGTACATCATAAGGTCCTCCACGGTGGCAATTTTTGATGACGTATGCTGTACGGCACTGAAGTGGTTAACTGGAACAAAGGCAGCAGCAGCAGTAACAATGTCATCACCAGTCTGAGGCTTTTCTAGCACGGTGTACAGTGCTGCTGTCTTACTTTTAGTTCCTGCATGCGGCTGCAAGTGCCACCCATACTCATGCACTGGCTCTAACAATGAGACTGAGGGGAAAACCTCTACCAGTGTCTGACCCCTTCCCACCTCCGATAATTTGCCTAAAAAGCTGAATCTGCTGCTTAGTGGACTTAAGCAAAAGGGGGTAATGTTCCCTGCCTTACTGCATCCACTCATTTCCTCCTGATTGCTGCTGCTAACATGGTGGTAGTACAAGTGGTGATAGCACTGGTGAATCGTAGCTCCCTTTACTGCTACATTTTAAAACAAGGTACAGGAGAGCCCCTCGCTCAGGAGATCCAACTCGCCCCATTCAGTTGTATCCTCCCTACTCCTACTGTTCTCCTCATCTTCCTCTTGTCCTCTCCCGACTCTTCTCCTCTCCTCCCTTCTCCATATCAAAATATATCAAATATATCTAAATAAAATAAATAAGTAAATATAATAGAAATATACGTAAGATATAAGAAATGTAAGTGAGATGTTAATTTATTTAAGTAAAATAATAAAACAAATATTGAAATAATAGAAATATATTCACAGAGAAAACAGAAGAATACAAAACGGAGATAACGAAAAAAATACCTAGAATTAGTGCTTAACTGAACTATAACTATCGAACTATATAACGATCAAACCTTTAACTATAACAACATATATTATTTGATTCTCTCTTTCTGTTACGTGACTTTAGCTCGTGCTCTCAGAGTCTCATGTTCTGGCTCTGCCTCACACTCTCTCTTTCTCGCACCTTCAGACTTACGTTCATTCACACACACCAAGCACAGCAAAGAAGGGTGGGTATCGTGTTGGTTCTTTCTTCCATGTAGTAAGGCTACGGCCACAGTCACTCCGCGTGCGCTGGGGTCGGAGCGCCTTGTCAAGCCGTGATCTATGGTCTGATGGAAAAGACAAGATCGGGAGATGGGGAGGGGGGAGGAGGGGAGTGTGGCGGGGCACGGCCATGACATCACGCGGCTGGTTCACCCTCATTGGCTGAACCGCCGCCGTGACATGGCCAGCGCTCTGTCGCAACTAGCAAAGACAAAATACTTGTCTTTACAAAATGTGGTTGTGCATCACGATCTCTACATGCACACGCAGGCAGGTACTGGGCCCAGCCCCATTGAGTGGCAATCTTGTTCCCGCAATGCACGCCACATCGCGTGCTGCAGCTGACACTGGGGACCTAGCCTAACACAGGAGGGAGAGAGAGTAGGTGTATGATACCTTTTATTGGAGCAACAAGTAGTTGATATGTTACAAGCTTTCAAACCTCTCAGGGTCTTTCCTCAGGTATGGCAGAAATACAGAAACACAATGATTATATACAGTGTATGTAAGATCTGGTTACAATGGATTTAGACAGGAAGTGCGGAATAAGATGAGGTAGAAGCAGGTAGCCTGGTGTGAAAATTAACAGCAGAGACATACTGCAGAAGGCTTTTCTCTTTTGCAAAGACAGCCTATACATACAGGAGATGTGAGGGGAGAGTTGAGTGGGACAAGACAGTGTATGTGTAAAAATATCTATCTATATAAAACAACATAATTATTTTATGTCTGGTTATCTATATAAAGAATGTAATCATGGAATAGTGCAAATGTGCATGTATACACATATACGCACTCACATATACATACAGTAACAGTACATACCCATGAATAAGGTTTTTGTACATAAATAAATTAGAGCATAATTGGGGCATGTTGGGTAATTTTCATCTTTAATAAACACACAGATACCCAACAAGCTCTGAGAAACCCCAAACATTACCACATAATATATTTATATTTATATATTGTGTGTGTGTGTGTGTGTATATGTGTCAAAAGGAGTGCCACTGGGCGTGGCTAAATGTGTACAACAAAAACAAACTAAGATGCCCAAAGCTACTTCCAATGTGACAAAAATACACAGTGCAATACCTATATATTCTCTTGAAAAGGGGTCATTTAGTTCAACCCTTTGGCCAAAGCGTCTTAAGCCTGCAAGCCACTTCAAGGCATGACCGTTAGCCGGTCCTAACACTACCTGAGTTAAAATTCTTATTTACCTATTTTCATCTTGTCAAACATATCAATATATGTTGCTCCAATATTCTGTCAATTGGAGGAGTTAGAAACAGCTACAGTAGATGACTCAGATATTTTAATGGGATAAATAAAACCCGGTTTCTCTTTGCACCATTTTTTTTCTGTGACATTAAATCCACCAGATACATTTCTGTATCAGATTATCAAATTAAAAAAAAACAATTTATGATCACATTCACATCTCAGACAGATCCACAAACCTGCCTTTCCCCAATATCTCTTAGCATACAATGCTTCCACTGCAGCCAGGGATTCTGGGTAATGACCTGCAAATGAGCCCCCACAGTGTATCCCTGGCTGCAGTGGAAGCATTGTATGCTGGGCGCATTTATCAAATAGTTAGTACAGCTCAACCCCCTTATAACGCCGTGCTCGGGCTCCAAAGAATCACATCGCGATATAAGCGGATCGCGTTAGAAATAATGTAAAATTGTATGCATTGCACAATAAAGTATTTAAGATACCAATAATCGTGTTGTAAGGTATTCATAAATACCCAAATTGGGAGCCACGCTTGCATCTCGTTATAAGCGTACTCGCGTTGTAACGGAGTTGAGCTGTATTAGTTTTCTATTGTGCATTTGTGATAAGACTTTAAATGAAAAATAAACTATTCATTCTAGAAGGTGGTTAAAATGTTTGTCATGTATTTCTTTCTTACCATTTTACCTCTCACTTTGGTGTTGGCTTTTAAACGGTGCACTACACCCTGTTTAAAACCATATAGACCAATAGACAATTGACCATGAATTCACCTCTTACAGGTTTTTTTTTAGAAAACGTTTCTAAACATATAAGCTTCCATTCATATGTCGCTGTACCTGCTGATGTCTTTTACAGCTATTTCTGAAAAATTCCACTTTGGAAGCCACAATGATGTCCTTTCACTGTTAGTCACGAAAAGGCTGGGAAATACTGCATCCTATTCTTTTGTTGATCAGACAAAAAGGAACGTGTCTTTTATCTAAATGTTAAAATACAATGTATTTACAATACACCCAATGGGACAGAATTAGTACACTTGCATTGTCTTATTGCGTGTGAATGTAGACAATCATATAGCATGCCAGCACCTTTAAAGGACCATGTTATGATTTTAGACAAGTACTGTATCTTAAAGCAGCCTGCCATAGCCATTGTTCTTTACCATACAAATGATAACTTCACTTTAATGAGAATTATATGACTGGGCAGGTTTGCGGGTATGGAATCCGAACTTCGCAAATTCCGTATTCCTTCTATCTGACCGGACCAAAATTCGAGGGGAGGTTCATCCTCGGATTCGTTTTTTTAATTTTCTTAATAATCTGGGTGAACTTTTGGGTTAACGTACGGAACACTTAGGAACTTATGCACAAATGTTTGAATTGCAAAATGATGTAAAAAATGATCTGTTTATTTAGTGTGGTCTCCATCATTTTTGCATAATCCAAAACCAATCAAGTTATGGTAAAACCAAAACGCCAACATATTTTTAGAACCAAAACCCCCAGGAACGGACCTACGCTTAGTATGTCCCAAGAAGTGATCCAGAAGTGATGCAGACATTAAATAATGGATACTGTAAATCCAAGACGCTCTTGGTAAAGTTCAGGTTCAGATCTCCAATTTCTAAGGCCTTGGGCACACACAGCGCTACGCTTTCATTTGCGCGCGCGCGTTTGTCACTGACCCCTGGTGGCCAATCGTAGTATTCATTGTTGAAACTACCATTGACTGTGAAGCACGTCGTCGTCGCTGCTGCTATAGCTGGAGTCTTTCCAAACTGTGATTCCAGGCTGCAGCAGTGCGACATCTGTTTCAGCAGCCAATCAATGCATTGGCTGCTGAAAGTGAACAGACTCGGCAGCTCCCTGCACACACCTGCACACACACACACATACATATACACACACAATTACGCTCTCAATTCCCCAGTCAGAGCTCCCCGCTCCCCCCGCATTACATTATACATTTATCCACTCCACCCGCTAATCGCCCAGCAGACGGAGGCGCGCACCCGTGCATGCAGCCACACTGCGCCGCGTAGCGCAGTGTGTGCTCCTGGCCTAAGGCTGCGGCCACGCTTCCGCTGAGCGCGCTCATGCTTGACAGCAGTGACATCACCAACTGTGCAAGTGTGAGCGGGGTGTGTGGCCGGGGGCGTGTCATTGGCTGGATCAGGGCTATGTCTGTGTGTGTGGCTGTGTGTGCGTTTGTGTGGCTGTGTGCTGTGTGCATTGACTGGTGCTGATTGGTTGATGAGGGTCATGTGACCCTTCAGCGCGCTTGAAAATCAATTTTCTCTGTCTCTCCAAGCGCCTTGCGTTGCTAACCTTACATGCGCGAGCGCGCGCACACAGCGCCAGCGTGGCCATGCTAGTTTGATTACATTAAAGTGAGTGCGCGTGTCGCGGCAGCGTGGCCGCAGCCCAATACTTTAGGTAGTCCCAAACAGAAGTATTTGTTTGGTACAGCAAGCTCTGTTCACATGTAAGGAAGATATTTTTAGTATATTGCCTCCCTGTTATAGGGAGGCTCCTCATTGTATGCTATTTACGACACTGGATCTTCACCTATTTCATCTGCTCTCCAGGGTTTTCTCTGTTACACAGGCTGCTAACAATCTGTTCAGCAACAGACTAATTTCTAGGGTTGCCAGCTAGCTTCTCCAAAAATACTGGACACAATGGTGAAAGGTGTGACATGCTCGAGACACACACACACCCCCTCTCTAACCTCTCCCTGCTCCATGCTGTTTCCTCTTCTCCTTGGCCCCACCCCCAGGCTCCTGACACCTCTTCTTGATTGGCTGCATTACCCAGCAGCAGCCAATCAGGATAGAGGAAGCTGCCCAGCCCCCTAGCAACAGCCCTGCCTTCTTCCTGCTCAGGGAAATCCTGCGGCCCCCTTAGCCTGTCAGGTCACTTTGTCCAGAGACGTAATACCGGACACATACATGATACATGTCCAGTATACATGTCCTCTCATTTTTTACTGGATAGTGTCCAAATACAGGACAGTCGGCTTCAATACTGGACACCTGGCAACGCTACCTCCCCTATGTATCTGCCACGTAAATCCTAGTCACCCGTGTGATACTGACCCAGTCCTGGTTTTATATTTCCATTTGCTGGTCTGCTAGCAACATTGGTATTATGGAGTCAAATCTGTACAAAGATTGGCTCTGAACCTGAATCGTTTCTTGGCAGGTATGTTTCTAATATAAAATGGTTACTTACAGGATACATTAGATGGATTGGTGTTAAAGCTGCAGTTCAAGCAATATCCTACTTGTGTTTTTTTTTGTTGTTTTTTTTTGTTTTTAATCAGTTCTGTACTATGAGAAAATACTTGTAGCATATAAAAAATAACAATTTTAAAGACATTTTTAATGTATTCTAATGTAACAGATTATTTTGTTCCTAGAGCAACCATTTACAAAGTCACATCCCCTTCCCCTTCTGAAATAGCACCCCCTTTTTGAGCCCTGCCCTCTCTCTAGCAGTGAATTAATTTAATCTAGTGCCTGCCTGGTCACATGATCTTCCTCACAGCACTTTGACTGTCAATGCAGCAGAAGAGAATCCAAGATGCATTTAGTGAACCCCGAGCAAAATCTTTGCCGATCGATCACATGAGAACGGATCGATCGACAATTTAGCTAATCACTTGTCAGTGTGGAGATTGTATTGATGAACATATTGAATGATTTATTTTTTATTTTTTATTAAACGACAGCTTGAACTGCAGCTTTAAATTGTTTCATTTCATTTTTTTCTATCCTATTCTCCTCTTTCTGTCTCAATAATGGGGGAAATCAGTGTGGGGAACACACATTCATTGTCAATATTGCTTCATGTACTGCATTTTTTTCCCCATTTTACAGCAGGCATATTTTGAAAAGGATATGCCGTCGATTCTTTTAAAAATAGCTACGTAATACAGTAGATGTTTAATACCTAGGCACTTTTCATACTGCATTCCCTACTGTACCAGTGACCCAGTTTTATATAAATTGGCTATGTGAATTATTTAAAGTGCTCTTAACATTTCCACGCTGAGACCCTACCATGTGACCCTCAGCACATAAGTATGGCCACATCAATAATTTAACCCCTTCAGTGCAGCATGGCAGTGCTACTACATCATGGGTTCTGCTCTCTTTGGGGAGATTGCGTCGGAAACGATCTGCACGGAGGACGGATGGAGGGGGATTACTGCACCCCTCCTTCTGCGTCATCAGTGACAGAGCAATCACAGCAGTGATTGCAAGTGACGGAGAGGCCAGGGCACTCAAAGGGTTAATAGAAAACATCTTTTAAAGTTTGACTGCAGTATGGTTTTAATAAGAAAGTAAAGTGTCTTGATAGCATCATGAGATATTAAGTATTTTATCATTCTGGCACTTCATGGGTTAACGTTGGTAAAAAAAATTGTCTTCAAAATACAAGAACTGTTTTATGGTCAACCCAACCTGTGTTTTATAGGACTCATGTTATCTCAAGTCAATATCTGTTTTGCCAGAGATGGTATGGCTTCCCTGACACTAGAATAAACAGGACACTTTTAAATACACCTTGAAAGGCATTCTCGGAGGTGTTCTACAGTGTCAGGTGGCATGACAAACCATACCTATCAAAAGATATAAATATGGAATTGCCTGACAGAAATTCATAAGAATAACAACTAGATATTCGTAAGCGTTGCGATTACACGAATCAAATGATGCCAAACACTTGATGATTAGGAGATACCAAGGACATCTGTTTCTCCTGCATAAATAGAAGTTATGTGGTCATGCACATACACAACAGTGAAGATGGTGTGTGTCTAAGTATGATAGAAACAAAGTTATGAAGCCTTTTATATATTCAGGCAAACTTTAAAGTCCAAAGAAAAAAGTTTTTTTTTCTTTCAAATCGTTAAAATGTCAGTGGCTGATTGATGACAGGGGTGGGCTTATATTGTTTTCAATGAGAGAGGAATACTCTATACTGTAAGTATTGCCCCGGAGTTACGAAATTGGAATTTAACAAAGGTATATTTTGTGATCAGACACATGAATTCTCATCTTTCTACTTCAGTGACCTCTCTGGGAAGAACCTATGACTTGTGATAACGTACTGTATAGGGATTTCTGCTTATGTTTATGTTATTTTAAAAAACAATCTGCATTTATGTACTGTATGTTCTTGTAATAATCTTTTTCTGTAATCCATGTGTAACACCCCTACCCCCACCCGGCTGCAGAAGATAGGGTGTCCACACAATCAGTCTCTTTATTGCAATGCATACAGGGTTTCTACCTGGTTCTTCGTAGTGTAGCTCGTTCAGTATTACACTTGGTCTCAGGGCTTCTCCAGTGGATCAAGGACGCCTAGGCTGTAGTGAGGAGTAGAATTAATAGAAAAGAGCACCAGGAACTTTTAAACAGGATGCTTGCTTTATTGTCAGCAGACACAGCATAAACAGGACAGGTTTTCAGCTTTTCTCTCTTGCAGCAGTTCCCCCTCTACCTGCAGTTCCTCCCAGGACCCAACTTAACCCAGGATAAGAGTGGAGTGGGCTAAAAAAGGATAAAGGGAAGGAATCCCTGGATGAAGCCATCACTGACACACTGGCCCGGTTATCAAAAGCGCTAGTGGCCTATTGAATTGGTACCAGTAGATGTCAGATGTTACGGTACCAACTAGCTATAAGGGGAAGATTTGATATGTAATATAGTGAGATTTGGCTTGGAGAGGAAATCTTGAAGCTGGCAATAAGGGGAAAGTAATCTTCCAATCAACCGAGGGCTATATAGGTGACCTTGAACATAGAACAGCCAAGCTAGGGCGGGGGAAACATTGATGTCATCCTTAGAGAAGGAGAGAAGCATAGGGAATGGCTGGAAATTGGCAGATACATACTACAAATTAGGCCAGGGGATAAGGTTTAAGATGTTATAATTGCATAGAAACCGAGGGGTCTCAAAGATACAAGAAGCCGTATGAACATCCTCTAGGTGGGCTGAGAAGTAAGAATGAATAGTCTGACGAGGCAATTGGAAATGTGTTTACAATCATCAGCAGGATGAATACTGATACATTCAAACATTCTCAGATAATGGGGCTGTGATCTTTACTTTAAAATCAGAACAAAAAATACAGACTATAGAAATGCTTCAGTATTTGTACGCAGGGAGGATCATAGCATAGTGCCAACAGCAAGCTTTGCTGTAGCACCAGAGCTGTGAGACCAGAACTGGAATGACTACTCCTCCACATGATAAACTTAACCTTCAGCCTTTGAATTGTCTGAATTCGTGCTGCTATGTTCTTATTTCAGGTAGCATTAAAAAAAAAAAAAAAAAAAGATATAGTGTCTATTTAATTGCTAAAGGGTTTTTAAATAAGGGAAACATGTTTCAACAGTGTACAAGAGGGTCTTGCAAAGCTGAATTACAAAAATGAATTAAGGAAAAGCTGAGTGCCTCATTTACAAACCAGCATCAGCTTTGCAATGCTTTAATTAACTCATTGAAGAGAATTGGCTTAACATTGTTGAATTAGCAGCACATATTGTAGTCAGAATGTATTGAATATTTTTTTTTCTCCATGAAGATAAAGGAAAGTACAGGTGCTTTTATTGCAAAATTACATAACTGAATGGGTTTCCACTGAGTTTAACCAAAAAATGACATGCATATTATATCCATGGGTGTATTTAGAGAAGGCCATGCAGTCTATTAATCTTTTATATTGCTTACATCATTAACAGCTATCAACTATTTTACTTATACTTCCCTCCTGGGTACCACTTAAGACAATAAATATGATTGGTATTCATAAAATGATCCAACACATTGTGCATTGCTTTTTGTATGTTACAGGATGTTACAGGATAAGGTGTGGATTTCACTTATCTTGTACTTTTAGTTATTTTATTTTCCTGGATGCCTCAACTTTTGCATTCAGATCTCATATACTTAGCCAAAGCGTGATTATAATTGTAGAGATGTCATGTTTACCCTATTCATGATTCCCTGATTCATGATTATAATTGTAGAGATGTCATGTTTACCCTATTAATGATTCCCTAGAATGAGAATCATTAATTTGCCAAAAGTGCTAGAAATGAGAATACATTCTGAAATTCAACGTTGTTAAAGCTGCTACTGCTAAGAAACTGGAGACCAAAAATACATGCTCAAATCTCTCTGAGAATAACCACTGACTTTCAGAACCTAACCATAATACTTTTGGGTTCTTTCAATCACTATTGAAGAACCTACTGCTGTGGGGAAGATCTCTTCTTTTGAGCCAGTGTTTTTAAACCAGGGTTCCTAGGAACCCTTGGGTTCCCCGGGCATCCCTAAAGGGTTCCCTGCAATTTTCTGGTCATTTTAAAATTGTACCAAATACAGAAGAATTTATAATGCATCTGATGTCAGGCGCACTGTTAGAGAGGGTTGGGGTACCTCAGAATTTCACATAGGGTTCCTTAACCAAAAACAAGTTGGAAACCACTGTTTGAGCATTACTTTGAGTTCAAGCAAGAACTGGAACTATACAAAACGAACGTGGCCGAGCTGGAAAAAGTCTGTTGGGGGGCTTTACATTTATTTTTCTTTAAGTAGAAGCAGCTTTTGGATTTGGAAATGTCTGAAGATACAGATAAATATTATATAGTGCAGTATTTTTAGAGCTGATGCTCGTGAAAATTCATCTTCTTCCATCAAATCCTGCATGAACTCCTTTCCCTTCCCTCTCATGTTCCCTGACTGTCTAGGCTGCCTTTGCATATCAATAAAGAAAACCCTTCCATGTCTCTACTGTTTATTTTCACACCAGGCTACCTACTTCTACCTCATCTTATTCCCCACTTCCTCTCAACATCCACTGCGACCAGATATCCCTCTCACACACACTGTATATTATATAGTGTTTCTGTATTTATGCCATACCTGAGGAAGGACCCTGAGAGGTTCGAAAGCTTGTAACAATCAATTACCTGTTGGTCCAATAAAGGTATCATACCACCGACTCCCTCTCCTTCCTGTGTTACTACAGTACATGCATAAACTCCAGCATTGATGCCGAGTATGTGATGAAAACCATGTTAAGGCTGGAAAACCATTACGCGGTAAAAATAAAAAAGACCATATCAAATATATATTGTAAAAAGGTTACATAGTATATTCTTTCGGTCTTACAGTAAACTAAAGTGTATATTCTCTCCAGAAGGACTTGGAGAGACTGGAGACTTGGGCAGGTAAATGGCAGATGAGGTTTAATACAGATAAATGTAAGGTTATGCATTTGGGAAGCAAGAATAAATAGGCGACTTACAAATTAAATGGGGATAAATTGGGGAAATCCTTGATGGAGAAGGATTTAGGAGTGCTTGTAGACAGCAGGCTTAGCAATAGTGCCCAAAGTCATGCAGTAGCTGAAAGGCAAACAAGATCCGATCTTGCATTAAACTGGCAATGGATGGAAGGGAAGTAAACATAATTATGCCCCTTTACAAAGCATTATTAAGACCACACCTTGAATATGGAGTACAATTTTGGGCACCACTCCTTAGAAAAGACATTATGTAACTAGAGAGTGCAGAGAAGAGCCACCACATTAATAAAGGGGATGGACAATCTAACTTATGAGGAGAGGCTAGCTAAATTAGATTAATTTACATTAGAAAAGAGGCGTCTAAGAGGGGATATGATAATTATATACTAATATATTCGGGGGCAGTACAAGGAGCTTTCAAATGAACTATTCATCCCAAGGGCAGTACAAAGGACTCTGGGCCATCCCTTACGGTTAGAGGATAGGAGATTTCACCAGCAACAAAAGAGAGGGTTCTTTACAGTAAGGGCAGTTCAAATGTGGAATTCATTAGCCATGGAGACTGTGATAGCAGATACAAGAGACTTTTTGGAAAAAAAAGGTTGGACATGTTTTTAGAAAGGAAAGGTATACAGGGATATACCAAATAAGTAAACATGGGAAGGATGTTGATCCAGGGAGTAATCTGATTGCCAATTCTTGGAGTCGGGAAGGAATTTATTTTTTCCCTTATGAGATATCATTGGATGATATGTCACTGGGGTTTTTTGTTTGCCATCTTCTAGATCAATACATAAGTATAGATATAGGATAAAGTATCTGTTGTCTAAATTTAGCATAGGTTGAACTTGATGGACGCATGTCTTTTTTCAACCTCATCTACTATGTAACTATATTACAATTACATATCAATCATTGATCAACCGTATCTTTATGATACATTACCCTCTTTAACTCTTATTTATAACTTTCTTACAAATATCCTGGGGACTAGAAAAGAAAGAAAAAAAGGGCAAGAACCCGGTTGATAAGTAGAAATACAGACCTCAGAAAGGTAGAATATATACATTTGCTGGAATTTCCATGGGCAACACTGGATATTCCAACAGCTTAATGTAAATATCAGTTCTTTAGTTTTTTTGTGAACTCTACACTTTAAGGAAGCAAAAAATAAATAAATATATATATATATATATATATATATATATATATATATATATATATATACATACCCTATTGCTTTTGTCAAGAAGCTGTTGTACTGTACACATCAGTCATCCGTGCTGTTTGTTTTGAGCATTCTCTGTAATTTAGAGTTCCATCGAGGTCAGAATTATTCCATTAGTGCTCACAACTCTCAAATTTCACTCATGTGAATCTCTGGACTTTTACAGTTGTAATGGGCGAAAAAGGAGCTGCTGTAATGGCAGAAATATAATAGTCAGCCTTGAATATGGCATTATCTTAATAATTATGACTTTTTATTTAAACATTTAGTTTGTTCTGCAGATCGGTAAAATAATGACTTTTTTGAGAATAGAGGTAAGGTGCAGGTGCAGTTCATGGATATGGTTAAATTACAGGTGACTTCTTCATATGCTGAACTGGAAAGATAAGGTTGTGTCAAATTGTATTTCGAACAGGATTGGCTGATGGCTGTACATAAAAAAATGATTTACATTATTTACACAGACAGAAGAAAGTATAACATAACAAGACGTGAATGTGTAGATCAGTATTCAAATTAAAAGTGTTAGGTCAGAATGACTAATAATCAAGAATTAGGAATTACCAATACATATTGTATGCACTTATATTATGTGTATATCATATTACGTACGTCTTTTTTGCTTTGTCGTCTCAGATCCATGCCCAGAGGGGAAAGTTGAGAATCACTGTAATACATCTAAGGACACCCCCAGAGCCCAGCATTAAACCTGTTCAAGCACTTGTAGGGTTAGATGAACCTGCTACTCTTACAGGGTGGTTTAATGAAGTGAAATGCTGCTTCGGATATAGCGTCATTTCCTGAAGCAGTGGTGTAGTTGGAATCAGTATAACCGAGTGCTCATTTGCATGTCATGACCCAGAATCCCTGGCTGCAGTGGAAGCATTGTATGCTAAGAGATAATGGGGAACGGCAGGTGGTGAACCTGTCTGAGACGTGAATGTGATCATAAGTGGTATTTTGAGTTGCTGAAACCAATAGAAAACATAGAACCAGGTGCATTACCTTTAACACACCTGCCCTTTTTTCCATGTAATGCTGGTTAAATTATGATCATTAATTCTTCCTCTTTATCATTGATAAACTATTTTTTTTTATAAATGCCATGCACGGCCTTCAATTCACTAATTAACTCTCTTAGATTTCCAGGCTCTATCTTTCATTCCCAGAGCAAAGATAAAAAATACCACTTATGAGCACATTCACATTTCTCAGACAGGTCCACAGCCTGCTTTTCCCCCTAGTAACTCAGCATACAGTACAATGCTTTCACTGCAGCCAGGGACTCTGTGTAGTGACATACAAATGAGCACTCACAGTTCATCACTTTTTGCTTCTTATCCACTCTAACATGATCTCTATACGCTTATGCATGCTGTTTTGGTAGTCAGAAATTCACCAGATGTCTAGGTAAAATAATATTAATACACAGTGTGAAATAGAAAAAATCTTTATACAGACGGTGGCACGATGCAGCTCGACCTTCACTGGATCTTCCTCGTTGATCCTTGGGGTGCAGTGTAGGGGAAAGAAGTCAGGGAGCGCAATTCACCGGTAGAGAAATATGAAAAACTGGTAGTATTGCTGGATGAGTTTTCTGCACCAACCTTAGTCAGGTTGTCACCCGTGGGTGTCTGGAGTCCTCGCTGACCTGCGATATCAATCCTTTTTGCTATGTGCCTTTTGTCCAGGGATCACCACTTTCACACAGCCCTCCATGTAGTGGTAGACAGTCCACAGACACAGAGGTGAAAAATAAAGCTTTGATAAAGGATTGATATCTCAGGTCAGCGGGGACTCCCAGACACCCACGGGTACCACCCGACTAAGGTTGGTGCAGGAAACTCATCCAGCAATACTAACAGTTTTTCATATTTCTCTACCGGTGAATTGCGCTAACTGACCTCTTTCACCTAGCATGCTGTTTTGCACTGCTTTTATAGCAAGTCGTTCCTAGATTAACATTCTCAGACTTCTACAAATGAAAAGCAAGTTTTATACACTGCCTATAAGTAGATATATAACTGGCAGATTAAATGCAAAATACATTTATAGCTGGGAGATAAAAACCTGATACATGCCCCTCAGGTGACGAGGGAAGTAGATCTTGGTAGGGCAGCTTGTGTGACTTGTGAAAGCATTTCTATGCTTTTTTGATTTCACATGCACAATGGTTCCAGTATTACTTTCACCATTTGTGATTGTGCTGCATTAGATGGTCACATTTTATAACCAGTTGTACTTAACAAAGAAAATACTGAGTAGCTCTTGCCTGTGGAGTATTAAATGAATTTGAATGAAAGAACACAAAGCCTTGAAAGACATAAATATATAAAAACGCGTTCTATTCAGCACGTGCTGTAATTTGGTTCTGCTTGCTTTTGTTTTCTACTTTAACCTTGATGTTGAGGTAACATTTTAGCAAGCTATTTTTGAGGCCTATATACCCTAGCAGTGTACAGCAGAGCAAGATTCATGATTTGTTATAAAAGTGTATTGTTTATAATGATACTTTTAAAGTATATTTTGGGATACAATTTGGAAACATTTAAATGTTATATACCACATCAAATTTCTGTAACCTCATCACTGCCCGATGACATAACATGCTGGTCGTGCAGCCAATAGGTGTTTCCCACTATTAGGGGAACCAGAATAGTAGAGGAGGTCTTATAATGGATATGTAAAGTAGTATCAACACCATTTTTCTGTTTTCTTAGGATGCGTTTATAGTGACGGCGACGCAACGTCGCGGCAAAACAAATGTATTGTCGCCGTCGCATGCGCTTATAGTATAAGCGATGCGACGGAGCAACGGCTTGGTCTCGATCGCTGGAAGTCAAGTCAATTTGATTTTTCCAGCGACCGCAGCGTGATGTCACTGTCGCGTCGCTGTCACCGGCACTATACGTGCAGTCTTATTCAGCTCAACATCGTTTTTGGTCTTTCTATTGCATTGCAGTGTTTGCTACTTCTTAGGCCGAGCTAATAGTGCCAGCGACGGCAACGCGACCGGTGACGTCAGCCTTCAACGCTAGCGAAAGTTGTAATTCACTTTCCGGCGACCAGGTCTTTGATTGGTTCAGAGGCTGTCACATGTGGCGACAGCCTCTGAAATATCTAATTTGACCGACTTCAAAAATTCGCGCCACCAGCGTCGCTCTCGTCGTGTCGCACTTACTATAAGCGCATGCAACGGCGGCAATACATTTGTTTTGCCGCAATGTCGCCGTCGCCGGCACTATAAGCGCAGCCTTACACTGTTGATTACTATAAGGCCATTACAACGTATAACCTGAAATCCAACGAATTCATCCTGCTTTGTATCTTGTAAACTATTTGATATAAGTTATTCAATAACCTTTAATCCGTGTTCCCATTAATTTCCCAGCTTCCAAGGTCTCATATGTTAATTTGTCTTGCTCTTTCTACTTGTGTCCTCCCTCAATCCCCCGCATACACACCTGCAAACAGTGACTGTTTAATTGTATCTGTCAGGCAGCATCGGCCTTAGGTTTCTTTAGTATCTTTGGATCATCGCCTCCACTTAGCAGTTTACAATTTTAAACATTTGTTCTGGACTTTCTGTGTAATTTAAATAGACAACTCCTTACTGCTCATGGGCCTACTTGTATACCGGATATTAAGTCCTTTCACCTTGCAATTTCCCACTATTGTTCAATGTTTTATTCAGTTGTGATGGATGGTGTATAAAATTGTTAGAATGTTTTCAGCTTGCACGGGAAGGAATTGCCTTCATGCTAAGACATATATGTTGACCTGTTGGATATGTAGAGGCCCGTGTTTTACAGCTACATGTACCTGTAACCCTCCCTGCCCAGCTTCCAGTAAGATTACATCGGTGTGTTATGTATGGTTACTCTGCATGGGTTACCTTGACTCAGGGGCTGAATTCAGGCGGCTGGGCGACGAGGTAGCAAGGTTGTAGAATAATGAGCGCCAGGAACTTTTGTAGTACAACTGTCATTTATTCGTGTCCCCAAGCACAGGAACCGCTCATACACATATTGACAACGTTGCAGTGTATTTTATATCAGACATACATTAATATGGTCCTCCCATTAGTGCCCACTCAACACTTGACTGACGGTACATTTACTTAGTTGCTTTACGTAGATGTGACAATTACTCTGGGCCCCTACGGGAATCTTTCTTACTTGACATAATACCTTTTGCCTGTTTGGGAACTGCCACTTCCATATAGACTGATGAGGAATATTAGCACCAATTCGCGTTTAGTGCTGATCCGCCGGCACCCGGAAGCCCTCTTTCCTGAGGCCCTAGCTGGCATGCCGTATTCCTTTTAATGAAGTATTCAGGAATCCATTCCTTCTTTTGGGAAGCCTAACTTAAGGAGTACGGTCCTTATCTACAACATAACAAACAGGGGGGCCTGGTCTATGCTATTACTTTATAAACATACTCCTCTACTCTCCCTGAGGCTCCTCTCCTCCTGACCTCTGGGAACCTAACCTTCTCGAACACTCTCCTCCCCATATAATGTATACTCTCCGTGATGTCATGATCCCATGACCACACAGGGTGGGGCCCGGTACATGCTAACCATACTAGTGTAAGGGGGTCACCCCCGGTTCCCCTGATCTTCCTTTGCTCCCTGCCTTACCCCTGTGGCAGTGGGGGATGGCGACTTCTCCCAGCGGGCACCGCCATCTTGGTTGTGGTGCGAGGTTCGCGCAATGCGCAGAGGTTGGCCAGGGTAGCGGTGGCCATTGCCAGTGTGCAGGAGCTCTGGGAGGTTGCGCAAGTGCAGTTAAGCATAGCGGCGGCCATTACAGCTTCGCACATGCGCAGTAAAGATCGCGCACGCTGTCCCCATAGGAAAGATCTGTGCCAAGGACTACAATTCCCAGCAGCCTCTGGGGACTGCACTTTCACCCTGGTCACAGGCAGCCAGACAGCCAATAGAGCTGGCAGATTCTCATGCTGCAGAGTTGTAACAATGTTGTGTGCAGACAGGGTTTTTGTCAGTTGGATCCAGGAAGAGATTGGGGAAGGTAGTGTACACAGAGCAGGGCTCTGCTGTACTAGGCCAGAGAAACCCCAGGCCCAGGTAGGTAGGCCCCACTCCCCACTAGGTTAGTGGGTAAGTTCATAGGGAAGGCCCCTTAGGTAGGGACCCTGCCCTAATCTGAATCTGAGTCTTGTCAGTGGCACAGCTGCAGTGCTGTGTGCTCTGACAAGAAAAGACAGTGTGGCTTGCAGTTCAGCCACAGCAATTACTGCATTAGGCCAGTAACCCCGTAGGCCCCTAGGAGTGTTCCCTGAAGACACCAAAGGTGGCTGTGCTGTAGGGACGGCCTATAGTAGCAGCGAGCATCACCCTTACTGAGTACCAGCTAGGGACAAAGGTGCGGAGCAGGTTTGCTGGCGAGTCGTCTGGGACCAGACAGCTGGACATTGAGACCCAGGAGGCAGACTGCGATCCGCCTGACCCTTTTCGAAGAGGTACCGGTCACCGCCGTGACCGGAAGGTACTATAACAAGTGCACCAACACCGGTCACCAGGCGCTGATCCCGCCTTAGGCTCAACTATTTAAGGACACTAGCGAGTGGCTAGAGGACCGAGCCTATACCAACATATTGCTATACATGGACACGGTGTGTGGGGCACTGCGGTGAGGGGACGTAGACGTACTCCTGATGAGTGAGGGAGCCGCTAAGGTTATACCGTTAGAGTATAAGTGTACATGTTATGTGTTATTGCCACCCTTCGTTATCATAGTAAAGGCATTGGTTGTTATACATGCTGAGTGTATGTGTATTAATATATATTGTCCTGCGAGGAACCACTCCCTCTCTGGTGGGAGCCATCGCAGGTGGAGGCGTTGCACCGAGTACAGGGTTACTCATATTATACTTGCCCCAGGTTCCCCGTGGCGGAAGCTTAGCCCTCCTGTGAGCCTAACAGATAAAGCACCACACCTGGTAACATATAGGTTCCCCTTACATACGCCAAATATGCGATTGGGTGGGGGAATACCCGTTACACTAGTAACCCTTTAGAGCAGGGGAGGGGGGTTACATACCTTTACTATAATGATGTAAACTGTACCAGAGCTATCAAATGGACAATCACATTACTTTCAATGATCTCTTTTTGTCTTCTATAAATATGTTAAATACTTTTTATTATGTTAGAGTATCGCTCCCATTCTTCAATTATCAGTTTCTGAGGCAACAGTTTGGTGTCATTGTATATCTAGAAACTGATGTTAGAGTCCTAATTTTTACATGGTGAATGGTGTTTAATTGATCGGGGAAACAGCATATTACCAATATCATCTGCATGTTTATTAAAACAACGTTTCCCTGATGAGGTTTTTTTTTTTGCAGTTTAGTGCAGGACACCTGTAACAATTGGCAGAAGATTTGCCAATCTATTCCAATAAGCATTAAAAGTGGTGCTAGCTGCCCCATTCAGTGAGGGGAACGCTGAATGTCACAGCCATGTTCCCTTCATTCATTCCTTAAATAGCACAAATGTGCAAAATGCAGGTAGAATTTACTTAATATTCTGATGCACACATAGTCCAATTTTTAATTCCTAAAAGTTGTTGATATTTTTCTCTCTTCTGCTTTCATGGGGTCTCCATAGCAACCCCTGGTAGTTATTTTATCCCATCCTTGGGCTCAGAGCACATTATCTCAGGAGTGGAAAATGGCACAGAAAAATAAAGAAACACAGGGATCAAGAAAATGTGACAGATGTTTTCAGAGTACCAAAAATAATAACAGCATCTTTTCTTTGACCAGGGAACATTGCTGTTTTATTACCTTAAAAATCCATAGCTCATGCTCAACAAAGCCATGGTTGTCTATCAAAGAGCACAGATTTAGGCCTAGATTTCTTACTTTCCAAAGAATTAAAGTACTGCCTTTTTTAATGTAATTGTTTTCCTTTTTGAGCTACAGCTGTGGCTTATGTTATTACCCATGTTGGCGTAACATTACATTAACATTACATACTGTATGCAGTCACTGAGGAATGTATGATTTGTCAACATTTGTATCCAAAATGTAGTGTGTGGCGCACAGCAGCAAAGAAAAGGTCATGTGGCAATGAAAGAATACATTTATTTAGGCTGCATTAAAAAAACGGTGGAGGGTACAACACTCCTACGCGTTTGGAGAAGGCAGGATAAATGTGGTCACTGTTCCGGGGTCAGGGCAGGAAAAGGCAGGATAAATGTGGTCACTGTTCCGGGGTCAGGGCAGGAGAAGGCAGAGTAGTAGGAGTCACAGTTCCACGGTCGTCAGAAATAGGTAAGATACAATGCAGACAGGACACAGCTTTCAGCAGTGAACAAGGTATACAGAACCTTGCACAGGTAAGGAAGAGAGGGGAATGAAGCCTTATAAAGGGTGCAGTCAGGTGCAGGCAATATGTTGGTAGAGGCAGACTTCCTTCCTCGGCAGCCATGTTGGTAGAGGTAGATGTCCTGCCTCGGCGGCCATGTTGGGAGATCCTTATAGAATCCCCCCTTTTAGGGGCAGACTCTGAATGCCCAGGAGCGGGTGTGGTAGGAAAACACTTGTGGAAGTCCTTTACCAAGACGGGAGAGTGGACATTAGAAGCCTTGACCCAATTCCTCTCCTCCGGACCGTACCCCTTCCAGTCAATTAGGTACTGAAAAATATAAGGATATTGTTGAGATAGACAACGATACAAGACCCCAGCAAGTCTCTAGTCTCTGAAGATCTCGTTGACAAAAAATTTAAGCAGATGTTCTGCCTCGGCGGCCATGTTGGGAGATCCCGGAATGAGGCTGACTTCCTGTCTCGTTGGCCATGTTGGTAGAGGAAGATGCCCTGCCTCGGCGGCTGTGGCAGGACGGCCTGTAGGCGAGGTCAGACAATAGTCCACACGTGTAGTTTCAGGCTAAAGCAAATGTTAAGTGGTTTTATTTCTCCACAGCAGAACTAAACATTTGGGCACACTGTCCCTTTAAGGCAATACAAAACCCATAGGAAACATTGCAGCAAAATAACACCTACTCCACATTGGGAGAACTTACTAACAATCCAAGCCCTATCTATCAGGCTGGCTGGCTATCTCCAGTTCCCAACCTTTTAGTTCATTGCCACATGACCTGTTCTTTGCTGCTGTGCGCCACACACTATATTTTGGATATCTTTGGACTTTGGACGCGGCTGCACGCCTGAGGACCCACAGGGGAAAACCGTGAGTACCCTCATTTTTTATGGGCTATCCCAAGGAGAAGGAGAAGTTATGACATTCTCACTTGATATCTGTTGCAGGGTACATGCAACCACACACGCGGGTTCTTTGGATAAGGCTTATTTATTTGAGCCTTAAAACATACAGCACACCAAAAACAAATAGCTTCTCATCAGCAACCAAAAGAAAATAGCTTCTTCTTCAGCAGACAAAACAAAATAGCTACTTTTTTAGCAGACAGAACAAAATAGCTTCTCTTTAGCAGACAAAACAAAAATAAGGCAGCTTCTCTTTTGTATGCAGGAGACAGACAGTTCATCACACATGTACTTTTCAGCACAGACCTTACAGCAGTAATCTCTTCAGCATTTTCAGTCCTGTCTCCTCACCAGCTCTCCTGCATGTGTGTACAGCCTGGGGTTTTAACACCTTGATTATGCAGCTGGGGTCAGACTAATTAAGCAGCCCATCTCAACTTAACCTCGTCACTGCTGCACTGCAAGGCTAAACATAGGTTTTCCAGGCATATGGCTGGTGACGTTCATTCACCTTGTCACAATATCCCTAGGGAATTATTGTGCCAATACATGTGAAATTGGAAATTGGGAACTGCATTTTAGTCATTTATATTCTCCTTGTGTGGTTACCTCTGTATGGATAAATGTATGGGACCAAGCATTTGAGCTCCTACAGAAACCTACATATACTACTGTGTCAACATTTGGTCTGATATCATAGGGACCTTTTTCACTACTGCTACACATAATCTTTATACTCTCTTGAGTAAAATAAAATATATAGTTGAATGGTAAACCTTATTAGACTTTGAATCAGAAATAGATGTGTGAAGCTTTCATCCAAGTTTGTGAACCACGCAAATTATTAGGCTCAGTTAGAGGTCGGCACCAATTCGCCATGCGTTAATTCACTGTGCATTTCAATTTTGTTTAATTATGCTAACTACCATCCAGAGCCTGAAATCAGACACTAGCAGGAGAGGAGAGAAAGTGAAAGACTCTCTCTCCTTTCCTCTGCTGTACAGATGGGCGAACTTTTTGCTAAAGTTCGAGTTCGCCATGATATCGGATACAACCGAATCCCAAAAGAAAACACCGGCTTTTTCGAATGATTTTATCCGTGCAAACTTTTGTTGTGTGAGTTTTCATAATTGTGACCCTGACTGAGTGCAAAAAAACTTGTTGCTCTTTTTCTTAAAATTATTTTTATTTAGTTTGTGCAACTTTTTGTTCATGCTCGAACTTTCTAAATAAAATGAAACTGTTTGCAGAAACGAACAAAAAAACAACTTAAAAATGAAGTAAGTGAAATTGAGGCAAACAAGCTTTTTTAGGTTTGCGAAGATTGATGAAAGATCACATCAACGTTTGTGGGTCGAAATTGTACTCTCCACTTAAGGCTGAGTCCATAGAAGCATAGGCCGCGCTGAGCCCCTGCATCCTCAATGAGGATGCCTTGAGAGGGGGCTCACGCGAGCGTCCGCAGGCGTGCTGAGAAGTTGGATTTTTCAGCCGGCAGCCAAGCTGTTTTTCAGCGCACTGTCGGCTGAAAACATCCAATCAGCGCGGAGCAGCGTCAACATCATGGCGCCGTGATGTCAGCGCCGTGACGTTGACGTCGGTGCGTCGCAGGCGATTGGCCCAGCGACGTCACAGCCCCGCCTCCCTCAGTCTCCCCCGCCTCCGATCGCGCCCGCTGGCTCGCCTGCATGGGCATGAAATCGCGCAGATTTCAGCAGGCGAGCCTCAGCATCAGCGCTGCTCCGAACTCCTCACCCCTCTATGGCCTCAGCCTAAGAGCCCCATTCCAGGCTGTGGATGGGAGTTATCATCATTAAACTAATGCTTGTCAAATCCCTGCCAAATTGTGACTGAGCTAAGATCTATTGGCGAAACAAAAAAATTGATGGTGGAGAAATGTTTGATCTCAGAGAAACTTTTATTCTCCTTGAAATTTCTGTCAACTAGTTTGTCAGGAATCAATTTTGGTTAAAAAATTGGGAAAAGGTTCATAAATGCATGTTTGGAAAGTTTCACACATCTCTAATCAGGAAAATGTGCCAAAGATACTGAAAACAGCTTCTTTAAAGTAGCCGTTTTAAAACATACTACAAGTACTATTTTGATTCAGCCAGCATGGATAGCTGACTTCACTGCTCTGTGTTTCTGTTTTTCCCAATAGAAATGAATGATACAATTTGGAAGTTTTCTGAGCCCTACTGTATGCAAAACTTGAGCAATTGGTTAAAGCTGCAGTCCAAGCAATATCCAATATCCTACATGTGTTTAAAAAATTTTAAAAAAAATTCAGTTCTGTATTTGATAAAATACTTGTAGTATTTTTTTTAACAACTCTGGATGACATTTTTAATGTATTATAATGTAACAAGCATTTTTTGTTTCTATAGCAACCATTTACAAAGTCACATCCACTTCCTTTTCTGAAACAGGCTCAGGCACACCCCTTTTGGAGCCGTGTCCTATCTCTAGCAGTGTACCAATTGTATCTAGTGACTGCCTGGTCACATGATCGTCCCCACTTTGCAGCTTTGGTCCTCTTTTGCTGCACTGACAGCCATTTAGTGAACCCCCGAGCCGAATCTTCACTAATTGATCGCAGGAGAAAGGATCGATCTGCAACTTAGCCAATTACTTATCATTGTGTGAATTGTATTGATACACATATTAAAAGGGGGAGGGGGAAAGGAGAGCAAAAAACGGCAGCTTGGACTGCTGCTTTAATTTATTATTTATAAAATGTTTTACCAGGAATTATAGGCTAAAGCTGTAAAATTCCGGGCATTATTGAAATCCCTGCTCTCTGATTGGTTAAAGCTGCAGTTCAGTCTTTTTTTTTTTTTTTTTTTACATTTATTTTTTTACTTTAATAGTTTTATGTGTGCAATCTCTAATTACCTAAAGAACTGTATAGCTGCAGGTCAATTCGTTTTCCATGTATTGATAGGTCGAAATTTGGTGACATATTAAAAGCTGGGATTTGTTTATAATCTGCTTGACTGGCAGTGGAAGCTCATGAATATTCATGAGCATTCGTGCACTGACAAGTGCTAGAGGGAGGGCAGTGCTGACAAAGGGGTGTGCCAGGGCTTGTGACAGGACATGAAGGGGCAGTGCCTTAGCAAATGGCTGTTAAAATAGAATACAAGAAAATTGGTCTTTCAAAGTTGTTTTTTTAAAAACAGAAAATGCTAAAAGTATTTTTTCTTACTACAGAACTGATTTATTAAAAAAAAAACACACATGCAGGATATTGACTGAACTGCAGCTTTAACATTCTGGGCATTATTCATTCAGTAATGGCCGGAATTTATGCAGCTTGCAATGTGTTTATTTCCAATGTGTTTTCCAGCCAATCAGCTTTTCCTTTTGTCGGAACAGCTCTGAGACAGGGCAGGGGATGGTCAGGAGGCAGGAACAACTCTCAGACAGGGCAGGGGATTGGCCAGATAGCAGCAACAGGCAGTGACTCCTCCCACTTCTTCCGTGAACACAGCTTCATTTTGAGTCGAGGAGCGAGAGTGTTTGTGTAGCTGCAAAGTAAGTGGCTGTCTGCAGTTTGCTTGTAGCTACAGTCTCTCTCACTCTCTCTCTCTCTCTCTCTCTCTCTCTCTCTCTCTCTCTCCTCTCTCTCTCTTCTTGGTTGTGTTTGTCGCATATGCCGCTGTAGAGTTTGTGTGTGTAGCTGCAGTTTTGTGTGTGTGTGTGTGTGCGTTTAGCTGCAGTGTGTGTGTGTGTGTAGCTGCAGTGTGTGTGTGTACCTGCAGTGTGTGTAGCTGCAGTGTTTGTGTGTGTGTGTGTGTGTGTGTAGCTGCAGAGTGTGGCTGCAGTGTGTGGCTGCTGTGTGTGTGTAGCTGCAGTATAGGTGTGTGTATGTGTATGTAGCTGCAGTGTGTGTGTGTGTGTGGCTGCAGTGTATGTTGAGCTGCAGTGTGTGTGTGTGTGTGTGTGTGTGTGTGTGTGTGTGTGTGTGTGTGTGTGTGTGTGTGTGTGTGTGTGTGTGTGTGTGTGCGCACACAGAGGGGGTGGCAGTGTGTGGATATAGATAGCTACAGTGTAAGTGTATATAGAGGTGCTTTCATGTATTTGCCATTTTATTTTAATAAAATAAATCTATATAACTATACAAAAGTGTCTATTATTTATGACAAAAGCCTACATTTAGCCTATAATAGTAATGATCCCCTCAGATCAGGGCATTACTGGCCAATAATGCCCTGTTCTTTGTGGATTATTACTTAAGTAATACATTGATAGTTACCTCTCGTTTTCAAGAATGGCATAGAGTTATGATGGCGAATACGTGGTTACAAATACATAGTTATTAAGTGAACAGGGTTATACATTATATACAAGACATTGCATGCACAGTAAGAGATAGTATATGTTATAGGCGTACTGTATGTAACAGTTACAGACCAGAGTAAAATGTGAGACAGCTTTAGTTTTGAAATAACTTAGACTGGTGGAGGCTGGGAGAGTCTCCAGTAGATTGTTTCAGTTTTGGGGTGCACGGTAAGAGAAGGAGGAGCGGCCGGATACTTTGTTGAACCTTGGGACCATGAACAGTCTTTTGGAGTCAAATCTCAGATGATAAGTGCTGCATGTGGTAGGGGTGAGGAGCTTGTTCAGATAGATGGTTAGCTTGCCCAGAAAGAACAGTGTTTGAAGGCAAGACAGGAGAGATGAACTTTGCGCCTAGACTCAAGTGATGACCTATGTAGTTCTTTGAGCATTTTGCAATGATGTGTGTTGTAGTTGCATTGGAGAACAAAGCGGCATATAGAAATGTAGCGGTTATCAAGTTTGCTAAGGTAAGTTTGGGGTCCCATGCCATATACTATGTCCCCATAGTCTATAAAGGCATTGTTAAATTAAACATTTGAACAGACCATAAACTTTAGGCCAGTGTTTCTCAAACCAGGGTGCTGCGATACACTGGCAAGCGTGGTGCAACCCCCATGGGAAACACTCTGCCTGCGGCTCAGCGGACGCATTCTGTGCTGTCTGGAGACGGAGAGGAATAGATCTGCCCCTCCTCTTAGCTGGTACAGAGGAGAGAAAAGGCAGATTGTTGCCTCCCCATCACCAGAGAGCGTGGGACGTTCCGGCTGAGCAGCTGACATGTTTAGGAGTGTGGGAGAGTGTGCTGCGTGTACGTTTGGTTTTGTACACCTGTTTCAAATACCCCTGTATTAAAGGAAAGAGAATGCATAAATGTAAAGTTAAATGTATGCAAACCATTTAACTTTTACTGTGCCAGGGGTTCGGCAGCGCCGGCATTATCACTTCCGGATATGGAGGGAGCTTCACCTTCTCTGTTTCGAATGGTCTGGCAACTCTGTTGGATCGGTCAGCCCGGCCTGCCCCTAAAAAAAATTAACACATACCCATGATGTACCAGGTACTGTACGTCATGGCATTTTTAGAATTACAGTAATTGGCTGTACAGGGTCGCAGAAAATACCCTGATTCACTTGCACTGACAGGGACACAATATAAAGCTAGTAGTAAACTGGGAAGGTAACTTCATTACATTTTGTGAAATGACCTTCCTTATGTGTTGAGAACCAGTCTTAAATGTATGCATCTGCTCTTTTAAAAGTCTGGACGCATGGCAGCTGGCATTCTGGCTATCTAATGTATGGTGTGTTTCATTAACCTAGCTATATCTATATGGTTTAGCATTATGCAATATACGCTTGTATTGTTCCTCATATCTCTCACATGCCCTAACAAATACCCACTTCTAAACCAAAATTAGTTACATAAAATAAAACATCCCAACTGCATGAAGTATCTCCTCAATGTACTAATTCAGAGGAAGATGGTAAGAAACTTTCCATCTTATAATTTAGGGGAGAAAAGAGACCTGCCTCTGAGACACCCCAGGCTGTGGAAAGTTTCCCGAGTGAGGGCCATGTTCAACCTACATTGTGGACTTCCATGAGAGACCATCTCCCAGGCTCCCATTGTGCTTCACAAGGCTGAAATATGAGCTGTGGTGAGTCGCTGTCCACCTCAGAATGGAGATAGTCAGTTTTTATATCTTTATTTGCATTCATCTTTTATGTATTTGAATGTAGATCGAGTCTTATTGTTTCTTGTCTATCTTCCGAGGAAGCAAGAGAATGATTTTATTAGTTACATGAATACACTGGGCTACCCTATCACGAAATTCCTCACGCTGGCTGCAAAATATAGAAAGCAGAGTATAGAAGTTCACCTAACACTAGTTAAAAGGACCTTCTACTTAAAGAAAGGACTCGGACAAAATATCATTGGAGTCTTCAAAGATTAAAGCAGTTAACCCTCACTGTTTGTCTAATCGTTTTACGTTGAAACCCCTGGTTTAAAGAAATGACTTTCCTGTTGGCTATTACTGTAGTTATAAAGGGCAGTAACGGCATGTAACCCACAACGGCCCTTATTCGATAAGGTCCGAAGCAGTCGATCACACCTTGGTTTGGCGGAAAACTGTAATTGAATGGCAGTTTCCAGACAATCGCAGTGGGATCGGGCTCTTCGAACCTTATCAGTTCTGATGATACTCTGCAGAATTGTGCTCTTTTCACCACTTGCAGTATTTGGCAGTAGAAGTGGAAATGCGTTGTTGTGATGCAGTTCCCCTCTGCAAGCAAAGGAACAAGCAAAGTTATTTTTTCGTTTAGACTTGGAAGTGCAGGAAGCTAGAAGAATGGAGAGTCACACATTATTATATAATGCACAGTCAAGATTTGCAAGGTTACATTTTTTTTCTTCCCAAAATAATCGATGTCTATTTAAAATGCAATGGTCAAGAGAAGATTATTTATTCATTTAGTGCTCTTGAATCCCGGAAACATCTCTCTAAAATGCTGCAGTGTTTTCCCAATATGTTGTAATAAACTGGCCGCATTCCCACTATGACATGCACAATTTTAATTCTTATCAATTCAATGCTATTAATGATTCTATTGTGATTCGTCTATATTTTATATTACTAAATACATTTTACCGGAGTTTTGATGATGTATAAATGTGTGTACCAATTCAGGAATTTAACATGCTGCAGTACAAAGCAACTTGAGCATCACATTTTTAACTGGCTAAACCTTCTTCTTAGAATAAAAAGGCCCATAGTTCCCTATTGAGACGGACCATAAATCAAAACTATGTGATGCCTGTAAACATCCCATGAGCTCGTCATCAAAATGCACGCAATGAACATTTCAGAGTGTACTGTATGTTGTGCAAATGTTGGATATATTTGAAATCCATCTTCTTTAGGAAAATACAGTACCGGAAAATTGGAAGTGTGTATACAGTAGGGATGATTATTTTTCTGAAGCCAGGGTCACGTTTGGTGTGAATGACTCCCAATAGCATTAACACAGTTCCCTTTTAAATCACTCCAAGCCCTGTAATATTTCCTCCACTTTATTGGGAAAGGCAGCAGAACACAGATACTTGTGGATGGTATGTAGTGGTGATTATTAGTTAGAAACCGGTAAAAAGAGATGGCCTCACCATGGGGGATGAACAGAGAAGGGGTTCTGTACTCACTGTCTCCGGGTGGAAAAGGAAGTGAGGGGCAGTGTGGGTAAAGGAATAGTCTAGGGGCAGACTTTGTCTGAACAAACAGGAGGGGGGGCAGACTAGCCCATGCTGGTGAGGATCTCAGAAACTGCAGTAGCAGCTCACTGATTCCATGCCCGGAGGCAAGAAATGCAACATTGTTGCAAGTTACACAAGCACAGTATGTGTGTGCAAACTCCATGCAGCTGGGAATAAGATCTGACAGGCAGAAGCTGCAAAGGAGAGAGGGGGGTGAGTCAGAAATGTAGTTCTTGTTCCATGACAATTATGATGGTTAGATAATGCATTGCCCCTTTAACATTCTTCCTCCAACAAATAGAATGCTTCTTTCACCCATCACCATCATCTGCAGTGAACTCCATCTCATTTGGAAAGGAAAGATATCATATTTGATAACCAAGAAATAGCCAGATACTGCCACAACGCACTGCGAGGGTGAGCTGGATATTAATCTGTGTACTGTAGGTCAGTGTTGCGAATTGGAAAACAGTTAAAAAGTCATTCACTTTTGCAACCCGTCTCTTTTCCCCTCTACAGTACCTTGGCTCATTGCTTCAGTACCAGGAGGAAGATACATCACAATAATATACCACAATCTTTACAGGAAAGCAACTTTCTGTGCATTCTGACTCTATACGTTTATATTCACGCATTCCCTACCAGTGTGTCAGTACTGCATTGCAGGTTACATATTGTAGAAAAGAATTATACATGCTACAATAAAGAATCTATCATCTGAATCTTCCATGGGAAATATTTATTTATTAAATGTTTTACCGGGAAGTAATACACTGAGAGTTTTGAAGTGTGTCCTGGGCACAGCATTATGGCAATACATGGTTGCATTAAATGAATTGTGGTAATGCTGTACATTAAATTGACAGGCATTTAATGGACACTTAGAGATAATAAATGATTATGGGCATACTGTATGTTACAGTTACAGACAAGGTTAAAATTGTGTTAGAAGATGTACGATAGGCCTGCAATGTGTGTTAGAAGATGTAGTATAGGCCTGCAATGTGTATGTTAGAAGATGTAGGATAGGCCTGCAATGTGTATGTTAGAAGATGTAGGATAGGCCTGCAGTGTGTGTGTTAGAAGATGTAGGATAGGCCTGCAATGTGTATGTTAGAAGATGTAGGATAGGCCTGCAGTGTGTGTGTTAGAAGATGTAGGATAGGCCTGCAATGTGTATGTTAGAAGATGTAGGATGGGCCGTCAATGTGTTAGAAGAGGTAGGATAGGCCTGCAATGTGTTAGGCGAGGTAGGATAGGCCTGCAATGTGTAGGCGAAGTAGGATAGGCCTGCAATGTGTTAGATGAGGTAGAATAGGCCTGCAGTGTGTGTGTTAGAAGAGGTAGGATAGGCCTGCAGTGTGTGTTAGACGAGGTAGGATAGGCCTGCAGTTTGTGTGTTAGACGAGGTAGGATAGGCCTGGAGTGTGTGTGTTAGACGAGGTAGGATAGGCCTGCAGTGTGTGTTAGAAGAGGTAGGATAGGCCTGCAGTGTGTGTGTTAGACGAGGTAGGATAGGCCTGCAATGTGTGTGTTAGACGAGGTAGGCTAGGCCCCTGCAGTGTGTGTGTTAGAAGAGGTAGGATAGGCCTGCAATGTGTGTGTTAGACGAGGTAGGATAGGCCTGCAATGTGTTAGGCGAAGTTGATAGGCCTGCAATGTGTTAGACAAGGTAGAATAGGCATGCAGTGTGTGTGTGTTAGAAGAGGTAGGATAGGCCTGCAGTGTGTGTGTTAGAAGAGGTAGGATAGGCCTGCAGTGTGTGTGTTAGAAGAGGTAGGATAAGCCTGCAATGTGGTGTGTCAGAAGAGGTAGGATAGGCCTGCAATGTGTGTGTGTTAGAAGAGGTAGGATAGGCTGCAATTGTTGTGCAGAAGAGATATGAATGGAATGCCTGCAATGTGTTAGACGATGTAGGATAGCCCTGCAGTGTGTGTTAGAAAGAGTAGGATAGGCCTGCAATGTGTGTGTTAGACAGGTAGGATAGGCCCTGCAGTGTTGTGTTTAGAAAGGTAGGATAGGCCTGCAATGTGTGGTGTTAGACGAGGTAGGATAGGCCTGCAGTGTGTGGTGTGTAGAAGAGGTAGAATGGCCTGCATGTGTGTGTTTAGAAGAGGTAGGATGGCCTGCAGTGTGTGTGTTAGAAGAGGTAGGATAGGCCTGCAATGTGTGTGTTAGACAAGGTAGGATAGGCCTGCAGTGTGTGTGTTAGAAGAGGTAGGATAGGCCTGCAATGTGTGTGTTAGAAGCAGCGAACGGCAGACACCCTTTGACTGCATACAGCTGACACTTAGGGTGTGCACCTTTGTGGCGATACAGATGTTAGCTGAAGGGGTTCTAAATTAATTCAGCTGGGTACTATAATTCCTTTGTCCAGAGTCGTAAACGCTGGAGGGAGAGGGGGTTGATGTGATAATATACATCTTGAAATAACGATAACGTTGCACAAGTAGTGCAGAGTTTTGGTAGCTACAATGTAATTTACACATCTGTATAAATTAGGGGGACTGGAAGTAGCAGAACTTAGGGTTAGATAAACCAGGGGTATGCAAACGTTTGTGCTGCGCCCCCCTGCCTGCACTACCCCCCCCTTACTTTCCTAGAGGGTCATGTGACGTCACATCATGTGACCCCGCGGTGTCATTTGCCACTGCGTTGCTATGGCGACGTGGGGTCAAATGACATCACATGACCGCTCTGCGTCGCCATAGCAACGCGGCGTCTGATTCCAGGTAAGAGATACTTAAAGAGGCCTCGCACGGTCCCCGGCATTTAATTTTAAAGCCTTGGGGAAGAGCGCAGGGACTCTGTAAGCGCCGCGCCCCACCAAAAAAAACCTTGCATACCCCTGAGATAAACTAATGTTTAAAGCAGAATTTCATGCTCAGATCTGAGTATTACTTTCTCTCCCAATTACAACTTTTAAAAGTTGCTTTTTATAAAGGTACAATTACAACCACCAACGTTTGTTAATCTTAAGCTTAGTGTAGCCCCAACACACAGACCATTGACAGTTGTTTTGTAATAATTGTACCCCTGCTGCCCTCATGGAATAAAGTAATAACCAAAGTACAGTACTTTCTAGAGAGTGATTCAATACTGGTGTCTGGACATGGTTTACAGTTTTATATGTACAGTGTAAAAAATTAATTCATATAAAACCAATATAACTTGGTTTACCTAGTCCCATTATCAGTCACATCATCATCTTTCTGTCTTTTTTGAACTGTGGTGGGAACAATACTGAATCTCCAGCTTGGTGAGCTCATCCAATACACGATATCAATCTTCATAGCTTCTCTGTATGTCTCTCTAGTTCTATTGGGGTGCAACCTTGTCTATAAGAGCAAAAATTTAAAAAACAAATACCAATGCACATCAATCTATGTCCCTAACTTTCTTACACTTAACGCGGATAAAATCCTGCAATACAAATATATGTAACAATGTCTTATCTCTTTAATTACATTTGACATTCTGCATGAGGTCTGTATCATTACCCTTTCGGATTTTTTTAATTCAAAATAAGGGATGTTTAGGCCATTTTGGCTAAAACATGATAAGTCTACCTCCTCCCCAAAAAATCCCCAAAGGGTAGGTTTTTTGGGCTAACAAATATTTACCTTAGTATGTAGCTCAACTTCCTGTGCTCCGTTCTTTCATATTTATGGAAATAACAATCAGACCTCCACATGTTAAAAACAAAGCACTTGCACTGAGTGAACAATACTAACAGAATATTAGCAGAAGCGGTTTTCACTCTTTTGTGTCTCTACAGCATATAGTGATGCTTCCAAATATATACTGTATGCTAGAATTAAATTATGTATATGGTCTTTGTTGTTTAATATTGTGTAGCCGACCCAGTCAGAGGGGTACACCGGAATCTTTAAAATATAACAGGGTTGTTGGATAACAGTCTGGGTTTTGGTGACTGGAACCAGGTTTCATCTCCCCGGAGATTTTAGGCTATAGAGCTTCCATGAGCGAGAAGGGTGCCAGAGACTTACCACAAAACTAAAGTTATTTCTTTTGAAATCTCAACAATCATAAACAATCTTAACAAATTATAATACAATTCTAACTAAACCGCATCAATGATTCTTTAATAGTGCAATCTCCACAAACAAATATAATAAACTTTACCCACCAATGGGCACTGGGTCCTCATGGTCAAACCCGATTAGGGTACTGACCTTGAACTCCTGCAAGCTCAGAACCCAAATCCACCACACATATTTGTGTCAAAGGAGTGCTATTGTGACTTTTGTCTTTTGTTATACAGTATACTGAGTTTGAGGGGCAGAAGTACTACTCAGGATATGACTTGTGCCAAATGCTTGGACTACTGTATCTTACATACTTTCTGAGATATAGGGCCTATCTACCGAGGACCTCTGACACTCTACATGTCTCCTGGTATTCAGTCTTGCCTGCGACTGTTATGTGGCACCATTTTAGCTGCTGGAGTTTGCTCCCTGGAGTTTTACCGTGGGTCTATTTCACTAGCCCAGATCTTCTTACTCCCTCCAGATTGCAAGTGTAACTAACTATAACCCCATGTGGACCACACAAGTGGTAACCCTGTGTTCTTGGTCAAATTAGCCGGTTTCCCACAAGCATTACAATAATGCAACATTATAGTAATAATTACAGTTATACATGATATCCATATTCACAAACTAGATAGTATAACAATCGTATAAACCTTGGCATGACACTATTTACAGAATGGATTTTAGACGACAGGGTGCTACATTTGAATGACTTAAATATAGTCCTTGTAATATTGGAGTATTTGAGTGATTTTGTTCTGTTCCACCAAAGCAAAGAAACAAAATGTACCGTACCAGTAACAATTTAGAAGTTAGTCAAAGTTTCTATTATATATGTATTTATATTTATTCATACCTATGTTGACACCGATCATTTTAGGCCATTATTGCAAATTAACCCTAAAGCATTTTCATTGTGTGATTATTCAGCTTCTTTTATCCTTGCTTTCGTCTTTCTCTCCCACACACCAATTTAAGCCTTAGAATGTCACAGCGTTGCATGCTAAATGTGGTACCATATGGTGTAATACTGTAGTTACTGTTGATCAGCATGTCAGGTTTTATTTTTTGTTGCTTTGATGGGTTCTGGGCTCTGAGATTAGAAAGGTTGTATTTATCCCTCGATCTTCCAAACCTTCCTTGGACCTTTCAAAGTGAAAAAAGTTCTTGAAATTACCTATGGCCTGGGATAGAACAACATGGCAGACAGAATCAGACAAAGCTTTATTTGTAGTCTAGTTATGTCAGTGTGATCCAGGGGCAAAATTGGCACCAGTGGGCCCCAGTGCAAAAAAAGATCCCCTCTAACCCCAGGGCCCTACCTGTGAAGGTGGTGTGATGGCGGTGATGGAGGGAGCCTACCCAGGTGATGATTGCTGAAATTGGGCCCGACTTTTGTAGGGGTCTGACTTAGGTGTTTGGACCACCTGGGTGGGCGCCCTCTGCTGGTGCTTTGTAAGGCCCAGCACCACAGTTAGGGCCCGCGGAGAGGGTGTGCAGAGAGGGGGGCCTTTAGAAACACTGGAATGCAGTTCACGCTGCTGCAATAAAACGTTCCAGCACGTGGAGGATGGGCCCCTAAAGGGAGTGGACCCTGGTGCAGCCGAACTGGATGCACATATGGTAGTTCTGCCACTGGTGTCATTTCTTCAGAGGAAAAACAATAAATACATTTGGATGTGTCATTCTTCTATTAAGTGGGTGGTAAGTGTCCTGTGTTATTTATGGATTTTCCCTGCATATCTGCGTATCCAAGCATCTACTGGGATACAAAGCAGACATACAATTACCCAAATTAAAGCAATTATGTTTAAAGTGAGAAAGTGGAGTGTAATGGATCTTAAAGTAAACATGCAAACCATTTCAGAAGTCTCTAAAATGGAGAATAGACTGCTCAGTTGCTAATCCTGGAGACAGGTATTATGGTAAGCGCTGAATCTATAACAATAAAGAGCCTATGGGCATCATGCAGTAAGCGGCGGAAAGGCACTTCTCGCCCGTTTCCCGCCCAAAAAGCCTACCCCTATTCAGTAAGGGGCGAGAAAGTGGCGAGAATAAAAAAAAAACGCCAGTTTTGTTGGCGGTTTTTTTTTTTTTCGCCGGTGGCGGGGCGAGAAGGCACTTTCCGCCTAAAATAGACACATTTTCCGCCACGCTGTATTCTAGTAGTGGCGAGTAGCTTAGCAGCGCTATTCGCCACTCTAGAATGGCATTTTTATGGCGAATCAGCCACGCAAGAAAAAGTTGGCAAGTTGATGGTGAGAGGCTGCGGATGAGCGGCGGGTCGGCACTTAGAAAAGATTCTGGCCTTTTTCCTGGCTGGGATTGATGCCGGGGGTCTCCTGAGCTGATACCATTAAAAGCAGCACTGGAGCCCCCCGGCATGCATCCGAGGCAGGAAAAATGAATTTAAAGGCCACTTCATTACCTTAGCGGCTAACCGCTAAGGCAATGAAGGGGTTAAACAGCCGTGCCAGGTTTATTGTGGGTAGCGGGGGTGGGTGAAAAGGGTATTTGGGCCTTGTTGTTTGTTTAGGGCTTGGGGGGGGGATTGCGGGTGCGCTTAACCCCTTCACGACCGTAGCAGTTAATACCGCTACGGTCATGAAGGGGTTAAACTCTCCCGCTACCCACCCGCAAGCCCTAAACAAACCACCGTTGGGGCTAATACCCCCTTCACCCACCCCCACTACCCACAATAAAAAGAAAACACACACAACAGCCCCACACTAACTAAAGAAATATATATATATAAAGAAATATATATATATATATAAAGAAATATATATATATATATATATATAAAGAAATATATATATATATATATTACAACCAACAACACCTATACCCCCCTAACATACAGTATAGTAATGGGCACAATGACTATTATCCACAAATGGATAATAGTGCATGTGTCCATTTAAAATACATACAGAACAATAAATACATTAAATACATATAGCACTCACCCATGTCCGGCTGCCACGATGAAGGCCATCCTCATCTTCATCCTGCTAATGCCCCATCCGCTTCTGCAAAACAGACACAAGAATAAAAACATCCAATGTAATGTCCCCTAACCCCTTAATCACCATAGCGGTTATTAACCGCTACAGTCATTAAGGGGTTAACCCACCATCACCCACATACCCTCCCCCACTACCCCACCCCCTGAGACCTAACCACCCTCACCCACTACCCACAAGGGAGTCCTACCACATACCCTTGGGGCCAATACCCCATCCCCCCACCCCAACACATACAGTACAATAATGTGCCAAATAACTATTATCCAGATAGGGATAATACATTATTTGGCCATTATTTAACACATTAACTAGCATAGTAAAATAAAGAAAATTCTACTGACCTCATCAATAAGAAGGCCCCGTCGCCAGCATCATCCTTGTGGTCCGTTGCCAAAAGAATACATAGCCAATACATTGCAATGACATTCACATATCAATGAACCCCTTAATCACCTTATCGGGTACTAACCGCAAAGGTAATTAAGGGGTTAAGCCATCCTGGCCACATACCCACCCTTCACACATTCCTTTGTACAGTGGCTTCATCATGAAAAAATAAAATAAAAATAAAAGAAACAAACATACATATATATACACACATGATGAACCAATATACAAATAAATGTGTCAGGGTTAACAAAAACATGCTCCAATAAAAATACCACTTATCCATAACATCCTCAATGAACTACAATGCGATTTCCTAAACAAATCAAATGTAATCATCCAATCTAAAGCATCAAATGCCAATCCAAAGCCTCAAATGCCACTTAAAACATTGCATTTACATTGCATACATGCTGCATAAAATGTAAGCTACATGTAGATGCTGCAAATCAATGTTAAAAATACAATATTTCAAATAAAATAGCATTACATCAAAAGAAGTATACAATGTAATCCAATAAAGTCACCATCAATCAATTAGCATACATGAATTACATCCCAAAACAATTAAAATAGCATCCATACCAATTACACAATTAACTATAGCAACCGTTAAAGAGAACAAGTTACCATCATACAAAATAGGACACCAAAAATTACAATATACACAAGCAAGCCTCAACATTACCTAAAGTACAGCATAGAAGCCCAAAAATTACATCTATCTAATTATAAAATACATTGATCACACATCTATGCATAGCAGCATAGCCACAATCATTTAAAATAGTGCAAAGCAAGCTTTTAAAACACTATCATTTCTTACCCTGTATGTATATATCTCTCTAGACATACATACATACATACAGTGGCAAGAAATGATGTACAATAAAAAAAAACAACACATGTAAAAAGCAACAAAAAACACAGTTACATTAAATACATTTCTTTAGTTCACTTACCATTTCTTGACCCACTCACCGACTCCCGTTGAACAGCTTACTCATGAACCAATCCACGAACAGGAACCCATAAAATAATAAACCAGGAAATAATAAACATTAAAATAATAAAACACGACAATCCAGGGGTCTTCTACTTCTAATCCATCTTCATCTGTATTCTTGTTTCTTCCATCTTCTTCCGGGGTCTTCTTCCCGTCTGCTGCCACGCCCTGGTCTTCTTTCTTCGCCGGAGGTCCTTCCTCCTCGGCGTCTGGCTTCAAAATGAGACGACATAGGCTTTTAAAGGCCTATGACGTCACATTTTCGTCATGGTTTCCACGGCCCTAATTGGGCCGTGAAAACCATGTGTTTTGGCCGATAAAAAAAAAATGATGACGTCACTTAAAGGCAATGAAAGCACAGACAATTAGAATGGCTTTGCTTCAATTGTTTTTAAGATGACGTCATTAAAAGAAACATGGCGGGCCTCACATGGTACGGCAGCCAATCAGAGCGTGGGAAGTCTATCCCTACTCTGGTTCTAGTACCATGTGACAGGCTTTCAATGACGTCATATCCGTTATTCCCCAAGCCCCTGTCACATGGTCTACTAGAGCCAATCAGAGATGGGATGGAGTTCCCACGCTCTGATTGGCTGCCGTACTAGTAATGTATTAATAGTAATGTTGCCCATTACTGTATTGTATGTTGTGTATTGCTATGTTTATTGGGGGCAATTATCCCCAATAAACATACTATTATGCGTTAACCCCTTCATTGCCTTAGCGGCTATTCACTATGGTAATGAAGCAGCATTAATGTATTTTAATAATATTGTGCGGGAGCAGGGGGTCCCCTGAGCTGAACCGCATTGATTTGTGGCTCAGAGACCCCCTGCTTCCCGAGTTACAGGCCCCAGTTTGGGGCATTGGTTACAGTGTCGACGCCATATTTATTGCGGGCACGTAGGATATGGGACGCTATAAACATGGCGGCGACACTGCCCACCCAATCACACATACCGGGGCCTGTAACTCGGGAAGCAGGGGGTCCCTGGTCCACAAAGCAATGTGGTTCAGCTCAGGGGACCCCCTGCTCAATGTACAGTATTATTAAAAATATATTCATGCTGCTTCTTTACCATAGCAGATAGCCGCAAAGGTAAGGAATGAATGTTTATTGATATGTGTGTTTTATTCATAGTGTAGATGTGCAGAGGGTCTCCTGAGCTGAACCGCTTACCGAGATACAGGCCCCTTTATGGGGTGCCGGTATCCCTCTGCTATGTTTACATTCCGCGGTCACGTGATCGGGACCTTTAAATGCAGAGGGATACCGGCACCTCATAAAGGGGCCTGTATCTCGGGAAGCAGGGGTTCCCCGGACCTGAAACCAATGCGGTTCAGCTCCGGAGACCCCTGCACATGTACACTATGAATAAAAATGGTTTAAATTTTTTTTTAATGTGTCGATGTTTGCGCAGAGAGAGCAGCGGATCTCTCTCTGCTGCAGACAGATCTCGGCAGGGGACGGCTTCTCGGCAGCTTCTCACCAGGCAGCCGTCTCACCACCGGTTACTAGCCATTTTATGAAATGGTGGTGGCGCATTCATTCGCCAGGGATTCGGCCCTTACAGCATACAGCGAGTTTAACACGCCAAAAACATGGCTAATTGCAAAACTGGCTAATGAAGTTTTTCGCTGCTTACTGCATAGACCCCTATGTGTCTGTCAGAGCCATAGCTCTAATACCATGAAACCTAGACCGCTGAAACTTTGCATGCATACTAAGAGAACCCAAAGGGATTGCTTCCTCCTATTTTTAAATACTCTGCCTCTGATTGGTTGGTTTCTTGGCTCAAAGCCGCTGGTTGGCTTTGCTTTGCAGGGAGGTATGTGATTGGTCGTCCCGCTAAACCGGCGATCTTCCGGATATTCCTTAGGGGGGGGGGGGGGGAGTGTAGGCAGCGGAGGGGGGGGGGGTAAAAGAGGGAGGGGGGGGAGATGGAGGTATAAGAGGGGAGAGGTGGGGGTGTAAGAGTGTTGTATGTAAGAGAGGGAGGAAGAGTGAGAGGGGGGGTGAGAGACAAAGGGGAGAGGAAATACATGGTGGTAGGAAGATGTTAAGAGAGGGGAGTGGGGGTGTAAGAGAGTGTGTGTGAGAGGTGGGGGTGTAAGAGAGGAAGGTCACTGATGGATGGGGTGTGTGTCACTGAGGGGGAAGTCACTGAAGGTTTGTCAGTGAAGATAGATGTCACTATAATTTGGTGTGGGAGTCTCAGTATTTGGGGGTTGGGGTGCAGCCTCACTCATTGCAAAGTGGAATTATTGATCAGGTTAAAGAGGGCGCCATTATCGATTCACAGTTTCAAGTCTGCAATGGAAAAGATGACTCCAGAGTACTGCAACTTATGCGGAGCCGAGTACTTTAGCTAATTGAAAATAAAATAATAAAATGCTCAGATAATTTCAGTTATGGTTGAGAGTTCTAGTAGTTGTATTGGCTCAAGAGAAGTGTAAATTCGACAAATGTACAGGTTTTGTAATAATAACATGTTCGATGAGACCTTTTTGTACTGGAAGCTCAGAGAACACGTCATTAAAGTTCTGGATGACTTCTAATAATTGTTTTAGCACCTCACCTACTTGCTTTGGCAAAGCTTTTGGCAACAAGAGATTCTGTCTCTGGCATTCTTGCTTCCCAAGCGGTGCACTCTCCCCCTCATTTTTGTGTGTACTTTGCCTGCTAAGACTGGAGTGTATTTTGGGTTTTAGTGTTTTTATTCCAAGACCTATATTATCCTCTGTTTTTGCAGTGGACCAGTTTCTAACAGGTCTCACATAAAGTGATGTCACCGGTCCCCATGGACAGTAACCAAACTGGGGTCAACTTGAGGAGGATGGAGAACAATTTTCTTTTAAAAAGTTTTTTTCCCCTTCCCTCTTTAACAGGGGTTAGCTCCCGGAAGGAGTAGTATGGCCCTACCACCCTCTTTTTGACCATCTTAGTGCCTGACGTAATCGTAAAAATAGCAGTGGCGTTAAAATATAATAATGAGGTCTTAGATTAGCGCCATTGGCTAGGAGTAATTTTAACATCTTTCTCAATCATACGTCTGTGCGTAATAATTATGTCTGTGTAATGTTTGCACTTAATTGAATCCGCACACACCCTTAAACATATTTCTATAAAAAGGTACTGACGTAAGTCTGCAACAACTGATCCTAGCTGAAGAAATGCTGCAGCCAGTATAAATAGTTTTATTATTGGAGGGATAGCTATCCTAATGTGTATTTTAGGCTCTAGATCAGCCTGAATAAGTTCCAAAATGTAAATGATGATGTTAAGTGCTAAAGGGTACATCTGAACATGCAAGTTCCAGAACAAAAGAATCCAGCGTCGGTGCCTCAGAAAAAGAAACAACATAATGTGAGCAGCAAGAATAAACTGTCTTCACTGAAGCAGCAATGTGCTTATTTTGAAGTAATTTGACAAAGTTTGCCGGGGGGGGGGGGGGAGTGTTGTCATCGTAATGTGCAGTCAAAAGAAACTCCTATTAGGGAAAAGACACCCGTCCTATGATATTACCCAAGGGGGGGATCCGTTCGTGCAAACACAGCCGTGGAGCACAGGCAGGTACCGGTGGGCTGAGGGCTGGTGTAACCTGGAGTATACTGCATATAAAATACTTGAAGCTATGAAGAAAGTTGTTACTCATGACCTTCCTGTAGCACTTCCACGAGTGCTTGGCGTCAGCGTGCACTTAGCTGTAGAGAGCAGATAACTGAAAGAGATCCCTAAGGGAAAAACATAGCGGTGCACAGCAAAACAAAATCAGATGGAGGCTGGATCAGGTATCAAAAGGTTTATTTGTCTACCATAGGCGATGCTATTAAAATCATCCTCAAGGAGCGGGAGAGACCACTCTATAACGCGTTTCACGCGATTGCGCTTCGTCTATGATAGACCTATAAATCTTTTGATACCTGATCCAGCCTCCATCCGATTTAGTTTTTCTGTGCACCGCTATGTTTTTCCCTTGTGGGATCTCTTCCGGTTACCTACAGTACATCTGAATACTGTATGCCATGGCTCCAAAAAATGTATGTTGCAAATGCTTTGTTCTTATAGTGTAGTGTAGATTAGCTTGGTCCCTATAGGCCTATAATTAAAAAGGGGTCTTAAGAACAGACAACTTAAAATTGGAAGCTAAAACAATACAGTTGCTATTTAATGAGTAGGCCCATGATAAGCTTATTTAAATAAATTAGGAGTAGACAAGCCTCTGCTCCTCTTGTCAAGTCGTTAATAACACCCACGCAAACTATCTATTGCGCCTATTTTTGGCCAATTCTAAATTGAGTTCTTCTTTTCACAAGTCACAAACCGGTCATTTGCTCACATGCAATGAGTTTGTGCTATAACTCCTTGAGAAAGAGCCACTTAGGCGTGAAACGCCTGGGAGGTTTTCTATGAAGATTTCCATCTTGTGTATGTCCCAATGTCAACCCGTAATGTCTTTTCTCCTCCAAGCATGACATACATGGTTGTGGTCTACCAGAGAGAAGGCTGTGTTCTCATTTTGGCGACTGGCCTCTGCAACAAGGGTAGTGCTCAACCACCTGGACTGCCAATGCAAGGACTCTTGCATGGTGGCGTTTTACCCACCAGCTAATTAGACAGGGGAGTAACTGTACGTATTATCCCTTGATGACCACAAGATTGTAGCCCAGTCTTCCTCTGGCCATTACTGTGCGGCAGCAAGTCTCATGCATTTGGATAAAGACCTTTGGGTCATAGGCTGATCAGTTTTTCTCTAGAGATGGGTGAATTATTCGCACAAGTTTGAATCTGCCCCGAGTATCACATATATTCACAAGCTCCAATATTCGCAGACCCATCTAAGAATGGACACTTTTTTTTTTAAAAAAGCTTGCGCAAAGTTTTAAAATTTTTCAAAAATAATTATTCACATTTTTGTAATCATTCGTTGAATCGACGGTAAAAATAAATGTTTCAGGCAAAATGAAAACTGTTTTCAATGCTTTCGCTCAGATTTTTATTGGAAATTTGTGCCGACAAATATTCACAGGTTTGCAAAGGTATATAAAAATGTGGAGAATTCTTTGCAAACTTGCACACATTCGCCAATCCCTATTTTTTACTACAGTAGCAAATTAGCAGGAGAATTAGACAACTGTGGAAGGGTCTGAACAGTATGAATCTGTTATTTGTGCCCTGAAACTGCTGGTTATGTTGCTGCTGCTCTTGATTGTGTTGCAGGGAAACAAGCTACTGTATTTCAGGGGGAGTTTCATGTCCTTAGATTGCCCACAATCCTTCAGGGCAGGCTCTGTTCCACTTCTGGCATGACTATACAGTGAGGTAATGAAAGGCTAAACACCAGGCTTGGATAAATCAAAAAGAGCTTTACTTCAGCATAATTGGTAAAGCAATAAATGCATATATCAGGGAGATAGGATAACAAAGGCACTTGCTCTTTGTTAAACCTCCCCAGGAGACATTATTATGACTGCTAACATCAGTGTTTACTCCAAGTTGCAAGACAACTTATTCTGTAACATGTGCTAAACGCAGGATCCATACTATCACAGGAAAAGACCATTAAGGTCAATGGGGCTTTTCCTGCGATAGCACCTCATCTGCCCTTATCACACTTAACAGAATAAGGGCCAGAGTAGAAAGTAGTAGTAAAGCAGTCAGGTTCATAGCAGGCAAGCAGGTAGTTTTGCAGTCATAGATTGTAACACCTTTCTCTTGTAGTATTTTCTCTGGGGGCAGCCCCTCCCCCCCGGAACTGCGGAGCCCTGCCCCCGGAACTGCGGAGCCCTGGACATTTGTCCCAGCTCTCTACCCCTGTCGATGGCCCTGTCCAGGTACACTGCAAATCCAGAACTGGTTCAGACCGGAGGAGTCTACATATTGAAAAGGGGCAGGGTGTCTTTCCCTATCGCACATACCAAGTGCAATTAATCTGATGTTAATATAGTCCATTGAAAAAAAATTCAAGGCAAATAAAAGACTGGGAACACAAGAGTATAGTTGGAGCTGTAGGTGCTGTCAAAGCAGCAATAACTGCATAGCCCTTATAGATTTATGACGGAATAAATTATGGAAACTCAACAGAACTGAGTCAGTCTAGACTCATGCAATTGTCACATGTTGGAGACACAGCCTTAGTGAAGAGTCTAATTGAGTGACTGTATTAGAAATCATGCCAAGTGAAGGCAGGACACCTGCTGCCTATATTCCTCAAAGTTTGTAAGAACACTGGCTGTGAAAGTTTCTTCTGCAAACAGTACAGTAAAATGACTTGTCGTATGTGTAAAGGTTCTAGGGCCCCCACCCAATCTCAGATTGGCCCCTGTGGTCTAATCGGCCCCCATTCCCCCATTACATGTCTGTGTGATGTGGTGCACCTGCTGGTAACAGGACTCCTGAGTCTCCCGCTGGGTTGGTATTGGGGAAATCACCATGACAGGCGTCTGAGGTAGTGTTCTGAGTCCTACTCACATTCGGTACAGCGCCTCCCCCCCATCAGGATCCCTACGGCAGCAGGGGGAAGTATCTGATGGGGAACTCCCTCTTGGTGCATCCTTCTGCTGAATAACTCCACACTCACACAGAAGGGATCTTTTGAACCAGGGCATCTTTAATGTCATCCCCTCTGGCAGACTGTCCCTCATCGCGGCCAACACTTAGCCGCTCATTCCGTTGAGGTACTCCATGCAGAAGGTTCCCTCTCTCTTAATTAAGTTGTTCTCCACTTCTCCCCGTAGGGAGACACCACCTGTGCCAGGTCCCTGGACACAGTGTGTACTCAGCTTGTCACTTGACTTTCTGACAGACAGCCTTGAACTGCTGCACACTGATCACCTTGAACTCTCCTCTTTCTAACACCTAACTTTTGGCAGTCCTGTGTCTTATATAGACTCCAGAAACAGACCCCGCTTTGTGTCACTAACAGTGGACACAAAGCATGGTGTCACTTCCTTTGTTACATATGACACTTCACCAGGGTTTGAGGGCAAACCTCCATGATTGTTACTGGCAACCCTGCCTACTTACCAGGATTACTGCCAGCATGAGAAAGATATGTACACCATTTTTACCCATGGCTACGATCTCCCCCTGGTGGAACCCAACGTCCCCGGCTGGGATCTAAATTTGCGGAACCTTCCTTCAGGTAGCACTGCAACACATAACAATATAACAATATATTAGCATAGAAATACATTATTACAACACACTTTGTTTATCAGAAACATAATCACATACAGCTACATTCTGACCTGCAAGACTGCACTGCTCCTAAGGAGAATCTAGTTAATAGTAGTGCCTAGGGTCTGGTTTCTGCACCTCCCTCCCATTGGCATCCTTTACTGTAACGTTGTATGATCTGGGCGGCCCATTCTCTGGCCTATACTCCATCTTATGCATGAAGATGTTGCGCCCAACACTCCATACCCTCATTAGATAAGATATCCTTTCTTCCGTCTTGAATGGAGCATGCCCCCCCGATTTGGACATGATATAATCCTCCACGGTCTCTCTTAACCACGTATCCCTGTTATCCTCAACCTCTTGCATGAGGGGCTCAGGCACATACGGATGCTCCAATCCATGAGTCCTCTTATATCTAGCAACTATTGCTCTCTCAGCCCTGCTTATATGGATGAGTTTCTTGTTACCTGCCCTGCCTGGCAACACCCACGATAATGGTTCCTCAGACGCAACCACATCATAAAGTATGGACGACCCTCGGGGAGTAACTAAACCTTTCTGTATATCATACCACCTTTTTCTTAGCTCTTCTAGGCGCTCCTTATCTGAGTATTCGCCCTCATCCCACCAGTGGTCCACTATGTCACTTCTTATTAATATGAACCGCGTACGGTCCAACCAGGCCTCATACCCCTCAAACATGAGAGCCCACCATCTGGTCTCTTTCTCCACTACCTGTTCTCTCACTGTAACTGGCATGTCACCTTCCTCTAGTTCTCCCCCAGAAGACACTCCCGATGTCCCTGTGGACCTAGAATTGGACCCAAGGCGTTTAGGCCTACATTTTATATTAGCATTACAATCCACAGCACTCGTTCTTGAAGACACATTAGCAGCGATCATTTCCCGCCCCGATCCCTCATCGGCGGTAAAACACTCCCCCCAGTGCAGATTTGACCCAGTCCGTTCCTCGGAAGTATCCCGGGACTCCCCAGACAACCCTTGGCTCGATAGGGACCCGGATGAGGATGTGACAGGGGCAGGGGTTTGGGCCATGGGCGAGGGCAGAACAAAAGGGGACTCGTGCTGCCGATGCGGCATTACAATCCGCAACTTCACAATACCTCGACCGGTACCAGTGGGTTGCAGTTCCTTCTCTCCTGTCTCCTGATTCTCAGGCTTCTGCAGGGCCTGCCAGCCCTTGCTCTTCGCTGCTCCAGCCGTTCGGGTACAGCACGGCCGTCGCGAGGGCGCGGCCATCTTCCAACCGGTTCCGCTATGTCCGCCGGAAGTGATGTCATCTATCTCGCGGGACGAGGCGCCGCCATCTTGGGTTGGGCTCCCCACCGGAACCTCTTCCTCCACAATGACATCCGCCGCCGGAAGTGATGGTTCTTCTCGCCGCTCCGCTCGGGCCTTGGCTAGGCCTTCCTTCGCCGTTGCCACCATGGGTGCCTGTGGAGGTACTGCTGCGGCCGAGTTTATTCGAGCATTTGCCCGTTCTCGGCCGCAGCAGTAACCTGGCGCGCGCCGGAGGGTGCCGGGCGCGCGCCGAAGCCTCGGAGGAGAGGCCCGCCGATCGGGGCTTCCCCCTCTCCCCACCGGGTCCACCGGAACGTCCCGCCGCCGTCCTCACATCCGCGCGACACAGGGAGCCCTGGGCACGCGTACAGGCGGCACAGGCACCCGATGACGCGTGACCGCGCATCGGTGATGCGCGGCACGCTGAGGGAGTGCGGCTCGCAAGCCGGGACATATCCCGGCTTGCGGAATGAGCCGTACTCGAATAAAGTGTGCCGCCTGTGTAAGGAGGTGTCTCAACGCTCCGTCGGCTCATGATGGTGTCTTCTTCGCCTTCCACGTTGGGAGTCGCCACGGCCGTGGGACTCATCCACTCCAGTCGCACCAGCACAGGTGACCTCGGATTCTCAGGATTCGGCTCCGCCACTTCGCAGGTAAGTGCTGGCTCTTTTTCAGCACCGCTGTAGTGGCCCGTCGGTAGGCGCATCACCACCGATGTCGGGCTTGCTTGCTCCTCATCCGATGAAGCAGACTCCGACACGGGTAGTGGTACTTCCGCAGGGGGCCGACAGCGAGGTTCCGGGTTCTCGCTGCGGTTGCAGGCCCCAATCTCTTTCTGCTCCGTAGCAATCATCAGCAATGATCCCCATTCTCCGGGATCAGTTTTCTCTGTCTTGATCTTGGGCGAGGCTCCAGCCGTCAGCTTGGCTGTCTCTCCTCCCGCTTCCACGGTCTGCCCAGGCACGAAGGGCTGCACGGCCCACAGATAATATATGCCACATTGGGGGCATCTCGCCGTGGTACTGGCTTCTCCGCCTGGCAATCGGCACTGCATGCACAAGCATCGCAAGGTTTCGGTATCCCCCGCCTTTATTACAGGAAGCCTCCTGGCAATGAGTAGGGGTGTGCTGAAATGTCCATCTCAGTCTTTATGGTATTGGTTACAGGGGACACTTTGCACAGTGGTCTTGCCTGTTCACCAGCTCCTCACAACTGAAGGGCAGGAAATGCACTTCCAGCTCCTCCCTCAGCCCACTCGGTCCGTAATTGGCAGATGCAGGGACCCCTCCCCCTGGTGGATATTAACGGGGGGTCCCACAGGTTCACTTGATGACCCATGCTTGGCACTGAGCCTGTCACAGTCCAGGAGGGCGCGGCCACAGCTTTCGCGCCACTACCCCCAGCAGGGTGGGGTTCTTTACTTGGCGCCAATCCCGGCCAACTTCTTGCAATCTTTGCATTTGCAGAATTCTCTTCACTCGGCCCACGCGGTCTCCCAGGGAAGCGGGAAACGCCATCTTGGTTTGCACGGCCATTCACTATAGCAACGGAGGTAGATACTTGTCTAGGGATCACCGTCTGGAAATCAGGTTCTCCATCCATTCCGCACATAAAAATGTCCTCCACACTGCCCTCCAGGGTAGCCCCCCGGGAACCTAGGCAGGACAAAAACGGCGCAGCCACAGCATTGGTGCCACTCCATAACATGCTTGCAAAAGTCCCTTCTGCAACTCGCGCCAATGTGGTATACACACCACGTGCGCTCTCTCCATCAGGCGCTGGCCGCCATCTTTGATTTTCCGCACCGCGCGGAACTTTACCTCTTGCGGTCGCCATCTTTACTTGTATATTTCTGCGATCACACATGGTGCTCCTCTCTGCTGGGCAGCCGCCATCGTCGATGCAATAAAGAATGCCAGTGCACCACCTACATGTATCTAATGTATGTTTGACTCATGTTACTACCTCAGGCTAGGCTCACTCTCTCTTTGTATGTGTCTACCTTCCTCCAGTATGTGCTCTGTGGCAAGTGTTCTGTTACTGGCTAGACTACTCTGGCTTCTCCCATGCAGTACTAGGGCGTCAACCTCTCTTGGCTACCTCTAGCGCAGATCCTCTCCAGAATTCCTGACCCGAGTTATCCAGGCTATCCCTTCAGGCATCATACGACTAGCCGCCTCACGGTGACTAGGACAGCTATAGCCCTGTCTCCAGACCCACTCTACCCCTCTCAGGGTCCCTAGGGTGTACTTTGCGATGTCGCCACAACCTTCCTGACTACCCCTAAGGTCCCATCCCATACACAGCACTGACTGGCAGCATACACTCTCCCTGTTTCCTAGTGTGCATAGCAAAAGCCTGTCCTGTTGATACAGCATCTCAGCAGCACCTCCAAAAATGTAACGGTTCTAGGGCCCCCACCCAATCTCAGATTGGCCCCTGTGGTCTAATCGGCCCCCATTCCCCCATTACATGTCTGTGGGATGTGGTGCACCTGCTGGTAACAGGACTCCTGAGTCTCCCGCTGGGTTGGTATTGGGGAAAACACCATCACAGACGTCCGAGGTAGTGTTCTGAGTCCTACTCACATTCGGCACAGCGCCTCCACCCCATCAGAATCCCTACGGCAGCATGGGGAAGTATCTGATGGGGAACTCCCTCTTGGTGCATCCTTCTGCTGAATAACTCCACACTCACACAGGAGGGATCTTTTGAACCAGGGCATATTTAATGTCATCTCCTCTGGCAGACTGCCCCTCATCGCGGCCAACACTTAGCCGCTCATTCCATTGAGGTACTCCATGCAGAAGGTTCCCTCTCTCTTAATTGAGTTGCTCTCCACCTCTCCCAGTAGGGAGACCACTACCTGTGCCAGGTCCCTGGACATAGTGTGTATCTAGCTTGCACTCTGACAGACAGCCTTGAACTGCTGCAGACTGATCACCTTGAACTCTCCTCTTTTTAACACCTAACCTTTGGCAGTCCTGTGTCTTATATAGACTCCAGAAACAGACCCCCCATTGTGTCACTAACAGTGGACACAAAGCATGGTGTCACTTCCTTTGTTACATATGACACTTCACCAGGGTTTGAGGGCAAACCTCCATGATTGTTACTGGCAACCCTGCCTACTTACCAGGATTACTGCCAGCATGAGAAAGATAGGTACACCATTTTTACACATGGCTACATATGTTTGCACAAAGTCTCCTGAAAAAAAGAAAACATTTGTACCGATAAATTGAGAATTCTTGCTTTATTCAATAAGAATGATCTATTATAGTAATCTGATTAACATGTGAATACTTTGTTCAGTTTTATAGTAACATTGTAGACAGTGGCGGTTTTCCCATGACGCCCGAGCCTAGGGATATAACATTTGGGTGCAGCAAATGTTCTTGTTTTTCTCTCTTTTTCACATATATTGAGGCCCCACTGATTACTAGGGGAGAGCGGGGGGGCCTCTGTACAGGTCACTTACCTTCTCCTTTGCGCCACCCTCCTGCTTCTCCAGTATTGCGGCGTCACATGGTGATGTGTTGCCATGACAACGTGATGTCACATGGTGTCGCGTCGTCATGGAAACGCGTCATCACGTGACGTCAGTGTCATTTGATGCCGCGACACTGCAGGAGGCGGCGGCTCGGCAGGCAAAAAAGTGAGTGCCTATGGGCAGCAAAATGTTAAATCCGCAACTGCTTGTAGAGCACACAGAATCTGAAAGACCAAATGGAATTGATACATGCTGAAAACTATTTTTGCATGGTTTGGACTAAGGAGTACTTCCTTATTGAGTATGATATTTTTTTTTAGCAATATTGCCACATGCCGCTCAAAAATTAAGCCCCTAAATATAGTAGATGGATTTTCTGTAACAGGAAAACAAAAGTTACAAAAAAAAACACGATTCTTTATTCACATCCAAACTTTATTTATTTCTGCTTCTACAGTATTTGTACCAGGGTGTGTGAAAGCAGCTAATCAGTTTCCTAAATAAATCGTGAGTGTAATGGGTAGGAACACCTACCCAAGTAGCCCCACAACACTACCAGCATCAATATAGCTTGAGTATGTTGCTGCATTCACTTTGAACTTGTGTACAGATTATAGCGAACGCTCGGCATTACAGAACAATAGAATAAAACTAGTAAGATAGACATGCAGCCTAAGTCTTTTTGTACATGTAAGTAATTTTGGTTGTTTTTTTTATTTTTTAAATAAATTGTATATTTTTGTATGTTTTGCTTATCACTCAGGAGCACTACATTGAGGGGTGGCTTTGTGGAAATCACACTGGATGTTTTGTCTAAAACTGACATTTTTGTGGGTTAACTGTGCTATCGCAGTTTAATAAATAATCCCCATAGAGTATAAGTAACTTTGTGTTAACTACAAAACAGTATATCATCAAGTTTAATTGTTTCAGCATTAGTAGGTTATTTGCATAACCGCGATACAGGGATTGCATATTTATGAGTAGTATGAGCTGTTATTTGACATGTGAAGTGTTGGCATACTTGCCAATATTCCAAACAAATCTCCAGAATGTCAGGCCTCGGGCATGGTTAGCGCTTGTGCGCAGATCCGTGCTGAGGCGCGCTGCTGCTCGGCACTGAGCCCATGCAGCCGCAATCAGTGGCTTTAGCAGGGGCTCGCGCACGCTTGCGGAAGCGTGTGTCACACCGAGGCTTCAGATTTTCCTGCTTGCCGGAGCGCAGGGCCGGTCACGTGAGCGGTTCGCCCAATGAGGGCGAACCAGCTCCGTGACGTCACTGGCCCGCCCCCGGCCCGCCCCCTGACGGCGCGCTGTCTAAGGCCGGGGAAAGCACCCGCTTTCCCTGAGCCTCAGCACTGTTAAAGGCACTATGTCCCAGGCCTTATGAGCACAAGCTTTGACTTGACCACTGCTTCTACACGAAGTTGGACACAATGCTGCCCACCACCTATTTATCCAACATGCCTAGTTGTAGACATGTACTGTACATACAACCCATTCACACACAAAAATATATACACATTCACACACCTGTGCACACTGAATTGGGTTTCAGAGAACTCAGGTTTTTTAGGCTGCAGGACTTTGTTTATATCAGAGACATTTTTTGGTACACAATATTATTTTAGTTTTTTTTGCATTATATACTGTATATGAGTATATATAATATTTTTTGCACAATATTATGTATCACATTCATATATACAGGGTATGGTTTTAGTGCTAGCGCTTTTTGTATGACTTTTCTTCCACATTTATTCATACATTCACTAAAACATTCACACCTGTGTGTACTGGCTCTAGAAATTTAGAGGAAATACTGTATAAAGATAATAATAGTGACATAAGAAAGAGAGATTAGGGAGTGATGAACTTAAACCATACTAATTGAGATTTATTGAATGAAAAATCCAATCGATAATTTTAAATGGGTGCAAACTATGAACTGAAAGTGAATCAGGAAAAAGAGAGGGGTACAAAGTGATTATACCCCAAAGAAATTTCACTTAAATGCACATCACTAATTAAAATATAAACGTTTATTAATTTTTACTTAAAAAATATATTACCGAGTGTGTATATATAACTGTGTTTAAAAAGGAATTAAATCAAACAACATATGCACCAGAGTCCCCCTCATGTATAACCACTCCTACTCAGTACAGAGTGGTAGGGTGATGGGGGCTAAATGGTGCAATCAGCAGAGGTGGAATTTTAAGTGAATTTTCTTTGGGGTATAATCACTTTGTACCCCTCTCTTTTTCCTGATAGTGACATAGACATACATCCAGTCACACATTCAGTCACCCAGTCACTCACACATACCAAGACTACCAATGATCCAAATTAGATTTTGGGGTATCTGGACAGAAAATGCAATTTAAATGTAACAATGTGAGTCTTACTATTAAGGTAAATATACTTACAGAAGACACACAAACACCGGAGTAATTCTTCAGCTGGATTTACTATATAGTACAGGGGTGAGCAAACTTTTTATGCCGAGCCCCCCTTTTTATCCATGAAATTTCTCGGGCCCCCCCTGCCTGATGTAATCAAAATCACATGGAAAAAAAAACCTTTATTAAACTGTATACAATGTAAATACAAATATGTCTAAGGCCGCGCGTATAGTGCCGGCGACGGAGACGTGTGACGTCACCCGTTGCCACTAGCGAAAGTTGTATTTCGCTTTGTGTTGGCGTGGGCGACCAGGCCATTGATTGGTTCAGGGGCTGTCACATGAGGCGACAGCCCCTGAAAAATCAAATATTTGCGGCTTCAAAAAATCGCGTCGCCCCGTCGCGCTTACTATAAGCGCAGTCTAAATACTTACACACTTCAACAGCTCGCTCTTGCAAAATTAGGCTGCGTCCACGCTGCCGCTGAGAGCGGTGACATCACCAACTCTCCAAGCATGAGCGCAGGGTGTCCTGCATAATTTTGCAAGCACGAGCGGGGAAGTGTTTAAACTTTTTTTCCATTATTTCTGTACATTCCTAGTGTGATTGGTATAGTGGCAGCCTACCCTCTCACTTGCAGAGGATCGCAGCGAAGCAGGTTGCCAGCGGAGGAGAGCAGGAACACCGCGCTATTGTAGGGCAGATACCGGAAGGAGGGGCGTTTGACATCACAGCGCTCGCGCGTGCTCCTTCACCGTACCTCCGAATCACGTGGTCGCCACCTGCACTATCCTGTTCGGCCGCCCACGCACATCTTCTTGGCTGCCCGCGCACATCTTTTTCGCCTGCGCACCCAGGTTTTGCCGTACGCGCCCCGCCTAAATCTTGCGCCTAGGACGCCCCCCAGTTTTTGCACTGCTGCATTCAATCACAGACAACACACATACAGCACACACAATCACCACACACACACACACACACTCAACCACACACGCAACCCCCCCCCCCCACACACACACACAAAACCCCCCACATACACAACCCCCACACACACACAACCCCACACACACACACACCTGGTGGGTGGGGGGGAGGAGGGAGTAACTAAGTCTGCTCAGGTCCCCCCATGTGCTGCTGAAAACGGGCGGGTAACAGACAGGAGGAGGAGGGCTTGTCTGTGTGCAGGGAAGTCCCCGCAGCAAGGCCCGCCCCCGCCGCCGCAGCAAGGCCCCGCCCCTTCTGCAAGACACAGCAGGGAACTGGAAGCAGCCTCAGCACTGCGCTTCTGGCCGCCCGTGCACAGCTCTACCCGCCCCCAGGTTTCCCTGCACGCAGCCTGCGCCCCCCCTAAATTATCTTGCGCCCCCCTAAGGGGGCGCGCCCCCCAGTTTGCGCACCGCTGATATAGTAGATGCAAACTTTACCAAGAGTATACTCACATAACAAAATATTGCACGAGATATATTGAACAGCTTACAGGGACGTCACATTCATTTGATAGCATCGGATTGGATAGATCAGTAAATCTGTGATGCATGCTAGGAGGGTGGAATCTGCATCTTGTAATAGAAATAGTAACGTGTGCAGAGCTATGTGTGTGTCCGCAACGGATTGGCTATGGTAGAAGGTATGTGAAGGTCATGTGCAGGAAAAAGTGAACAACACATTTGATGCAATGTAAAAATTAGGGACCGGGTACAAAAACAAAGTAACACCCAAAATGGGAAAAAATAACACAGAAACAGAAAAACATGTTTTTCTACTCGTCATCTTTAAAGGGACAGTCACACAAATCCTTTCATTATCATTTAACTCTGAAGTCTTGATAATAAGAAGGAGAAATCGAATACCCAACAAAACAAAACAAAACTGGCTTTACATTATCCTAAAGCATTAGCCTTCCGAGTTGATTTTTTTTTTAAAACTAAGCTGAACCCCCTAAGTGCAAACTCACAAACGCTCTCTCACCTGGTTTGTTATGTATTTACCAGGGGAGTCAAAGTACCAATAGCACCACCCAGCAGCAGACAATCAGTGTATGAAATGCTGTGTGTCGTATCCACCTTACCCGTCATAACACGGCTCACAAATATTTTGATTTCCCTTAGCACCAGAAATTGTACATGGCAAAATGAGTTGAACCCAGGGACTTCTAGTTACAAAAATGTTGTAGTTTTTCTCGGCGGCAAGACCCAGCAGTTAACAGAATAAAATCACAAGTGAGAAACGAGCACACATTTGCACACACAAGCATGGAAATGTAAAAAAAAGGGTCAATACATATTTGCATTGATACATGGTCACACCTCTACAGGCATACATATACAGTACACAGTGATATGCATGTATCAGGTATGTATACATGCATAGGAGCAGGGTTCGCTCTGTATGTTCTATACAAGACATTGAGATTTATATACACACTTGCAATGCAATGTACTCGCACGCACAGTGAGGTAAACATATATATTTTTACACAAATACACTCACACATACTGTATAGACATTAATACATTATACATGAGGAGCAGTACGTGTATCTCCTCATTCCTCCGAGGTAATGAGGAGACATTGTGATGTTGGAGGATATTGTATGACAGAAATTATAGAATGGTGAGCTCCATTTGGATTCCTCTATGATATTTACAGTATCAATCTTTATTTCCCAGAGCCACTGGGGACCTTGTATATCCTTCATAATGTGGGTATGTGCAAATCATTTTGCCTGCCCTGTTATGGGACCTGGCACTAACTGGGAATACATTTAATAGGATAGTCCTCGAAAATAAGGAGAAGTTATTGGCAAAACCAGGACTGTTGGCAGGTAGAATAATAGTACAGGTATGTTTCAAGTTTTCCTTTTTTGTTTGTAAATTCACTCCTTTTTTGCATATGTACTGTCAGGTCTTGTCTGTCTAAAAAGTGTGTACCAAATTGTTTAAAACCTGATTTTAAAAAAAATGTTTTTAGTAGATAGTTACCACTTCTCTGTCGGAGAGGCCTCCAACACATTGAAAAGCAATGAGTTGCAGGCCCATCTACCAGCAGAGGTGTTTAATCCCTAGGGCGCACTTTTGATGTTCCCTGAACATCACAAGGGATGACACTCTCAAGGCCCTTAGAACTTTCAAGGAACATCCTTTGATTGTTGCTCACTGTCTCAGGTGAGACTGTGTTTGCTGCCATATCAGAACAGGGAATGAGATCGGAATGGAAGTGCAGAGTGCTCCATTTCCGTTCATAGAGTATTAGCTGGGGCCCAGCCACGACCATGTCATTGATAGACCAAGGTTTCCAGCAGTGAGATGATTAAAGACGGACTATGTCACCACACTGCACAGCTTTAATACAAGGTGCTTGAGTAATTATTAGGGATGTTGATCTCTCTGTGGGCGTATCCCATGGGTCTGTCCTGGAACCTCTTCTTTTTTTCTCTTTACACACTCTCTTTAGGTGACCTTATCACATCTCTTGGGTTTAAGCATCACCTCTATGCTGATGGCACACAAATTTACCTTTCAACCCCTACACCTGCTATACATACCAAAGTCTCTGAATATCTCTCCGCTATATCATCCTGGGTGGCCCTCCGCCGACTGAAACTTAACATGTCAAAGATGGAGATCCTCATACTTCCTCCCAAGCCTGGCCCTACTGCCCCCTTCTACATTACTGTGGAAAGGACTATCATACACCCAGTATCACAAGCACACTGCATATGTGTCACATTTGACTCCTCCTTCACATTTTCCTCTCACATTCAAAATGTGGCTAAAACATGTCGTTTTTTCCTCCATAGCATTATCCATAGCATTACAATCAAAAGTCCTATCCTCTGTTGCTCTACTGCTAAAACTCTAATGCAGAAACACATTCTTTCCCGTCTTGACTACTGTAACCTTCTACTGTCCGGCCTTCCTGCATCTCACCTGTATCTACTACAATCTATCCTAAACGCTGCTGCTAGAATCACTTTACTCTCTCCTAAATCTGTCTCAGCATCTCCCCTGCTGAAATCCCTCTCCTGGCTTTCTATTAAATCCTGTATTACTTACAAAACTCTCCTCTCTTTTAAGGCTTACACTCTTCTGCCCCTCCTTACATCTCAGCACTAATTTCTCGCTATACACCTGCCTGACTCTTTAATTCTGCTCAAGGATGTCTTCTGTCTACCTCTTTTGTATCTAAAGCCCTCTCCCGCCTAAAACCTCTCTCACTTGCTGCCTCACACCTCTGGAATTTTCTTCCCCTCCTTCAACATCCGACTGGCACTCTATCTCTCCAACTTTAGGACCTTTCTTAAAACACACCTGTTTAACAAAGCGTATGGGTAGCTGCGCTGGCTGATACTATACATCTCATGTGCCCGGACCTTGATCCCTGGCAGACGCACTTCCTACTGCCTCTGTAAGTTCTCCCAATTTACCACTTAGATTGTAAGCTCTTTGGGGCAGGGACTCCTTTTTCTATTTTATATCTGAAGCGCTTATTCTCATTATGTATTATAATATTATATCACGTGTATTGTAAAGCGCTATGTACCTGGATGGCACTATATAAATATAGATACATATATTTTGGCTGGTGTACGGCACATTTTCAATGACCTAAGCAGCTGTATTATTTTTAAAAAAAAACTTTCACAACTTTTTAGCAACTGCCTGCTAAATGATAAAACATATCGGCCAAATGAAAGTGCCATCATATTAAATAGATTGGTGTTCATTGGGGCAATATATTTGTTTAGGTAAGTGTAATATAATTTTAATGAACTTTAAGTTAATAGTGACACCCCAGAACATATTCATGTACGCAAATTGATTTTGTTTTTCCTCTGTCTGTATTTGTGATAACTTGTATCTAATTTGTTAATTTTTGTCTTTAATGTTTTTTTAACTAGATTAAAATGTATTTCACAATAATTTGTTTGTCTCCTTGTCTGGTCTCCGTGGTGTGCAGTGTACTTTGGTGTATGATTTGGTTGAATACAGTTTTGACGACTTTTAAGTTTTTATTCTTTTTTGTTTCTTTGTGCATGTGCCATTAGGTTGCCTTGACATCATAACGACAAGCAATGGTAGGTATTCATCTTTTCTTTTTATTTAAAAAAAAATATTTAATTTGTTGACTGTTTTTAATAATGCAGATTATGTATTTTTTACTGTACCATGTTTGATTCAGTTACTATAAAAGGCAATAATAATGACTTAGCACTGATGAATTGGTGTATGTCTCTGTTAATATAAAATTATAACAACTGTCCTGAGCCAGAAGACAGAGGGGGGGCCCGGCGCTTCAAAACTGGAAGTCGGACCCAATTTCAGCTATTAGCTGCCTAGATAGGCCTCTACCTCTGCACAAGGTACGGGCTGGGCCCCCCACCCCTCATTCAACAATTGGGGTCCTCCCTGGTCAACAGTCCCAGGCCCCCATGTTCAACAGTTACGTAATGCTGACCCCCCCTGGTTCAACACTTAGGGGTTGGAATCCCCTCAAATCCACAATTATGGCCCTTAGACCCACCTCAGTCAACATCCCCCTTGACTGCCACTGAACAACTTGTCAGCAACTCCCCAGTCCCCTCTCAACATCCCAGGGCCCAGACGGAGACTCTAGTTATGAGCTCCAGGAGAGCGGTCGGTGGCCTTCAGTGCTTCTCAAGTCCAGTCCTTGAGATCCACCAGTCCAGGTTTTCCATTTATTTCTAATTAACACTTAACCAAATAGGGTGATATATCTGTCACTAAGAATTTATGTGTGTGTTGCCTTGAAACCTTGGCCTGCTGGTTGCTTGTGGACTAATTTGAGAAGTGGGTAGATTTCCAAATTCACTTAAACTTCAATTGCTATCAATCACATTGTCACTGGCCTCACTGTGGATGATTTCTTAAATGCATGGGATTAATACTCTGATCATGGAAATTAATCTTAATATTAATCCAGTATAAAACAGACTGGATCTCATGTACATGCTTTGCAGGATAGTGTTTTTTTCAGTGCTGTTTAATGCAAAAAAAAAAACCCTCTCAAAGACAAATATTAACCTTACTAAGAGATAACTACTGTATGCAAAATAATGAAACAAATCTCACGTAATATGGGTTATTGGATGCAACTACCTGATATTCTTTGGATGAAGGTTGATGAGCCGTGCCTAAAAATTGCTATGTATGAAACCCGCTGAAGTGCGAATACATATACATTTATTTATTTTTAATCTGCAAGAAACGTTCTACTTAATCTGTTGGTGGGGAGATTCCTGCCAGATTAAGGTTGATTGAGATTATTGTTACAGATGAAAGGGAATAAATAGATGGCCCCACAAGAAAAAATGTAAGAATGTTTTTGTATTAATTGCATAGAGTGCCTCCTTGTCTCCTGCTTTTGTTCTCTGTAAAACCTCCTCATACTATCAATTGATGCAGGAAGGTAAATCCAAGTCAAATATAGATTTACGAATTGACGTTGAGAAATGCATATTCAAAGTGTCTCTCTTAGGCCCCTGTGCAATATGCTGTGAAGATTACAGGTTCTCTAGTATGCAAAGCCAACTTTACAGTGACACCATATTGAATTATGTCTTAGCATCAGTTGTATAGCGGAATCTGACTTGATACATACTGTATATTGTAATGTGTTCTAGGAGTCATACTTAAGGACCAGCATAACATTTCATTAAAATGATCTACTAATCTGTACGGAATAATAAAAAAAAAAACATCTGTGAGACGCTCAGTGAATGTGTCAAATGTAAAAATCCAGTTGGCAAATGTTGTGTATTTTTCCCCCCCCATATAAAAATGGTAATTCAGTGCAATGGATTATGTCAAAGAAACATTGTGTCTTCAAAACATGATTAAAAGTTTGCAATTACAGATGTTAGCACCTCTAGCCCGGCCTTTGTAGTTATTCATTAACATTTGCATAGTATACATGTTAACAAAAATCAAAGTGCAACACACACCAGGAACAAAGTCACAGAAGAAATATATATTGGGTTCATGCAGTATATCCTAATTGCTAAACCCTGCAGTAGCTGAACACAGGCACAGCATAAAAAACAGTGTAGGGATCGCACATCCAATGTGGATCACTCACAACACCAATTCAGCATGATGTTGCAAGGATGCTTTTATTTCTCTTCATTTGCCTGAGACAGTCATGTGACCCGAAAAGTTGTTAATTTCTCTGCAGTTGTCTGGAGATGAATAAAAGTTTCCTTTTTGCAACATCAAGATTACTTGGTGTTGCGAGTAACCCACTTTCTGTGCTATGCCTACACTATTTTTAACATACTGTACAGATAGTATACAGTACTTAACCTTAAACACAAGGATTGAGATTGGGAAATAATTTCTCTATATTGTTTGAATGTAATCCTGCAACCGTGAAACATTGGGTAAATATTACCTGAATTTGGCATTTTGCAATAAGAAAACAACCCAAACATTGTGGATTTCATTTTTATTTTAAAGAACCCATGCAGCTAGTGATAGATATCTATCTTTAGATGCATTCAGGTTATTAGGTCATTCCACTTGCTCACTTTAATTAAGGACTATTGCCAAACATTTATTTAATTCCTTTCACAGCATTAACTTCGACTTTGGTTTGTCATTTGTATTCACATATGTTATAAAATTTTTTGCTGTGTTGGATATCTTCTTTTCATCATGCTTTTACAAAGTGAAATACAGATTGTGGCCACTATCCATTGAATACTCGTGTTCGTTTTTATTTTTGGGCTGAGTAGAAAATTACTGGTCATTACAATATTTTAACTGTATTCTGCACTGTTTTCCACAAATTCTAACTGCAAAGATGTCTTTAAAAATCTATATACATTCACAAACAGGGGAGGGACCTGACAGATACCTTAGGGCTGTTATATACAGTGTGCGTGTGTGTGTGTGTTTATGTGTATATGTATGTGTATTTATGTGTATGTATATGTGTGTGTGTGTGTGTGTGTGTGTGTGTGTGTGTGTTTATATGTATGTATGTGTATGTGTATGTATATGTGTGTGTGTGTGTGTGTGTGTGTGTGTGTGTGTGTGTGTGTGTGTTGTTTATATGTATTTATGTGTTATGTGTATGTATATGATGTGTGTTGTGATGTGTTGTGTGTGTTTGTGTTTGTTGTTGTGTTTGATTTGTGATGTGTTGTGTTGTGTGTGTGTGTGTGTTTGTTGTGTGTTTTGTGTGTGGGTGTGTGTTGTTTGTATGTGTATTTATTTATTTATTAAAGAAAAAAAAAAACTTGTTAAAAATAAAAAATTATTAGACTTGTGCAGACACACATCATACATACACACACACACACACACACACACACACACACACACACACACACACACACACACACGCATACATATAGACACACACATATATACATACATTGAGCGCAGGCAGCGGCGCGAAAAGATGAATTTCCTCATCTTCGCCGCTGTCTGTCGGCTCCCCTCTCCCTGCCGTGCGCGTGCACGGCCCTTGTATTGAAAGGCTGACTGACGTCAGCCAACTAAAATTCCGCGCACGGCACTATAGAACGTGTCTTAGGCTTTACAGGAGGGGTGGCCAACTCCAGTTCTCAAGGACCACCAACTGGTCAGGTTTTATGGATATCCCTGCTTCAACACAGGTGGCTTGTTCACAGAGGAGGTTGTGTCGCTACTGATTTCTTCTTCTGTCTCTACCACTTGCCCTCTCAACCCCATTCCTTCCCATTTCCTCAAATCTCTTGCTCGTACTCTAATCCCTATGCTCACACACATTTTAAGCTCCTCCCTCTGCTCTGGTAGCTTTCCCTCTTCCTTTAAACATACAACAGTTATACCATTACTCAAAACAGCAAGCTTGACCCTACCTGTCTCTAACTATCATACTGTTTTCCTCCTGCCTCTTGCATCTTAACTCCTTGAATGCATTATATTGTTTTGCTTGCTCCATGTTCTCACCACCTATTCTCTCCAAGATCCTCTACAATCTGACTTCCACACTGCTCACTCCACTGAAACAGCCATCACTAAAATAACTAATGACCTCCATGCTGCCAAACACAAAGATCATTATACTCTGCTCAACCTCGTAAATACTGTGGACCACTCTCTTCTCCTTCAAATTCTCAATGCTCTTGGTATCCGTGACAGAGCTCTATCCTGGATTTTTTCTTACCTCACCTTTAACCGTGCCCCTCTCTTCTCTGATTGGCCGAGCAACGTTTCTCCATAGGTTGGAAGTAAACGGGGAAACTACAAATGCCAGTCCACTCCAGAGTTCCAGGCTGTCGGATGTTGCTCGTGGGTAGTATCCGTGAGCAAAGACTGCCTGGAAATATGAGCCAGAAGTGATCATAGGAGTTTGTAGCCGCAAACTCTACAAGAGAAGGAGGCCTAGTAAGCTAGGAGACCCCAGTTAACCCCGTGAGTGCTGAATCTGGCTATTATGTGATTTAACTGTGTTTTCTGTTTGTGATGTTCCCTGTATGCTTTTGCCAGAATAAAACCCTGTTTATTTAACCCCTTACTCTGATTGTGCTGTGATCCCTGTGTAAGTCATCTGGGTTTCCGTGACAGATGCCCTTTTCTGGTGGCTAGCAGTGGGATGCACACAAACTCAACACTGTAATTCTTGCGGACAATTCAGCGCCGAGTTGATCTAATTTAAGATCACAGAGCATTGGGGTTACAGGAGCACCGGGCTACAAATCCAGTTAACATGCACAATTTCCCCAGTAGTTAGTCTTAGTTGACTGAAAGAAAAGCCATGATAGAATGGCAGCCAAATACAGCTGCTGGACCAGGAAGAAGGTAGCTAACCGCTGCAAGGATTATGGCCTGCACGTAGGAAGATTCCGCATGGCTAACGTAATCCAAAACATTGTAGAGCATGAGGAGAAAAGCCTAGTTGAATCGGAAGCGGACGAAGTAGATGACTCAGGTACGTTTTCAAGGGCCACAACTTTCTCCTCCAGCATGGAGAGGATGCAGAGCGAGCCAGCTGCAGAACTCCCCATGGAGGTCAGGCTCCAGACCGTAATGGCTTCCCTTGAATATGATGATATTCATATGATGACCAGCGATTCATGGTCCTGCAGCACCCCACTGTACCCATGACTGGTCCCAGTTCAGCAGTCAGAACTTGCAGGCCAACAACACTGCAAGGCTGACCTACAACACCTTTGCCAAGTATCATGAGGCCTCAGGGGACATTGATGGATTTCTGCAGGAATTTGAAAAGTGGTACCACCGCCTCCCGGAGGAGGAATGTGTGCAAATTCTTCGCTCCCCAGTTAACTGGGAAAGCGGAGAAGGACTACAGTGAATTGGAGATGGAGGAGGTTGGCAACAACCAAATAGTCAAGTAGGTTTTTCTAGAGCATTACGAGCTGACGCCAGAGACCTACCAGACCCAATCTTAGTGTTAAATCTGGGTGCACAGGACACCAAGGAAGAATTTGCATCCTGTCTCGTCCATAGCTCCAAACGATGGGTGGACCAGTTGGTCAAAGAAAAATTCCTTCTGAAATGTCTGCCAGAAGTTCGGGAGTTGGTAGTGGGAAGGAAGCCGAATACTGTGAAGAAAGCCAGAGGATGAGTTCCTGGCGGCAAGTCCATGTTTTGACCGGTATGACCCGGCACTGTATCCAAACCCACGGAACACATAATTACCATAAGCAGCAGAGGGCGAGGCTACAGAAATGGGAATGTAACTGCCCCCGCTCAAGTGCACCCAAACTGCACCCTGACAGACAGGATTTGTGCCTGAGTGAAATTGCGACCTGTGCAGCAGGTCAGGCCTTATCAGGGCCAATTGGCACAACTCAGCATGCGAAGCATTCCCCAACCCGCAACAATGATCAGAAGCCTCAAGACCAATTGCCTGCGTCAGAATGGCACCAACCATGGAACAGCAACAGGCGATTCAGGGGATTTATCTTGCAACCTGCAACCCAGAAGCAGCAGCCTTACCAACCCCAATCGATGCAGAGGAACTCAGAGTTGACGCTATATGGCTCGATCCTAACAATGAGCGGCAAGATGCATTTGTGTCCACTGACCATCGGCACCAAGATGGTGTCTAGTTTACTAGACACCAGGGCCACCGTAACTCTAGTCCGACCTGATATGACAGGCCAAAGGACACGAGATGTGGTGGTGCGACCAAGGCTGATACGACCCAGCGATATTATGCTGGGTAATAACCTGAATCGTCTGGAAGGTGACCAGGTCGCAGAAGTTACCTGCAGTCAGAGCCAGACTCTTGCCAGTCAAGAAGCTCCAACTATTCAGGAAGCTAAACCCAAAGCCACCACTCCCAGGACCTTGGAGCCAATGCTTATGGAGGTCACAATGGAGACCATGGTGATAAGCAGGGGAGAACATGATGTCACTGACCACCCTAACTGTGTGACAAAGGATGAGCAGGGCTGTGCGTTACTGGAAGCCTTTCATATGGTCCTGGACTTGGAGGGCATGAGGCAGCTCACTATCGATAATGCCTATGAGTCTGAATCCGAGCGGTTACTGTGGCAGCACCGTCTCTTGTACAGGGTCACAACCCCTGTGGCTCCCAACCTAAGATGGACTGGTACTAGGCAGCTAGTCGAACCCACGGCATTCCGGGCCCAGCTTCTACGGTTGGCCCACACAATCCTGCTAGCTGAACAGCAGGAGTTGACCCGCATGAAAGCCCGCCATAGACACAATTTCTTATTACCGAGGGTGGCATGGCTGGCGACTATGTTGTCGTGCCCGTGACACCCACCAGCAAGTAGACAGGCACGACAATCAGGCAAAAGCATCCCCAAGACCACTACCAGTGATTGGGTGACCCTTCCCGCCAGTAGCTGTGGCTATAATTCCAAATCGGATAGGCAAGATGTATATCCTCACAGAGGTGAAAATTAGTATAGAGGGGGAAATAGAGGAGATTCTGGCCTTAGGGGTTATTTTCCACCTGCCAAAGTCCCCGGGAAGTGCCAGTAATCTTGGCCTCCAAGAAAGATGGTACCACAAGGTTCTGTGTGGACTACTCAGAAACCAAACTGGATCATTACTCAAAAATAATAATAATCAAGGACTTACGTTTCTCATTTGGTCTCACCAAGTTTCTTCTTTCATGTATCAAAAAAGCAGCAATACAGAAAAAATCAGCACACACAGGAAAAGGAAATGTTAGCAGACACACACTATTATATGTGCACAATAGAGCAACATTTCAAGGCCCCCTGGCCCCTTCGTCAGACTGGGTGCTGATCCAGTTTTTTTTTGTATTGTTAAATGCATTTTGCAGTGTGGATGCAGAATCATAGCACCTCTAGCCAAATTGTGTTAGATAGGGCGGGTGCTAGTTCATTCTATTTTTTTTCTGTGTTGACTACTGGCAACTCAATGCCCAAACGGTAACAGATGCCTATCCGAGTTGAATTGTTAAGGTAGAGAAACACAAATTGCTTGTCATACAGAACATATATGGTATAAGTTTACCGAACGCCAGTAAATTCCTGAGATTGGATATAAAAAAGTTTGTGGGGTTCGCCTGTAAGTAGAGTAAGAATTGGTATCATATAGCTGGCAAAGGCCCTTTTGTTTGTAGTACTTTATACTGATATGACTCTCAAATCCCTTTCCCAGGTAGAGTTTGAAATGATTAATGTCATTATCATGTATTCTGCTTTGGGGCTTTTGCAGCTTAAGAGAATCAGTCTATACTTCCTGCCATTAAATCTTAGTTGCCACACTCTTGACCACTTCTCTTAGCGACCATTTTAATAATGTCTCATCCCCAAACGCCCCGCACCCTAACTTCTCCACTTTGCTCATAACCACCTTCACTTTCCCATCATCCATCTCCAGTTTGGCGATTTCTGGCTTAGGGGGAGACGCGACAAGGAGGCGTGTCCGTGACGTCAACCTCATTGGCTGAACGCGCACGTGACCCGGCCATCACCCGACAAAATCAAATGATTTTGTCTGCTCGGCGACCACGCGTTCTATAGCCTGCCTCATTAAGGTACGGCCTTTTGTTCGAGCACACGCATGGTCGCACCAAGCATGGACGCAGCCTAATGCTCACATGAAACTCTCCCTTGAAATCCTGGTATGGAGAGGTCTAAGCACTAAAGTGAAAAATTCCCAGGATGGGAGGGCTCACAAAGTTTGTATTTCATATCTTTCTTCTTCTACATTTTTAAGATATATGTGTAATTTGTTCAATGTTTTTTTAAAATTTTTTTTAAACCTTGCTAGCATTGACAAGAAGAAACTACCCTCTCAACAACATGGTAGGATGTCGTTATTGTTTCTAGGTTTTCGGTTTCATTTTCAGTTTTTTCTGTTCTTTATCAGTCAGAACAGGAGTGCTCAACTCCAGTCCTCAAGCGACCACCCCACCCCCAAACAGGTCAGGTTTTCCAGATATCCCAGCTTCAACACAGGTAGCCTAATCAGTCTTCGACTGAGCCTCTGATTGAGACATCTGTGCTGAAGCTGGGATATCCTGAAAAACCTGACCTGGTGGCAAACGGGGATGAAGATTGGAGTTGAGCATTCCTGAGTCCGAATACAGAATATCTTTAAATTGACTTTACCATACTTATGGCAGTGCACACAGTAGGTGAAAAGAGCATTGCTTGAATTGTCATTTCCAATGCCAAGATTACATCAGGGGATTAGCAAAAATGCCACAACTAAATCATACATACCAATAACACCCCTGGTGGCCGAGGAATGACAACACAAACCTTTATTAAATGTAAAAGGCATCCTGTTGTATAGCAGTACATCAGAGGCCCTATTAGTACTAAATGGCTTAAATCACACACCCCAAAAATCTGTGCTAGTTTTAAAAAAAAGACAAGCAATTGTCTAGTACATTGCTGGTTGCATGAAAATGTAATAATAATTTAAAAAAACTCAATGGCTGTCACCTATGGGATTTATTTTCTCTAACTTCAGTAACTTTTTCTAATATATTTACGGTTCCCTACTTACTGCAAAGCATTTGTATTACTTTGCTGTATACCTGTAGTACACACCTTCTCTATAGGGAGTCATCATGCTTAACATCATGGAAATATCAGGGAGCCTCTGCAATATCGCCCTCTACTTTCCTTCCTATAGGTTTTACAGACTGAGGTATCAGTCTTTTCTCAAATCTTTTTGATGATTATTGTCACGTACGGCTCACCTGTAAGCACGTGATCTGCATATGGGACAAGGGTTAATACACAACTGTTTAGCTGAGCCACTTTTCATCTTCTACAAAAGGTCCCTCAAATGAGTAATATCTCCCCTCACACCGCCCTAATATACTATCTGTCACAGTCAGCACACTTGTGAGCACGTGACTTCAATATGCAAGTAGGGTTAATACGCATGGCTACTCTAGCCAACCCATAATTCTCCTGTGCAAGGTACTTTCAATTAGTTCATATTTACCCCTTGCTCGGTTGCAATCATATCTATCTGCTGCTGCCACCACCCAAGAAATATCAGATATGAAATTTGCAGAGTTTAAGATCCCTGTTTATTATAGAAAAAACTATGCACTTCACACACACAAATCTGTTGTAACAAAATGTGTCCGTAAATGTACTTCACTATATACAAAGCATGGAAACAGTTCATGCAGAGCCCAAAGCATGACTTATTACAGTTTATTGTTTTAATATACCGGTGTATATAAAAATACAGTGCTTAGGTTACAGAAAAAGAGAAGTCTGACTGAATATAGAAACAAACTCATAACTTAATTTCCTGAATACTGAATGTAACAATACTAATTTACTTGTTCCTACATTTGAGCAACAAATGGATGTGTCCCTTGCCACCTCCTGAACCTCAAGTGTTTGTTTTATTTCATCTGTCTCCTTCCAACGATAACAAATATCTACATGTCATTCTTCAGAATAGATGTCATCCCATGATATCCTATTTTTAATATAACCCTCCAGCTGTGGTGACCTGTTGTCTCCTCTCTCTGTGATGCACAGGGGATATTTCAAGAATCTAAGGATTTTTTTGAGGCTTACAGCCCAGGATCTGGCTATCATCTAAGTCTTCTAAACTGTACATATTTCACTTTTAGTGGGCCATCAGTGATAGGCCCTTCCCTCTGCCAATTAAGCCCTCTTTATAGATCAGCACACACAGGTAGGTGTAAGGAATCTGCTCGATCTGTGCCGGGTTTTCAATGCCGGTGACATTCAAACTGGAACTTCCAGATAACTTAAGGATACCTCCAGTATTCCACGTCTCCCTCCTCAAACCGTTCGTCCAGAACGCTTTCTCTCCTCTTATTCTCCCTCCTCCGAGACCATTTCTGGTGGATGGCCAGGAGGAAGTTGAAGTACACCAGATACTGTATTCCCGTAGACCCTAGAGAGGGGGGTACTGTAAGGATTCTGCTCGATCCTTGCCGGGTTTTCACTATGGTCCAGGTTTTCTATCTCTCCTGCCCTTTCTGCTCACTGTGGCCCTTTTGGTTTTCTGGCAGTCTGCTTTATGAGGCTGCAGTTCCAGGTGGGAGTTGCCGAGCAAAGTTCTGTTTGCTGCAGCTCGTTTGATCTTCGCTGTCACGCATTACTCTTTCCTATTTGGAATCCCTGTTGCTGACCCCGGACCATGACCCCGACCTCGCTGTCTTCCAGCTGCCCTGACCATTGCCTATCATCTGGACTCTGTACCTCTGTCGCCTGCCCTGACCTTTTGCCTGTTGCCTGGACTCTGCACTACTGCCGCCAGCCCTGACCCCTGACTGCTTACCGACTACAAATACTCTTACAGGACTCTGTCCCCAGGCTCTGGTCTGTTATTCTGCATTCCTACCTCAGCCCTGCAGGTCCGCTTCCTGATTCGAGATGAGCACCGTCACAGTAGGGTCTTGACCTGTCATAAAAACAATTATTGTACTTTTAACCATTTCTAACCAGCGTAGTATCCATTTTTAACTGTAAGGAATCGGGGAACACGACCCTTGCGGCGTGTTTCCTCCTTACCTGGCAATAGTACTGTAGCTGCTGCTGCCTCCACTCCCTCTCCGCCCGTGCGCGCACGCACCTCCGCTCCAGTTACAGAGCATGTGCGCACTCGCTCCTCTTCTGCTGCTGCCACAGAGCTTGTTCTTGCCTCCTCTGCGTGTCAAGCACTAATTTGCCCCTTGTCTCCTGTGTCCTATCCCAGCCTCTGCTGGGGCAGCGCCTCCGCTCCGCCCCCGCTCCTATTGGTTTCCTGTTACAACTTTGTTCCTGCACTCAGTCAGTGCATGGCATAACCTCTTGTAGCCTAGTGCTGCCCTGTGTCTTGTGCTTTGCTTCCTGTCTTGTCTTTACAGCGGATACCTTGTGGATGACCTGGCCTGTCTGCGGACCTCCTCTGGAATTTGGACCTTGGCATACCCTCGACCTCGTGTAACCCTGAACTCGGCTTCATGGATACTGACCATGCTGCTCTCTCTAACCCTGAACATGGCTACACGGACACTCACTACGCTGCTCTCTCTAACCCCAGACCTTGGCTTATGGACTTTGATAATTCTACCAAATCTAACTACGGACCCGTCAAGTACACTAACCTTCGCTCTACAGCCCAGTCCCGGCAACGCTAAACTACCACCCTCCGGGCACTCCTTCGCTGCTGTGGGTGTGTGGTATTCTGCCTTCCCACTTCAATACCAGGGTTTTGCCAGGTTTGTGGGCAGCACGAGCGTTACAGTATGCTGAGCCCAACAAACCCAGACCCCCCTGAGGTGGGCCAAGCCCTCTTTGCTATCTTTGAACACTTTCAATCTCTGAATAACCAGGTCACCGCTCTTGTGCTGCAGGTTGCTACATTCTCTCTCCATCAAGCTCAGTCTAGAATCATCAGGCCAGCTACTTTGTCTGCTTCCACCCCAGAGGGTACAGCACCAATGGAACCACGTCTCCCCGTGCCAAACAGATATGCAGGTGATCCTCTTGGCTGCAGAGGTTTTCTTAACCAGTGTAATATACAGTTCGAGCTGACTCCCTCCCGCTTCACTTCCGCTAGAACTAAGGTAGCATACATTATTGCATTATTTACCGGCGATGCACTAGCATGGGCATCTCCCATCTGGGAACTAAGGCCAGAACTTACCAAGGACTTCACTAGTTTCAAAAAATAATTTCAACAAGTATTTGACACCCCAGGTCGGAAAATTACGGCTGCTTCCTCTTTATTCCATATCTCGCAGGGGCACAGGTCTGTGGCAAAATATGCCTTCTGGCAGGGGCTCTCCGAATCTTTGAAAAACGAGTTGGCTGCCCAGGAGAGACCTACCGCACTTGAAGACCTCATAGCCGTATGTATTAGGGTAGATCAACGTATCCAGGAAAGACGAGTCGAACGTCAGCGCTCTCGATCTCTCACTTCTATGCCTCTTGCTCACAGAGATTCCGTTCCTTCACCCCCAGCCTTAGAGACTCCAGAACCTATGCAGTTGGGAAGCCATCAACTCTCCTCCCCTGAGAGACTACGCTGGAGGAACGAGGCCTATGTTTCTACTGCACCTCGCATGGGCATCTCTTGCATCGCTGTCCCTTGAAACCGGGAAACGCCAACACCCAATGAGGTATGAGGGAGTCTCATTGGGTACTATTTCTTCTCTTCCCTCTACCAAGGAAAACTTGCCTAAAAGAATCATGCTTCCTGTCTACCTCAAAAGGTCCCAACTTCCGTATATCTGCTTGTGCATTCATTGACTCCAGCTCCGGAGAGAACTTTGTGGATCAGGATTTCGCTACCAAACATAACCTTCCCCTGGTAGAAAAAGCGGTGCCTGACGGTCTCGAGGCCATAGATGGGCGTCCTCTTCAACCGGCCTTCATTTCTTTAGAGACGCTTCCTCTCTCACTCTCCACAAAAGATGGACACTTGGAGGAGATGTCTCTGGATGTAATACACTCCCCTTTTGTGTAGGTAATCCTGGGGCTACCGTGGTTACAGCGTAACAATCCTCATTGATTGGACCGCCAAGGAACCCATACGATGGAGTCCGTCTCCCAAGGAGATTACTATCTCGCCAGTGAAAACTCTCGCCGGCCTGGATATCACTAAGCCTGGTAAACCTTCTCTCCCTGAGGTATATTCTGAATTTTTGGATGTTTTCGATAAAGTACATTCTGAAACCTTGCCCCCTCATCGTCCTTTCGATTGCACCATAGATATTTTGCCCGGCACCATTCTCCCCAAGGCCAGGTCTTACCCTTTGTCCCTTCCCGAGACTATGGCCATATCCGAATATATTCAGGAAATCCTTAAGAAGAGGTTTATTAGAAATTTCTCCTCTCCTGTGGGAGCCGGGTTCTTTTTTGTAAAGAAAAACGATGGGTCACAGCGCCCGTGCATAGACTATGGAGATCTTAATAAGATTACTTAAAAAAATCGGTATCCCTTACCGCTCATCTCTGAATTCTTCTACCGCCTGCAGGGTGCCACCATCTTTTCCAGACTCGACCTTCGTGGGGCCTACAATCTTATACGCATACAAGAAGGAGATGAGTGGAAGACGGCCTTTAATACACGCCACAGCCATTACGAGTATCTGGTGATGCCTTTTGGACTATGTAATGCACAAGCAGTGTTCCAGGACTTCGTCAACAAGATTTTCCGTGATGTCTTAAATCTTTTTGTTATTGTGTATATTAATGACATTCTCATTTTTCAAAGGTCCTTAGACGAACACATCCAGCACACCAAGCTTGTTCTTTCTCGCTTACGCTTACAAGGGATTTGCCATGGACCCAGAGAAACTCAAAGCTGTTCTAGATTGGCCCCAGCCCACTTCTCTTAAGGCGATTCAGCGATTCCTTGGCTTCGCTAATTATTATCGTAAATTCATTCGTAACTTTTCCGCCACTGTGGCTCCTATCACTGCCCTTACCAAGAAAGGGGCAGACCCCTCATCTTGGCCTCCCGAAGCTAGTCAGGCCTTCAAGGATCTCAAGAGAGTGTTTGTTTCCGCCCCCATTCTACGCCATCCAGATCCCACCCTTCCTTTCACTTTGGAGGTAGATGCCTCGGCTATTGGAGCAGGAGCCATTCTTTCACAAAGGTCTTCTTCTCAAAATAACTTGCATCCGTGTGGTCTTCTCAAAGAAATTCTCCTCTGCGGAGCAAAATTATGATGTCGGTAACAGAGAATTACTAGCCATTAAGATGGCACTTCAGGAATGGATGCATCCGAGGATTGAAGGGAGCATATATCCGGAGCAAACCAAAATTTAAAAGAGAAAATTCTAGTGCAATACAGCCATGACAGTGTTAGGTTAAAGGATAGATCTTGGCTCTTTCGGAGAACCTACTTACAAGAAGTAGGATATAAACCAGCAGTGACAGAAGACCATCTGACAGCTCTCCAACAGGTGAGTGGATTGTGGTATGTCTCAGGGAGAAAAAACAGAGAGGACTCCTAGTGCAGACCAATATACAATTTATAAAAAAACTAATAAAAACAGCAGCAAATGTACTCACATGGTGTACATTCAATAAAAGCACATCAAATAATGCAGTGAGCTGTAGGGTGACGCCGTAGAGAATAGAAGGTATCACATCTGTTCCGTGCTTTCCCCGTTGGAACCTCGCTTTGGATGGCGTTCCACGTCACATCCGCCGTTGTCCCAGATACTTCCGGATACTTGTAGAGAGGGCCGGGTGTGCAGCGACGGGTCCTCACGGCTCAGGAAATGACAACTCTCACTAACAGGTTTGGCTCTACGTGTTTCGCTGATCCCAGTCAGCTTCGTCAGGAGCATAAGAATTTGTACCATTCCCTCTGGAGGTTGAGATTTTTGTCTGTATTCACCTTACACTTATGTTATCAACATCTTTTCACTTGCATTTAGTGTCTTAAGCGCCGTTCTAAATCACTTGGGTTCACTTCCGGAATGGGGACATCTCTTAGAGGGCAGAGAGAACCCCATTTCCATCCTCACGGATCACAAGAATTTACTATACATTGAAGGTGCCCGCCGTCTCGGTTCACGGCAGGCTCGATGGGCTCTCTTTTTCTCAAGGTTTAATTATATTATTTTGTACATCCCAGGTACCAAGAATATCAAAGCTGATGTCTTATCTTGTCAATTCGTCACAGAAGAAAAGCCAGAGGACATCCCAGAGACTATCCTACCATCCAGTTATATCATTGCCGCAAACTCCTTCGATGTGCTGGACAAAATCCTGGAGGCCCAATCCCATATTCCTGAGGGTTTAGAGGTACCAGAGGGTTGCTTATATGCCGCTCCACAATTCCACCAGAAGATTCTTGAGTGGGATCACTCTTCTAAATCTGCTGGCCATCCAGGTACGAGGAGAACTTCCGATTTAAGCAGGCGCACATGCTGGTGGCCCAACATGCTGAGGGACATCAAGGAATTAATCGCATCTTGCTCTATCTGTGCTCAAAACAAGTCTGCCCATCATAAGGCGTCTGGTCTGCTCCGTCCTCTCCCTATCCCGGATCGTCATTGGTCACACTTGTCTATGGACTTTATTGTCGAGTTCCCAGTTTCAAATGGTATGAACACCATATTGGTCATTGTAGATAGATTCTACAAACAAGCCCACTTTATACCCCTCAAGGGTCTTCCTAATTCTGCCACCTTGGCAGACATATACGTCAAGGAGCTCTTCCATACCCATGGTGTTTCCTTCTCAATTGTTTCAGACCGTGGTTCACAGTTTATTTCAAAGTTTTGGCGTGCTTTCACACAAATGTTAGATATATCTCTTCTCCTCTGGGTATCACCCTCAAACGAATGGTCAGACAGAGAGAACGAATCAATCTTTCGAACAGTATTTAAGATGTTTCATCTCTGATTCTCAAGGCAATTGGGCGGATCTATTACCTTGGGCAGAGTTCGCTCATAATTCCCTCCGGAACGAGTCCACCCAGGAGTCGTCCTTCTTTATAAACTATGGTTTTCATCCTGCCCGTCTGCCTATCTCTGCATCCTCATCCGGAGTCCCAGCAGCAGATTCCAGAGTAAATTTTCTTCAAAATTCTTGCAGGAAAATACAGAAGAACTCTACATAAGAGAATCTGCCCGAAGGCAGAAAAGACAGGCGGATCGAAATCGGCAAAAGGCACCCAAGTATCGGCCAGGAGAGAAGGTATGGTTATCCTCAAGAAATATAAGATTGAAGACTTCCTCTCTAAAATTTGCTCCAAGATTCCTAGGACCTTTTGCAATCACTGAACAAGTGAATCCTGTGGCCTAACGCATTCAACTTCCTCCATCAATGAGAATCCCGGCAGTCTTCCATATATCTCTATTCAAGCCATAAATCCGAAACCCTCGATTTCCTGACCGTTCTCACAGACCACCTCCGGTCACGGTCCAAGGCCAACAGGAATTCGAGATACTGTACAGTCTATTATCGACTCACGAGTCTCTAGAGGGAAGGTTCATTTCTTGGTCCACTGGAGAGGTTTTAGACTAGAGGAACGCTCTTGGGTTCCACGTCAGCAAATTTACACTCCAACCCTACTCGAGCGATTCCACCAGAAATTCCCACTCAAACCTTGGAAAGATCGTCCGGAGTCCGATCCTCAAGGAGGGGGGGGGGTATTGTAAGGAATCAGGGAACACGACCCTTGCGGCGTATTCCCTCCTTACCTGACAATAGTACCGCAGCTGCCACTGCACCCGCTCACCTCTCCGCCCGTGCGCGCACCTCCGCTGCAGTTACAGAGCGCGCGCGCACTCGCTTCTTTTCTGCTGCTGCCACGGAGCCTGGTCCCGCCTCCTCTGATCACCAGCTGTGTGTCAAGTACTAATTTGCCCCTTGTCTTCTGTGTTCTACCCCAGCCTCCGCTGGGGCAGCGCCTCCGCTCCGCCCCTGCTCCTGTTACTACTTAGTTCCTGTTCCTGCACTGTCAGTGCTCAGCATAACCTCTCGTAGCCTAGTGCTGCCCTGTGTCTTGTGCTTTGCTTCCTGTCTTGTCTTTACAGCGGATACCTTGTGGATGACCTGGCCTGTCTGCGGACCCCCTCTGGAATTCGGACCTTGGCATACCCTTAACCTCGTGTACCTCTCTAACCCTGAATTCGGCTCCACGGATACTGACCACGCTGCTCTCTCTAACCCTGAACACGGCTACACAGACACTCGCTACACCTCTCTCTCTAACCCCAGGCGTTGGCTTACGGACTTTGACAATTCTACCATCTCTAACTACGGACCTGGCAAGTACACTAACCCTCTCTTTACAGCCCAGTCCCGGCAACGCTAAACTACCACCCTCCGGGCACTTCTTCGCTGCTATGGGTGTGTGGTATTCTGCCTTCCCACTTCAGTACCGGGGTCTTGTCAGGTTTGTGGGCAGCACGAGTTTTACACTAACTCCTGAAATACCAGATGTAACACTTGCGCTCACCACGAACAAGGCGGGACCCCGGTACTGAGGTGGGAAAGTATGAAACTGTGCACCCACAGCAGCAGAGGCAAGCCTAGAGGGTGGAGAGTCAAGATAGCCGGTCTGGATTGGTGAGAGTGGGTTAGTCGTAATACTTGCCAAGGTCGTAGGTAGGTGCCAGGTGGGTAGTCGAAGTCCGGAGTGCTGTGGTCTAGGGTCGGAGCCAGAAGAGTAGCCAGGTGTTCGTTAGACGTGGTCAGGGATGGAGAGTAACGGAAGGTCAGAGGCAAGCCGCGTTCAGTAATCCAGAGAATGGTCCAAAGACTAGCCGGGTCGGTACACAGGGAGACAAGCAGCAAACAAGATAAGCAGGACACAGGAACAAGGCAGGCACAGGGAAGTGGGAACACAAGGACATTACCAGAGGCATGCACCTTGAAGTGGGAACTCCAAGGCAGGTTAATCACGGCCGTCAGCATGGAAGTGGGAACACAAGGACAGGAACAAGGCAGGCACAGGGAAGTGGGAACACAAGGACAGGAACAAGGCAGGCACAGGGAAGTGGGAACACAAGGACAGGAACAAGGCAGGCACAGGGAAGTGGGAACACAAGGACAGGAACAAGGCAGGCACAGGGAAGTGGGAACACAAGGACAGGAACAAGGCAGGCACATGGAAGTGGGAACACAAGGACAGGAACAAGGCAGGCACAGGGAAGTGGGAACACAAGGACAGGAACAGAGAGGCAGGACAGTGGAAGTGGGAACACAAGGACAGGAACAAGGCAGCACATGGCGTGGGAGTCACAAGGTCACCTATGACTATGCTCAGCCAAAGTGTGAATGCACGAGCTGAGCATATATAGCAGGAGGTAACCAATGGGACAGAGGGGAGGAGCAGAGGTGTGTGCACAACGGAGGCAGGGATAGGCTGTGAACGGTGCAGGAGACAGGTGAGGGTGATCAGAGTTGACGCGCAACTGGTGCACGCGCGTCACTTGTGCGTCCCGTGCGGGGCGGCCGCGCATCACAAGCGGAGGGGCGGAGCCACGCTCCATGGAATTCCTGAAAGCCCTCTGTGGGCGGGCGTGCTCTGTAAGGTGCGCGGGAGGTGGCACAGCAGGGTGCAAAGAGGATGCACGCCGCGGGGGATGTGCCCTGACAGTCCTTGCAGCAAGAGGCTGTGCAGTGGAAGGTAAGGAGGGATCGCGCCGCGGGGGACGCGTTCCCGATTGCTTACACCAGATTGATTAAACTACTTAATATTCCCTGCCATTTTTATCACACATACCATGCACCATTTTTAATTGCCTTAGAAAAAGCAAAAAAGAACAGTTAAATGCAAATATAATTTTCTATCTTGCCATTGGCAAATTGGTATTTATTATTACTTGTTTTGGAACATTTATGGATCAGTAACATTTACGTCGCGTACGTGGCACTGTGCAGTACATTGATAGAATAGCCGATTTTACATTTTGGGCTACAAAAGTGGGAAAAGATGCTTTATCAAAAAGGAAGAATACAGGCCAGGAAAGATCTCCATGGTTACATGTGTCTTCCACATCTTTTCATTTGCCGTCCTCTAGTATTCAACTTTGTAAAATCCCCATTACATTTTCCCAGCTATTTTAAGACTCCCTTGTGTGTATGCACAATGATTTACCACCTTTACATACACCATTGTTCAATAAAGATGGGCACATGTTTCACCAAAATTAGAATTTGCAACAAACAAAAAAAAGCATTTACATTTGAGTTTTTTGCGAATTTACTAGTTTCAAAAAAAAAAAAACCTACGTTTTAATTTGAATACTGGAAAATGCAAAGGTTAGCAAATTCTCAGAGAGCTTATAGGTGAACGCTCGCAAGTGCACAAGATACAAAAAAATTAAAATAAAAGATACATTTGGGCCGCATTCACAAAACGTGGAAAAAATACACAAATCGGATTGCAAGAAACGTCCCATCTCTATTGTTTACCCCTCATTGCTCTCCCAGGGTAAGCCAACCTACCTTCGCCGATGGAAAAAGACCCCAATAGTAAGGAGACATTCACACATTTCAGACATTGACTGGCGTAATGAGATTATCAATGCTTCAAAAGTAAATAGGGGTTAAGGTTTGTTAAAAGACCCAAATTATTGAGGAAACAACAAAGAATGGGGGATTACTGGACCAAGTGATAAAAAAAAAAAAAAAAACAATGTAGATGTACTAACAAATAATCAAGGAAACGTTTGAAAAATAGTGACAGCCTCATTCATAAAAACGGTATAATATGGAATTATGAGAGGGCTGTCCACGCAGACACCAGGCAGACGACCAAGCCACCCTTTATTGCAGCACAGACATATGTACAGAACACAAACACTACAAACAAAATAATGCGGCTGGTGCTAACTTGCATGTTGAGCCTTCCTCACATTAGTGACTTGCAGCCCTATCTATATCTCGCTTCAGTCCAGCAGAGTTTCCCTACGCATTATCTCTCCAGGCTTAAGCACCAGTGTTGTTCCTGTCAGCCTTTTATCAGGCAGAGAGGCTGATTATCTCTTGCTGCAGTGCACCTGAGTGGGCCGTGCTAGCAGCCCAGAATCACACTCATTCATTTCCCCACAGGGATCCACAAAGATGTTTAATTTTTAAAAAGGCAACTAAGGAAGATTCTACAAGGAATACATTAGGATGAAGTTCTTGTGTGAAAAATCGGGAAGATAAATGGGCAGTCTTGAAATCATTATTGGATAAACCTGTACAGCTTTAAGTATATACCTGTGATACTAAATTTAAAATAAATTAATCCAATCTGGCTACCATCTCAGAAATCTAAGGGATGTAACAATAGCTGAAATCAGAATAGCGGGGGGAAAAGGATCGCAATGAGTAAAATCAATCCTAAGTATAAGTATAGTATTAGAAGTATCAAAAGTATTAGAAAAGAGAACATAGTACCTTTTCAGAGTGAGGTGGGTTGGGCGAATTAATGGTGATAAGGAGAAAACAGAGGTATTACATTATTTGCTTCTGTTTATACCAAAGAAGAATCACTTACAAAAATATTACAGTGACATGAAATCCCAACCTTAACATTTGGCCAACACAGGAAGTAGTGCAAAGATTCCTTGAAAAAATGAAGGTAAGCCCTGATGCCATACACCCAATGGTTCAGTGGTTCTTCAGAAGCTTAGCTCAGTCATAGCCAGACAATTATATTTAATAAGCCACAAGGTCAGTACGAAAAGCAGATGTAGTGTCTTTTTCAAGAGGGAACAACCAGGTATTTACAAACCTGTAATCTTTACATCAATGGCATGAAAGCTGCTTAAAGGTTTATTATGAGATAATGGGATAATACAATTATTAGTAACAGTCAGCATGCATTCATGTGGGAGCACTCAATCCAAACTAATTGTATGAGTTTATTTGTGTTTGTAAGTAGGGTTATGAATCCTAGAGAATGCCTAGTCTGGACTACTGTACATTATCGTCTTCGGAAAGACTAGAGGAGCACGAAGAATGTCTCATGAAGGTACTGGCCCGGCTAGGCAAAGAAGGGGTGAAGCTGTCGCTGGACAAATGCCGTTTCTGCCACACATCAGTTACTTATGTGGGCCACATCGTGTCTGCTGACGGAATAGCTACTGATCCCACTAAAGTTGAAGCTGTAGTGAACTGGCCCCGGCCCAACAATGTGATGGAGTTGCAGCCTTTCCTTGGATTCTGTGGATACTACCGCCGCTCTGTCGAAGGCTATTCTCGCAGAGCCAAAGCTCTTAATAACCTTTTGAAGGTTTATCCAGAAGAACCCAAGCAGTGAGCCGCTACCCCGCGGACTCCATTTGGGGACAGATAGACATCAGAGTGTGGGCAGGCGTTCATCGGGTACTAGAAAAGCCTCAAAGAAGCTTTTGGCTTATGCCGATAAGTTGGCTTATGCCGATCCTGAGAAGACATACATTTTGCATGTTGATGCCAGCTTCAATGGACTAGGAGTGGTACTGCACCAAAAGTACCCCGCTGGCCTCCGTCCCGTGCCCTATGTAACAGAAGCCTGACACCCTATGAACAGAACTATCCAGTCCACGAACTGGAATTCCTCACACTCAAATGGGCAGTCGTCGACAAGCTTCAAGATTACTTATATGGAGTGTCTTTTGACGTTAGGACAGATAATCCGCAGACCTACATTCTGACAACCACCAAGCTGGATGGCACCGGACACAGGTGGTTAGTGGCCCTGTCGAACAACCAGTTCACACTCGAGTACAAGCCAGGGCCTTTGATCATCGGAGCCGATGCCTTGTCCCGCCGACCAGGGCTGAATGTCATGCCGGATGATGGCCCGTGGAAATGTGCTCAACTACCGCCATAATAGTAGACAAGATGGCCTTCTCCGAGCTAAGAGTAGCCATCAGTCCAAGGCGCTGCCTACTGCCACCCGGACAGCATGGCCATTGCCCAAATTACTATCATGAGATGGAAGGAACTGATAGGGCACCAGATGCATAACCCGGTGTCTAGAGCTATCCGCCAAGCCGTCGTAATGAGGGAATGGGACAAGTTCCACATAGAACGTGGTCTCCTATACCAAATTGTCCCCTATCACAACCACCCCAACAGAAGACAGTTTGTTCTGCCCAGAAGCTTGCAGTACCCTGTTCTTCGGTCCTTGCACGACGATCACGGACACCTGGGTGTGGACAAGACTTTCAGACTAGTGAGAGACCGCTTCTTCTGGCCTAAGTTGTGAGAGTCGTAGAGCGCCATTGCCAAAAGTGTCTGCGGTGTATTCAGTGAAAAACACTGCCTACGCGAGCAGCCCCAATGGGCCATTTAAAACGTTCTGGTCCCATGGAACTACTCTGCATGGACTTTATATATATAGAAGCAAAAACAGGAAAGGGGAGGGACACTCCCACTTGTGATGCTAACCAGGAGCAGACAATTACTTTGTACGTAATAAATCAATAAATATCTTCATTGCATAAGACATCATGAGACCCAGGAATCCAAATAGTCCACCAATAAACACACTCCCATGTATATAACCACGTTATGATAAAGCGTGGGATACCACTTGAAACGCGTTAGAGTGTCCTTCTGGCTGTTTTTATTATGCCACTAATAAATTTTTGCACCTAGTTCTCTGCAGTTTGCAGTTTTGTTGGTTCCAATTCTTCTTCAGCAGCAGCAGCAGATGCACCGCCGTTTTTCCTGCAATTTCTATATATAGAAGCAGACTCAAAGGGCATCAGGAATGTCCTAGTAGTGACCGATCACTACACCCGGTACGCTCAAGCGTTTCTGACGAAAGATCAGAAAGCTCTCACAGTCGCCAAAGTACTGTGGGAGAAGTATTTAATCCACTATGGATTGCTGAATCGGATGCACTCTGATCAAGGGAGAGATTTTGAGAGCAATCTGATTAAATAACTCCTCAACTTGCTCATCATACAGAAATCTCGAACCACTCCATACCATCCAGAGGGAGACGCTCTGCCGGAGAGGTTCAACTGAACATTACTCGACATGCTCGGCACCCTAAAGGGCTCCCAGAAAGCAGAGTGGAGCAAACATGTGGAGACACTAGGGCACCATACAACTGCACCAGACACAAATCCACGGGATTCATGCTGTACTTTATGATGTTTGGACGAGAGGCGCGACTGCCTGTGGACATCCGTATGAGGGTATCTACCGACAGGGTATCCAAAATGACGCATTATAAGTATGTGCAGCGGCTGCAAGATAGTTTGCACCGAGCCTACCAGTTGGCTGAGAAGGCCTCAGCCCAGCTAAATGCCAAAACAAGCGAAGGTATGACCACAAGGTCCGATATCGGGAACTTCGTCCTGGATGACGCTGTTCTCCTACACAATGTAAGGCTTCTCAGCAAACACAAGCTGGTCGATTGTTGGCGTGACATGGTCTACGAGGTGGAATCTCAAATGCCAAGCCTCCCGGTCTATTGCATACGAGCCTCAGATGGTCGGGTAAAGGTCTGGCACAGAAACCACTTACTGCCCATACCGCAAGTTTAAGAAAGTGACCCTGAATCAGAGACACTACTAATGGCCCATGAGCCAGAAGGGTCTACAGAGACTCCAGCTGCAGAAACTGAGGAGACTCCAGATCCTATGGAAGAAACCTCCGCTGGTTCAGACAAAGATTGGTGAGCACCTCCCGAAGGAGGAACTGGTAATGGGCCCACATCTCAGGTACCCCCACCAGTGGCTTCCACAAGCCGGCCACTGGATCCGCAAAGCTTCGTTCCTGTAAAAGACATTGTTCACCAAAATAGAGATTTTGTTCACTCAAGTTCACCTGTTATGAGAGGATCTGGGCCTCAAGCCCATGATAGCATCTCCCAAGAAGAAGAGACTGCAGACGAGACTCGCAGGAGTCAACGAGTGAGGCCCCCTCACACTAGAGTGGCTTATGATCAGTTAGGGGCACCCCACTATGAGTCTAAGCAGCCATCTAAAGACAAACTGGCTTCCGTTATATATTTACCGAGTTGTATAACATAATTTAGAGTGCATTCGTTAAGTTGTATCTTATCTATGCATTTTTATTATATAATGTTGTTTGTGCATATGTTGTTCCCAAGCAGAGTAATTGGGGTTTTCACCAGGATTAGGATGTCCCCTCTGGTCCCCGGGTTCTCAGCGCTTTCCCCTCCCCTCCTCTTACCTCCACGAGCTGCGGGGACAGTAGGAGGTTGGTGCTGGAGACCCGCGGGGGACACTGCCGCAGAGTGCCGCCATGCTGGGATTGGCGCCGGCACGAAAGAAACGTTGCGCATGTGCAGAGCATCAGAAGGCATTGTCGGCCATTACAGGGATGGTACCCATGCGCAGGGAGCAGCGCTAGCGGCAGCCATTAGAGTATAGCAACGTGGGGGAACTACAAACCCCAGAAGCCTCTGGAGCAAAAAACATGTGGCACGCAACAGCCAATAGGGCTTCGAGATTCCCCTGCACTAGGTGGTTACATTTGGCGCGCTAGGAGAAGCACGCCAGTCGGAAGCAAGATAGCAAGGGGATAGGTATGGTCCAGGTAGAAGTGCTCTGCTGGACTAGGCCAGAATATTCCCCTTCAGGTCCCAGCTTGGCCCCGACCATTACTAGCTTGTGGTGCTATAGGGATGGCCCCCAGATAGGGACACTCCCCTTAGCCTGTTAGTGCTAGTGTCCTTGTACCAGTGACGGATGCACGCGGTGTGCGCGGCCTGTATCTGGGACCCAACCAGGCCCCAACCCAGAGACTATCTTAAAGTGAGATGCTCCGGCTGGAGGCCACCCCACGCGGAGGCGGATCTTTGGTGGAACAGATGGATCGCTTGCCTGTTATTACCCAGCGGCAACCAGGTGCTGGAGCGGCCGGGGAGGTATCTCTACAAGTGCACCAATACATTTGTGGCAGCGCTGCTACACACTTGGGTTGGGAGTGGCTATTAAAGCCCGACACAGGGACACTGCTGCCCCTGCACCCAAGTACTGTGGGGATATTCCGGGGGTCGGTATACGCTATACTGTATGTGTTATTGTTATGTTTATAATCATTGTTCAGTAAATACTGTTGCATATAATCTGTGTGTCATTACTGGGCATATTGTCTTGGGAGAGCCCATGCTACTGCGTGAGGATCCCTCTCAGGTGGAGGCGCTGTTAGTAGATACTGATACACACACCCCAGGCTCCCAGTGGCGGAGGATCAGGCCTTCTGTTTGCCACACAGGCATTAGAAGCACACGTGGTCACTCAACACACAGGGGAAAGGGAGCTACACTTTTATCGGTGCCGTGACCAAAACTCAGGAAAAATGTGGCGTTGGGGGAGGTGACAACCCCAACGGTGCTGCAGGAGGGGTCTATTTATTTCAATGGAACCCCATGGCAGCTTCAATTCTCCAGGGTCAATCAGAGTGGTCATACAGGTGCGCCGACGAGTATTCTAAAACTTGCTTTAAACCTGACTTGAAAATCTGGGGCTATCACCAACATGACTCAGATACATGCTGGGTACATGTTGCAACATTTAAGTGACATTTCTGCAGAGACTAATGGCCCATTGGATTAACACAGCAGGGGTCTCTGGCAGTCCCATTCAGTTTGAATGGGACTGCCATGAACCCCCGAGGTTAATCCAATGGGCCATTAGTCTCTGCAGAAATGTCACTGGAATGTTGCAGCATGTACCCAGCATGTATCTGGGTCTTGTTTGTGATTGCCCCAGATCTGTTTTAGAATACTTGTTGGCACTACAGTAGGACTGCATGCGTTTACGGCGCCAAAAAACGTAAGGATTCTGTACATATAAAATGAGTATCTCACCCATTTTGAATTTAACAACATTTGAACTCAATTGGCTTATGTTTTTGTCTTTCAACTATGTTATCCTCGTACTGTGCTGGTTAGCCAGTCAGATAAATTATATACAGATGTAGCAGGCGTTGTTACCCTCATTACCGTGAGATAAAGCAAAGAATATCGCATTAAATAACTGGTGTTATCTCCTTTACCATTGTTTTCAATATCACTTCTGTTCAATGACGCGACGGGATGAACACAATATATTGCATTAACCGGGGCAATAACGTCTGCTACATCTGTATGTTTTCTAATGTGATATTCTTCCAGCGAATCCATTCTGCCTTTTATCATGTAAACTGCTTGACTTAAAATATTCAAGAATTATGTCCTTCTACTTCTTTTTTTTAACTCCAATGGAGTAGCAGGCGGAGAGGCTGCATGAGCCACTGGCAATAGCTCCCAGAGGAGTTCAGCTTCGCTTCTTCAGCTGTTGCTAGTAACTGAAAGAAAAGGTGAGAGCAACAGCTGAAGGAGCTGTGCAGAAATATCTCTGGTTTAATCCCCTATCCCTTCATTAGCTGGTCTGTGGCATGTAAATTCAAATTGAAATGAAGATGAGGCTGAGTTTGTTGCAAGGCTGCAAATATGTGATCATGTTAAAGGGGTTGAAGTTGAGGGCGAGAGTGAGATTGAGGGTATGGCAGATACATTAGGAAGCATTGAGATTAAATTGTGGTGCAAGAATTAGGTGATGTGGGTTACATAGTAGAACATATGGATTAATACTGGGGAAATGGGGGGCAAGAGTTGGGGATTGGTAGATTAGATTTTGACAATAGGAACGTAATGGGAAATGGGAGGTAAATTGAGGAATGGCATGATGAATTGAGGGGGATTTACAAAAATATAAGGTCAATGTTAAGTAAATGGGCGGTGAGACCGAAGGAATGGAGTTATCTGGGCAAATTAGGAGGATGCAGGATGAGATTTTCTTTTTTTTTTTTAAATATGAGGACAATATGTAGGGAATCAATACATGAGGTTTAGATTTACGGTATAAGGCAAAAGTGGGGGTTGAGATTTGGGAAAATAAAGCAATGGGGTCAAAATGTATCGGATTTTATCATATAATGCAAATCAGTGCAAGATTGGACGTGGGATTGGAAATTGATGTGCTAGCGGCTGTACTGTATAGGACTGCTGTGCAATATTTCTGATTATAAGAACTATTCAGTAGGAAACAGAATATCCAACTCCAGTTTGGGGCTTGGTGTCATTAGGCAATAGGATTGTCTGGGGATCACCCTAAAAAAACCCTCATCTTGAGCTACAGTATCATTTTTAGGATGCCCCGGTGTTTTTGTTAGAAAAACATACTGTACAGTTACTCATACTTGCTCATTAACGCTTTACACTGTGGCATGTTAACATTCTCACTGAATGTGCCTTACATCCAAAAAGTAATAGTAAATGGTGTGAATAAGAAGTCATAAAGAAGCCACGCTGTGCTTTATTTTACACTCATATAGCCTCTAATGTAGTGGAGGTTTTTTTTTGTTAATTTTACATTTAGCTAGTGATACAGTATTCCATAGAGTTAAACATAATCTTATTATTAAAACCTCTTGATTGTTGTACCACCAACCAACTATTCCAATGGCCCTTAATTACTACCTGCAGCCACAGCTGTGCACTGCTTTCTTATCCGCCCTCTTTTTCAGCACAAGGAAGATGTCTTCACAGCATATTGAATAGGGGCCTGTCGGTCTGTTATTGCACTTGAGAAAGTGCTTCTGGGTAGATGCATAAATACTTAGATTAATGCAGTGATTTAGGTGTGAGGAAACTCATAGTACTAGTGTCTATTTTTCAATTTACAAGACTAAAGATTTGCTTCATTTAGCTTTTACAAACCAACAGAATAGTTTTAAAGATGCTACATTTCTATTGAATATAAAAAAAAATAGGTCCCAGAAAATAAAAATACTGTACTGTGTTTCAACCAATAATGCTCCCTTTACTTTTTATTTGATATAATATGGAACATACAAGATGAAGATGAAGGGTTAGTTTGAACATTATTCCGCACAACAAACAGAAGGAATGCTGTATAGAAACAGCTTTTTTTGGGGCAGCATGGCCAAGGGATGCATATAAATTACTGTAGTGTCAGATATATTTTTTTATTTAGTCTGGTTTGATCCAGCTATGATTCCCTCAGGTTTGTTTCCATCATTGCAATGCTTCAATCAGCTATACACTACTGTATAATAACAGTATAGAACTGTATATGTATGTACTATATCAATAACAGTATAGAACTGTATATGTATGTAATATATCAATAACAGTATTGAACTGTTTAGTTTTAGTGTTCTGCTAGATACTGTACATGTGAGTTCATGTTCACATTTTACAGTGAATATTACAGTTTTAAGGATTCATTTATGTACAAAATTGACCAAATATGTAAGTAGGTGAAATGGTTTGTTTTTTAAATTTGATTTTGCAAAAATTAAGGTGCCAAATATCTGGCAAACTGAATTTGTCATCCTATCATTTAGAATTGTACGAATGTGTGGAGAGAGTGATGTATATACTGCATGTACACAGTATTTGCTTAATTTATACATGCTTAATTTATACATTCAGTTCAAGGCAACAGTTTAAGATTTGCCATCTGAAACCCATCTGTAACTCAGTCCACAAATATGCTTACATAGCTTAAAAAACACACAGACACACACACACAAGAAAGAAAACCATTGACTAAATGCTAAAGATTTTGTCACATGGCAAAGTGTTATGCTTTTTATGTTTCCAGTTTAATTGAAACATAACAATTTAAGGAGAAACAAAATAAGCGGTTCAACAAAAAGTAGGATTACATTGAGGCGCTACGGGCCCATATGAGCTACGGTGTAGGCTCTACCACACAACATCGTCCGACACGGGAAGCCACCTTGTGGCCCATTAAGGGAAACCGTATTTATGGGGTGTTCAGCTTTCCAGTAAAACAACATTTATTAGTAAAGGGGGAAACTTGACCATTCAAATGTTACATGGCATTTTAAAATAAGGTAGGCTTTTTAATACAATTCTAGCCACCCAGAGCCCCATCTCTTAAAGCTATAGCAGAATAATAGTCCTCAACGCAGGGGGGTCAACTTTCAGCTGCACAGATAGAAACAGAAACCCCCATTACATGTTTCACAGGAGGAAACTCAAATGTGAATTTCTTTGCTTTGGTACATTTAGTGCTGTTCTATGCTACAATTTTGACCCAGTTTTTGGATCCTGTAGACCAGGGGTGCTCAACCCCAATCCGCAAGGGCCAACAGGTCGGTCTTTAACTAAGCCACTAATTGAACCACCTGTGCTGAGGCAGGGGTATCCTTAAAACCTGACCTGTTGTTGGCCCTTGAGAACTGGAGTTGGCCACACCTGCTGTAGACTTTGGTAGTCCTGATGAATTTACAGTATGCCTGGGCTTCAAGTATTGGTAGAAACTCAAAGTGATGTAAGCCCAGCATTGTATGGTGTTAGGGACGCTTCCTGTGTTTTCATCATTTTAATATACCGTGGTAAAACATTCATATTGTTAGATTTTTTTTTTTTTTTTTTAAGAAGCAAAATTACCTTTACACTGACATTTCTATTACTTCTGCAATGATTTCATTTCTTCCTCAACATAGATCACTCAGCTGCTGGTTGAGCCAAATGTAATCTGCTTTTAGTGGGATGTCTCGCTGTTAATCTTGCAGATCATTATTTTTTTTTTCAGAGCATGGCCTTCCTGAAAGTCAGATAATTTATTTTCAGCTTGTCCATGATCTAATAATTCAATAATATGCTCAGAAGAACAAGACACACATGCATAACTTAGCTCTCCTTTCTATAAGCACCCTGGTTGTTATTTCCATATTTATTCATTGTTACTGTTTTATATTTCTATCTACAGTAGTTCCCACCTGTGCTCATTCAGCTGTTCACAGGCTGCATTACCTTATGTTATTTAGGGGAAAGAAATATAATCCACGTTTCTTTTTTTGTTTGGATTGTCGGTTTCCTCAAATAATCCAGTGACTGTTTCATGGTGCCATGAATTCTCAGGAAGTACCCTTCCTTCATGTAAGACTAGACCAGGGGCAGCCAACTCTAGTCCTAAACAGCCCCCAACAGGTCAGGTTTTCAGGATATCCCTGCTTCAGCACAGGTTGCTCAATCAGTGACTCAATTTATTCTGGACCCAGGCTCATATGTAGTTTGTGAGTAAGTCCATGTATCTTAACTCGTCCCCTTTCAAAGCACACAAAGTCCTTCTATTTTCTTCAACTTTATTGAGTGGAGTTAACAGAAGTGTAAAAGTTCTATATGTGGATTGTGCTAGCAGATTTCTCTTGTCAGGAGAATAACCTTATGAGAGGAAGGTGTTCTGCTATGGGGAGTGCTTCTCTGAGGGGAAGGTAAAAAGGATTTCCTTTTCTGAGGGAGCAGTGGAAGAAGTGTCTACTCACTTTGGCTGCTTGTTGGAAAGGAGAGAGCACACTTTCCTGTCAGACAGGAACACACTAAGGGGCATAACAATGTGCAGATAAAGGCAGGGGAGAGGGCTAAACCAATCTCAAACTGTGAGTATTGGTAGGTTGCCAGGGCAACTGACTAGAGGCTGTGTGAAGGGGATTACTTGTAACATCTATGTTGCAATATACACAGCTCTGGCTGCTTCAGGGCAGGGAAAACCATGTAACTTTAGATGGGGAGGGCTGGGAGCATGAAAAATACAGAGAAATAAACAATCCTGTTCCAGGACACAATTGAAGTCTGAATGTCGAAAACTGAGCCACCAGTGCTGAAGCAGGGATATCCGGAAAGCCTGACCTGTTGGTAGCTCTTGAGGACTGGAGTTGGCTATGACAATGAAGAAGTTTAATTGTTGGAGAGAAAGTGTGCCTAACCAGGAAAGGGGGTGAAAAATATCACAGCACTCACAGGAAGAAGTTAAAAATAGTTGGGCATAGTCAGACTGTGTCCACAGTAATCAACCAAGAGAGGGTGTGTGCTTGATCCAGGGTGTGGGGTCCACTCACCGCCTTAGCCAGAAGTAGACTATAGAGAGAATACAATATCTGAAATATCGAGAAGGTGCTTCCAATCCTCTTGCCAATGAGCTTCCAGTAGCTGGAAGCCCACCTGCAAGTGACCATGTGTTTTTTTTAATGCAATTAATGACATATTTGGTAACAATTGTGACATTTTCCACCCTTCATCCCCTGCAAAATGACAGATAAAAATGTGTGATTGGGAAAACGAAACATTTGCATATGGTATCTCTACTAAGGGATCCTGTAAAAGCAGCAATTCATCACAACTTAAGCAGTGATAAAGAACACTTGTGAGAACATTATCATTTTATTTATTTATAACATTGTTTTACCAGGAAGTATTACTGTACATTGAGAGGTACCTCTCGTTTTCAAGTATGTCCTGGGCACAGCATTATGGTGACAATACATGGTTACATTAAATGAGCAGAGGTTATAAATTATATGTAAAGACATTTCATGGACAGTTAGATATAATATATTTTGTGAGCGTACTGTATGTAACCGTTACAAATCAGATTTAAATGTGACACAGCTGAAGCCTTGAAAGAACTTATCTTAGATAGGTCCCCAAACCTACCTTCTGTACCCCATAATCACACAGCATACAATGCTTCCACTGCAGCCAGGAATTTTGAGTAATCACATACAAATGGGCATTCATAATGGATAATTGTTTAATTCTTATCCATTTTAACATGACTCCCTTTAAGAGATTCCTGCTATTTCATGACCTCGGAGCCTGCGAGGAAGCTCCCCCTCTGATCCCGCCCCGTCCCCCCTAACACACATAAATAAACACACAACAAAGGTCTGGAGGTTCAAGGGGCCACGGCTCTATTTACACAAATAATAATAAACCTTGGTGAGTGCTACCCCTGCCATCGTGCTCTCCCCCCGGGTAAAGGCCATTGGCACCCCAACCATGGCCCGCAAGACCCACCAAGCCGGGCGCCCGTTGGCCCGGCTGTTAAGCGATACTGGGCTCAGGGAATCACGCACAAATGAGCCCTGCCCACTCGCTACCCACCCGAAGGCTTTAGGGGTTATCTGCACCATAGAACCCCCGCTGGCAGGGTTACCGTGCACTCACCCCCCCAACAGCCGCCGTGACGAAGGCAACACCTGCCTTTAAAATGCCCACCTCAGGTATGTAAAACATCAAAGTCTTTCTTTTATCCACATTCTGAAAGGGGGAAAAAATACAACATACACAATATAATTAAACTCTGTCATGTTTATCACACAAAGGGCCGGGTGGGCGGGACTTCCTTCCTGTTACCGGACTGCCTTCCCGCTCCCTGCCTAGTTTAAATCCCCTAAGCCCCCCCCCCCCGTGGCATGGTGGGAAGAAAAGGGGGAAGGGGAGGGGGCGTGCAGGCGGAAAGGAGGGGATACAATATCCGGCCGGGACGGGGAGGCAATGCGCATCCTAGCGCTACAGGTGAGGGGACCCTGCAAGGGGGTGGTAGTGGGAAGAGGAGGGAGCCTGGCCCCAGCGGTCATGTGACCCGTCGCTGAAGGGCTCCAAGCTGCTCTCTGTCTAAAGCAAGGTCTGGGTAAAAGAAGTGAATAGCCAACAAACTCACAGCCAGCTGTTTGGGTCTCAGTGTAAGGGTGCATGCTATCCTTGAAGGCTTCTCTGAGATATGAATGTGCGCCTAAGGATTCTTTATCATTATTTTATTGTACAGTAGAGAGTTTTCCTCACTCTTTTTCATTAATCATTACTTGTTTGTTTACTTGGGGTGCAGTAATGACCAGCTTCCCAATGCAAGGTGAGCAACTGGGGATTCTGGGTAATGACATTTGCTTGCCCTTACCCAGAATTCCTGGTGGCAGGGTCATTTTTGAAGCTAAATGACAGACTCAGTGTGCGTATTTCAATTCCCAGATAATTGAATAATTAAATAGTAAGTCACATTTATAGAAAACTCTAAAAATTACAAGTTTGTAATGCTTCAAGAAAACAATTGGTTTTATATTAGTTTATTGAAAAATAAGTTCCTTCCCGCTGCATGCGTGCGTGCATATATATATATATATATATATATATATATATATATATATATACATATACACATATACACATACATACACACGCACACACAAAACAAAGAACCGCTTGTTCAAATATTAGCCTTATAGGATCTTAGGTATATTCAGAAATGTATTAAATCCCCATATGGCATAAGGGGATAAAACACAAAAAGGAAGAGAAACAAGGAAAGAAAATCACAATATATCACTAGAAAAAATTACAGATTACCACAAAAGACCAATATATTCTAGAAGCGTGTGCTGCAATTTGAATATAGGAACAATAAAATGTCCATCACTTTTTTTTTGTAGAAAATATCCGTATGTTAGTACACAATGGGTTAAAAACTCCACGATTCCATGTGTCAGTGGGTAGACTGAATATCCTCAGAGGACATACAAAGTCACCCGATATTATTGTGTAACAGGACCTGCACAGGACAGTGTCAAATGTGATCCAAGTCCCAGAGTAATATACAGTAGTATTCCCCACTGCCACAGTGCCACTAGTGAGTTCACATGAATATGTAAGAGATACAGTCCTTACCCACTTCCTGAACCAATGGGTGAAGATGCAGCTGTTAAGACGTTAAATCCCACAGACTAGGCATTACAGCTGCCTTTTTCATCAGTAAAGTGAATAAAACATGGATCATATTCCCCAAAGCGGACCCACAATCCCCATTGAAATTAATGGAAACTTTTGGAGAGAAAAAAAAAACCAGTCCAATCGGCTGCTTCGGCAGATACAGTATAGAATAATATAGTATGTTTTCAAATGCTCTTTTTGTAACCATTTTTCATTTTTTTTATATCCTTTTTTTTTACATTTCATAAACTTGCAAAAAGTGGAATTGTTGTATCACATTGTCTCAATCAAAATGGTAACGTTTGTAAAACAGGGCGTGCTTCATTAGTTCTTATGGGACCTAATCATTAAACTGTGTGTTTCCGCCAAATTTGCCTCTCAGTGTATTCATTAGGCTCTTATCGCATTTCCAAATCATACTAAAACGCCTTTTTTTTTTAAACACAATTTGGTTCTGTCTGTGCAATTCAGTGCGGTATGTAAATATTCACAATATTCACAGGCTATTCATTAAGCTGCAAGTTTGCACTTCGCCCCGGAAATTCGAGAGAAGTGAGAGGGATAATGTATGTAAATAAATGAAAAGTGAACACAGTAAAGATACATTTTTGACATTATTTTTCCTACGGTATGTATCTCTCTGAGGTGTGTTTTCCTCTTACCACGTGGAGTATAGGTTAATTTAATTAGAGGTATACAGTATACTGTAAGTACATGTCCCATCTACTAAATCAGTCTCTCACTCTCGCTCCCCCATTCCGCCTACATAAATGAGGCAAGGTTTCTGACCCGTTCTGGGCAGCATTGCTGCAAATCGGGCAAAGAGCGCATGCAAATGAGATGTCCAACCGCGCAATTGCTGTGTCTCGATAATTCGTAATCGACGCAGCGAAAATACCAGATTTTATTGCGGCAAATTGCATGCTGTTTTCGGGCGATTGGAAATATTGGACTTTAATGAATAGGCCCCTATGCACGTACGTTTATAATCCATTCGCTATACAATGTGTGGCAGGTGCTGGGACAATGTCATTACTGCAGACTGCACTTTCATGTATTTTCTGTTCCAGGAGCAGATTGATTGGGCACCTGTAACAAATAATAAAGAAAAGCGTTTGTTTTAGAGCGTTCTTTTGCCAGTGCTGCTATAAAATATATTACAACAGTCTGATTAAAAAAGAAACACCGATTGGTAAACATCACATAAATCTCATAATAATACAGAGTGAGCCAAACATCCCTCACAACATATATTCACATAAGCATGGGTAACAAAGTCCAAATTTGTGTAGCCTGGCTATAACCTTGTATTGTACCAACACGTGTGTGCCAATTAATGTTGTAATAAACTGGCAATCGTAATGTATACATCTCTGGTCTGCGTCCCGAATCTATAGTTGTGCAAGTATATATAGCATATATAGAGTGCCTGTGCCTCCAAATATAGATTAGCAATACAATTAATACAAATACAAAGACAGCAAGAGTTAAATAAAGTGCTAAATATTGTTATAAGGTGCAAATGCAGTAAGCAAGGTGAGGGTTATATCTTAACATAAAATGTCCCAATGAACAGCACAATAGAATCTGAATACAAAGAGATGTACTAATAGAACCATCCTCATCACATTATCTAAGACAGGGGTGGGCAAACTGGTGGGGGGGAGGGGTGGCGTGAGATGTTCTGAGGGGGGAGGGGGTTACAGAGGTCCCTCACTCTCCCCTAAAGCATTTAAATGAAATGCTGGGTGACCGCGTGAGGCCTCTGTAACTCACTTACCTTGGCTTCCAGCGATGCATCGTCATGGTAACCCTTTGTCAAATTACGCGGTGGGGGTCACGTGACATTGTCATGACAACGTGATGTCACGTGACCCCGCGGCTTCATTTGACGCCGGAACAGGGATGGGGGGAGGCAGGGGGGCGCAGGGGGAAAAGATTGCGTGCCCCTGCTATATTATATAGAGACCCTATCACACACCTTATTGGTCTTTTTCAGGGTAGTGAACATCGGCTACACACCCCCCCAATAAAACTCAATACCAGAAGTCAATAAAAGGAAACAAAGCATAGTGTTAACCCCTCGGCTGCCATACGAAGAAGGTATTCCATTTTACAAGCAAGCATTTCTTAAAAGGAGGAAAAAAGATGCTGCTCAATAATGCCTGCAGGATATAACATATTTAAAGAATAAATCAACCTTGTCTCCCGTTGTAACAACACGGAAGTTACATCTGCATGGTGTACTGTATGCCTAACCTGAATGGCCTTTAGTGCATACAGTATGTTAGGGGGACTATCTCTTTTGCATATCTTTAGCACTGATAGGACAAGAGCAAATTCACAAATAAACCCCCTCCTTTTGATTTACAGATGTAGCAGACATTATTACCCTCACAAGGGTTAAATGCACAAAATAACACATTAAAGGACGTGCGTTATCTCCTTGCCCATTGTTATCAATAGGTCTGCTGTTAAATGACGTGCCATCGTTAACACAATGCATTGTGTTCACCGGTGCAATAACGTCTGTTACATGTGTATTCTATTTGGGAGGAGGGCCACCTTACCCATCCTAAGGGTTTATCACACAGGTACAGCATTGATTTTGGGACATTGAGCATGTTTCTGAACATACAGTACAGCATTTGTGTATCTGATTATACACCAGACTTTTGCCTAATGTACAATAATACCTCATTATTTTGGGAAAACGATCTTAACAGTACCCACAGTAAATGTATTCATGTATCCATCCCGGCGTTTCTTTTGCCTCACCGTGTGAATATTTTTCACTCTCACGACCATATTGTAAGTGAAGGAAATCCATTGCTTGTATCTGTAAATACAATCACACATTTTATTAACATTGTTGCCAATAACGATTATGACGATAATGTGTAGTCTTTAGTGATACCTTTTGTATGAGAATCCAGCGAGAGATAAAACATTTATATGACCCTTTTCAATTACAAACACTTTTAAGTCAAGTCAATTACAAATGTTTAATGCATCAAGAAAACGATTAAGCATATATTTCTTTTATGTCCTTTTAATATGGAACAAGTTCAGCTTGGTGTCTTCATTGATTGTATCATAAAAAATAGGTCACATCCCATGGTCTATTTTGCATTCAGTTCTCCTGGTCTTTTTCATCATTACTGTGCCAAGCTCCCTTTATGTGCATATATTATTGACATTTTATCATCAACATAGTAATGACTTGTATGTGCAAATTAGCTTTTCCTGATGTTTTCATGTTGGCATCTGGATTAAAAATGTGTTGCTCCTTATATATTGTACCCTGCTGTATTTTATCTCCATTTCCTATCTCTCGATACTCATTATTCAGCCAAACCTTGGGAATAGGCATCCGAAGTCATAAACAATATTGATGGTTGTGCTGTATCTTCAATGCAACCCAGTGAATCAGACAGCGAAAGGACAGTGTTCTGTAGTCACTTAGCATGAATCACTATGGCACAGAAACAAGCTATTGTGTATAACCAAATAATCAATGATAAGGAAACATCTCCAATGGAATGTATAAGCTTCAATCTCTGGCACATATTTCTTTATACCATGTATTATTTTTGTTTTGTTGATGTCATACTTTAAATAGGCTTTTTACAATATGTGGGACTTCAAAACAAAGATGCTGAATATTTTTGTTTTTTGTTTACTTGCATATTCCTCAAAAACCCTTCTAAGGCCTCGGGCATGCGCTGACCCGTGCTGAGGCGCGCTGCTGCTCGGCAGTGAGCCCCTGCAGCCGCAATGAGAGCGGCTTTAGCAGGGGCTCGCGCACGCTTCTGCAAGCGTGCGGAAGCGCAAGTCTTAAGAAAATGTTACATTTTCACGCTCATGGGAGCGCAGGGCCGGTCACGTGAGCGGTTCACCCAATGAGGGCGAACCAGCTCCGTGACGTCACTGGCCCGCCCCCGGACACGCCCCCGGACGGCGCGCTAACAAAGGCCATGGAAAGTACCCGCTTTCCCTCAGCCTCAGCGCGCCTCCGCACGGGCTGAGTCACCATGGACTCAGCCTAAGGGAACACCTTAGACTGGTGACAAGAACAGAAGAAGACTTTCCTCTTCGTTCCTCTTCTGTTTAGATTGGGCTCTGCAATCTCGCCCAGATTGAGTAAAAACCCTATGAAGTAACTACTACATATCACGGGGCCCCAGGTAGGCCAGACCTCATGACATGGTAAAGTAGCTCCCAGTCTCTCTCTCCCCTAGTCTCTCTCTTTCCCTCTCCACTCCCCTCTCCCCAGCAAACAAGTAAAAGCCCATTGAAGGAACTACTTCATTACGGGGCCCCAGACGGACCAGACCTTGTGACATGGTACAGTAGCTACCAGTCTCTTCCCCCCAGTCTCCCAGCCTCCCTCCCTCTCCCCTAGTCGCTCCCTCCCTCTCCCCTAGTCTCTCTCTCCTTCCCAGTCTCTGTCTCCCTCCCTTCCTCTCTCCCAGTCGCTCTCTCTTTCTCCTCCTCCCTTTCCCCCAGCAAACGAGCAAAAAGCCAATGAAGTCACTATTACATTACGGGGCCCCTGCCAGGCCAGACCTCTCGATGTGGCAGCTATATCATGAGGCATCCACAAAGTTAAAGGAGCATTCGTTGAACTGAGAGAGTGGAACTTTATCCCGGTGCCTCTCCTCCAGTTTTTCCCCATGTGGGCCATGTTGGCATTGGGGAGGGTCAAACATAAGCGGAAAGGAGGAGCATCACATTCTGAGTCATAGTTTCACTTTTTACTGGTGTTGGAAAACTCCTGCAGGTCTGCAGTAGCCTTAACTCTTTTTGTGCCAGTGGGACGTGCACTGCATTGCAATCCCCTGCTGGCAACAACGGGGTTAAACGTCTCTGATTTACTATCAGTGTCCAATCTGAAAATGACAACAACAACAAAAACTTGATGTACAAACTTTCTACATCTATCGCAGCTGTAAACAAGGAGTCAAAATAAACATGTCCGTGTCTGTTGTGTAAAGGTCACCCAGTTAGGACAGGTATAGCCATTCTCCAGGTACCACACATTCACCTATCAAAAAAAAAAATCTAAAACTAGACTGAGCAAGGGAGAGTTCAGCTTACATTAGTTGTGAAGATGCAACAATTAGCTGTAACTGAGACGATGGGAGCAATTATATATACGCCAAAGTCGCCATTGAAGTCTAGGGGAATTTTCGGCCGAAAACAACCCGAAATGCAGTTTTGGCATATATAGAATTACCTCCAATGGGGTTTATTCATTAAACTGAAAGTGCATACCCCATTGGAGCCAATGGGCGTTTCAGTGCCGTAGTGACCTGACAGGCACTATCACAGTGTAATAAAAAACCACCAGGAAGCACCTCATTATTCTAGTTTTTAACTTTTTCTGAAATACAGCTTTCAGTGGTAAACGTTTTCATTTTATCCATGCGCCTACATTTTATTTTGTTTCGTGGTTCCTATCTTCTTAGAATATCTCAAATCCTTTCACAAACCAAATCAAGCAAACAAATCAGTCCCCTTCAAAATGCAACATTACCTTTCAAACTAACCAGTCGTCGACAGCTAATACTTTATTTGCTGATTTTGGACACATCTCCTTTGAATTCATTTCGCACAAGGTTCTCTGCGTACAGATAAAGATGTAGCCGGGCATTTCACAATGTGATCAGGACAATAAAGGCAACCGGAAAAAAAAGCTATTGGGAAAAAAAAGATGTATTTATGCGTCTGCGGCTTTTATAGCTGATTGTCAGTCTTTGTTTAACATTGTAAACTGTAAATGACATCCCAGCAGAGAATAGCCATGCAGATGTGAGAAAGCTCCTTCCTGCAGAGCATGATAATTTAAATCTATAAAGAGCCATCAAACTGCGCGTTGTTTCTAATTAGTGGGAACCGGTTCCTTTTAGCCCCGGTGTAGTTAACTGTCCCTCTTTTTCTTCATTATGTTACCAGCTGTCATATATCATGTTAGTTGTTTTGAAGGGGGAAAAAAACAACCGTGTGTGCACATTTCTATCAAACCGTTATATTTAATGCAGGCGGTTCTCAACTCCAGTACTCAATACCCACCCAACTGGTCAGGTTGGAAGGATATCCCAGCTTCAGCACAAGTGGCTCTGTCAAAGACTACGCCTCTGATTGAGCCGCCTGTGCTGAAGCAGGGATATCCTTAAAACCTGACCTGTTGGGGGGGGGGGGGGGTTGAGAACGCCAGATTTAATGGATTCTGTAGAAGGAAAATATAACGTTTTGAAAACCAGTTTCTTTCTACAGCAAGGCCCCGCTTTTCGGCGGGGTCGGGCATGCGCAGAATAGGGTTTTTTATTTTCGCTTTGCGCCGGGTCCATAGAACGGAACCCGCCGCATGACTATGTATGTATATGTATATCTTTGATGCTGGTGTAAGAGAAAATGTAACACATGAAAACATGCCGGGTCTCTGGCCATCGCCATTGCACTTATATTTCCTTTACCAGGAGAAATCCCTGTTAGATCGCTAAAAAAACAACATTGTACAATCAGCGTAACAATGAACTTACTTAAAGAAATATTTTGTTCCATTGGGATCTCTGAAAGACTTGATTAATTAATGAAAAAATCTCTGATGTTAACTGCTTCTCAGCATTGACTGCCCTGGAAAGATAAACTGGTCACTGCAGAATGGCCGCGTTACTGTACAAAGCACATTGACATTGGAATGTGTGTGCATTGTGCTGGCCGCTCACTATCACGCTGCTGGATGCCATGTGCTTAGTCCAGGAACTTGCCAAAAAATAACCCCCTAACTTTTAAATCTCACCCTGTTCAGCTTCCCTGAGCGTGGACAAGTCCAGTCCTCAAGGACCACCAACAGGTCAGGTTTTCAGGATATCTCTGCTTCAGCACAGGTCGCTCAATCAGTGGCTTAGCACTGTGCTGAAGCAAGATACCCTGAAAACCTTGCCTGTTGGTGATCCTTGAGGACCAGACTTGGCAATCCCTGTGCATGCCCATCGGTCACAGGCGCTGCAGTGAGGATGTCATATTTTTAGGTTTAGATTTGAAAAGCTTATAGATATAATTAGCTCTGCAACTGCATTAATGTAACATACGGATGTAATCATTATAATGTTACGTTTATTTGTGCCACAGCTACATTTCAGAGGAAGTGGTGTCAGATCATTACCAATGCAGATAATAGCATCTTCACACAACAGCTGAGTTCTTTATCCTTGACCGAACATATCTGAGCTTGTGGATACTATATATATATATATATATATATATATATATATATATATATATATATATATATATATATTTATTGTATATATAATTTGCTATCCTCTAGACATTTACAGTACCTTGGACAAACAAATGTAAGATAGGAATTAAATACCTTTTAATAGCTAGCTTGTGGTTAAAAAGAGTGCAAGCTTTCAGGACCACACAGGACACTTCTTCAGGCGGTCGGGAAAAGCTACAGCACCTTTTGTAGATTGTAAGCTCCACGGGGCAGGGGCCTGCTAAATGTCTCTTATTATTATTATTTTGTGGGCCTCAGAGCTTGCACTTTTTATAACTACAAGTTAGCTATTGAATGTTTAATGTCTACCTTACTTTGTTGATTTATTCTATGGGCTAACATGGTACCATAGTCTCTTTGTGTCATTACTGTATGTTATTACCCTTGTGTAGATTCTGTTGTAAAGGATTTCAAAAATAATTCATGGCAAACTTTTGCATTTGGAATGCACTATTCTAGGGCTTGGAACTGATGTAATTATAAATGTACAGTATTTGTAAATACCAAAGTATATAATAAGATATACATATATATAAGATATACTGTATATACAGTATATATATATTATATATTATATATATATATATCTATATATAGGACATATATAGATATCTATATCTAGATATATATATATATATATACCCACACACCACCACACACACACATAAATAAATACATATAAACATATAATGACCAACAGGATCTATGGCCTTCTCACAATTTTGGGATCTTTGAATTATTATTATTGTACAAAGAATTAACCACTAGTACAGTGGGTTCCAACCTTTTTGGGGTTAATAAACCCTATAATTATATTGTGTCATTCTACGGAACCCCAGCCCTCTCTAATAGCGTGTCGGAGATCTGATGCATTGTAAAACTTCTGTATTTGGTACAATTTTCAAATAACCTGAAAATTGCAGGAACCCTTTATTGATGTACGGGAACCCAAGGGTTCCTAAGTACTCCGGTTGAAAAACACTGCACTAGTATCATATACACATATAGCCATGCATAATAATGGTATATTGCTTTCCCCTCTGTTGGCAGTAAGCCCTGGTAAGAACAGGTATGCCAGCAGTAGTTATGGAGGTTTTCCCTCATCCAATGGTGAGGTGCCCTATGTATGGAGGGGAGTGGCTGTATGCTCTGAGTCCCTGGATAGTGACATCAGGGATGCGCCTGCCTCCTGAAATATATAAGGCACAACACAGTTAGTTAGTAGTGAGAGAAGAGTTCGACTAGTAAGTTGGAGGAATTACAGTGTTCTCTACAGTGGAACAAGTGTATGGCCTGCATAAGGGATTGTGGGAAAAATTTGTGACCCTAGTGAATTAACTAGAGGTCCAGGTTGACCAATCAGCCTGCAAGCCACTCTGTGTCCAGGGACCTGGCGCAGAGAGGGTCTCCCTAGGAGAAGAGGGAACCCCACTTCAATTCAGGAGGCCGTACCTGGCGAAGGGACAGCACGGAGAGATGTGTGGCTAAAGCCGGCAGCTGCATGTGGCAGTCTGCCACATCACCGTCCACAATAAAGATGCCCTGTTTCAAGATACCCCCACTGTGTGAGTGTGAAATTACTCGCAAGTGGATGGCACCACCAAGAAGGAGTTCCTCACCAGGACCATCTCCCTGCGGAAGCATAGACCCTGATGAGGTGGAGGCGCTGCACATGATGTAAGTTGAAGTCGCACCCACTACCTCAGCTACCTGCCTGTTGACAATCCCCTACTAACATCAAGCGGGAGACTCAGAAGTTCTGTTGCCTACAGGTGCACCACCACACACACACACGTAATGGGAGTTGGTTATTACTAGTACCCGGGCCAATGTGAGATTGGGGGGGGATAAAACCGTTACACACATAAACAATATAAGGCTGAATAACAAATAAACACTCCATTAAGTTCTTAGTGACCAGCTCACCGGAGCTTTCACACAGAGGAAGATAATAATTATTGTAGCCATATTGGTCCCTTAATTTGTGTGAAAAAAAGTAGAGCAAAAACAGGTAGGATGATAACTTTTAGTGGACCAATTTTGTTTACAGTACACAACCAGCCAGCTTTACTGCTCCCGTTGTTTTTTCCGCCCTTTGATGGTCTTCCTCGTCGTTCCCCTATATGTTTTCGGCAGGTCCTGGTTGTAGGTCTGGGATGGTTGTCCTCCCTAAGTTCCTACAAGCTCCAGGACTGAGTTTCTTGGGAAAAAAATTGAAATAAATAAGTATTTAAACTTTACAGGAAAGGAAAGAGATACTGCATTTCTGTAGCTTATATATGGTTCATTCATTAGCAACAGGTTCATGTAGATTATATCCAGGTTGTCTGAGGTGTTTCCTATGTCAGAACTACCATAGTTTACACCTTTTTCCATTTAGAGGATGCAGGCTGTGCAGTAATTATGACCCAATACACTGTACCTTCCCTCTATAACTTGTTTTTTACTTTACCCTTTTATTTGGAAGCAAAACATTACAGGGCATATTTACTAAGGCCCTAAGGGCCCTAAGATGTCTTCTAGCACCTGAAGGTGTGGTATGGAATAGCATTGCTTAGAAAACATGGGCTTCCGTGTATTCTGCATGCATTGCACACCTCAAGTAATTGCAATTGCAATGTAGATGGCGTCATGAAAACTATTTTACTGGTTGTTATAATCCAATATTGCTTTTTAGTCTGTTCTAGAGATTTCTTCTTGTTTTAACTTCTTCCTCTTTTTCTTCCAGCTGATATCATTTCTACAGTTGAGTTCAACCACACTGGAGAACTGCTGGCAACTGGCGATAAGGGGGGTCGTGTTGTTATATTCCAAAGGGAACCTGAGGTAGGTCTTCCAAGTAGGCATCCTGAGATAGGTGTTCCAAGTAGCCATCCTGAGGTAGGTCTTCCAAATAGCCATTGTGTTATGGATTTTAATGTGGGAACTACCCATTTAGTTGGGGCAGTGAACACTGAGACAAGTTACCCTAGTTCATGGATAATTTGGGGGTTTATGTATTACAGCAAAAGTAGGGCAATCTGGGACAATAAAATGTTCCAGATGTATAAGAATCCCAATTGTATTTTTTTTCTTTGCTAAATATAGTGCAGATTTGTTTGCCCATGAATTGCACTACTTTTGCCTTGATACATGGGGGGAGGGGGAGATGTTATTCATTAAACTATTAATTAAACTATGATAATGCCGGTCAGGACACTATGGCAGAGAAACTCACATTGAAGTCAATGGGGTTTTTAATTGGATAGTGCCATGATGGGCCCTATCGCAGTTTCATGAATAACCCCCATAGACCTCTTCATCTTTATCTCACCCCGTCCAAGACTTCCTATATTTATTGAAGTGAGGTTGCCTTGTGCTTGGCCTTCAAAGTGCTTGAAAATCATAAACTAGATTAAATGCATGTAGTCCTTCCAAGGTCAGTGGAACAGGATTAGGTGTCCTGTTGAAGACAAATATTTAGAGGTGTAATATTATGGTGTGTTTCATGTAAGCTTTGACATGAATGTTTGACCTTCCAACTGAAGTGGGTCCTTGTATTAACTCAAATCACTAAACTTTATTGAAAATTATTTTTGTGAATTAAAATAATATTACCCACCCATTGTAAAAACGAAACGAAGTACCGAATTAAAAAAAAAAAGCGTCTTATTACCACAATTTTAAGATGAGTACATCAAGATTGTGATAATACAGGTAGATGCTGACAAATGCCAGTCTTTCCTCTGCCAGAGTAACAAAAAAAGATGTTTAGACGTTGTAATGTCAGAGAGCTGAGTTAATGTGGCTTAATCCTCAGTTTACCTAAAAGGTGTGTGCTAAATGACACTGGTGTGTAAAGAGTTATAGTAGATTTTTTTTATACGAATTGTACATGATCAGCAAATGCTTGTAAAGTATTACACTGAAAGTTCCGTCCACAGTGATAAATCAAATATATGTACAGTATATGAGTTTTATGTTTTTTTTTCTCTTTGTTTCCCACCCCAAAGTGTAAGAATGAACCTTGCAATCAGGGTGAATACAATGTTTACAGCACGTTCCAGAGCCACGAGCCTGAATTTGATTATCTGAAGAGCTTGGAAATAGAGGAAAAAATTAACAAGATTAAATGGCTCCCCCAGCAGAACGCAGCCCACTCCCTTCTGTCGACAAATGGTAGGATAACAGATCATCTGCTTTGCTGTACCGGTAAAAAAAAACTTGTTTTCTAGCTTCACATGCATTAAGTACATGTTTCTGCCTCTACACAGAGAAATGACTTGGAACCCAATTAATTATTTCGATTCTGTAACACAGTTGAATATCTTTCAGACACCAGCATTGAATGGCAGGAGAAATCATATACTGTATACAGCTTTCATTTGTTCAGAATAGGGCAAGGGTTTTTTGCACACATAAGGGGTGTGCAAGACGGGGTTAAATGCAAGGGGCAGCACTTCTGACCAGAAACATATTTTTTGATGGGGTGGATACTAGAGGTCATAGGAAATTACAAGATGGTTTATAGCAGTGTTTTTCAACCGGGGTCCTTTCGGGCATCCCTGAAGGATTCCCTACAATTGTCAGGTAATTTGCAAATTGTACCAAATACAGAAGAATTTACAATGGAACTTATATCAGACACGCTATTAGAGAGTGTTGGGGTTTCCTTACAATGCATCTGATCTCAGACGCGCCATTAGAGAGGGTTGGGGTTTTCTTACAATGCATCTGATCTCAGACGCGCCATTAGAGAGTGTTGGGGTTCCTTACACTGCATCTGATCTCAGACACGCTATTAGAGAGGGTTGGGGTTCCTTACAATGCATCTGATCTCAGACGCGCTATTAGAGAGGGTTGGGGTTCATTTCAATGCATCTGCTCTCAGACGCGCTATTAGAGAGGGTTGGAGCCCTGCAGAATTTCACAATATAATTATGGGGTTCCTTAACACTCCAAAAACTTAAAAACCACTGGTTTATGGTGTTCATTATTTGTGTGCAGCCCTCTTTCCCCTACAATCTGGGAAATGTTCTTGCTACCAGTGCATTCTGTGGCTGCTGTGGTCATACCTGTGAGGCAAACAGAAGGCCAAAGATCTCCGCGGTGGTGTGGGGAGGATATCATGACAGGTTCGCGGTGATTTCCTCAGTGGTCAGCGCCTCCAGTCCAGGAGGATCCTGAGGTTTTCAGGATGCACCTCATGGACAAATCTTCTTCCTTTTAACATTACCATGCTTCAAAGACTACAATAGGTGTATATGACTGAGGTGTATTCATCTTCATAGTACATGCACTGAATTGTACATCATTGTACCCTATCCCATCTGGGATTAGGCCTCAGCCACTTCTCTATGCAGGGTATACATATTCTGGCCTCTTCCTGTGGAACATCCTTCTAGTGTCTGCACACTCTGGCATCCCTTCCAGTAGCACTCCTTAGACCAAGTCCCCAGTCTTCACTGTGGCACGCGCGAGGGCGGCGCATGCACAGCGCTACACCGCGATCTGCGGTCTGGGGGGAGAGGGAAGAATTGCGACGGGAGGGGGCGTGGCTGTGGGTTTGCAGGGGCGTGGCCATGACGTCCCGCGGCTGGTTCGCCCTTATTGGCTGAACCGCCGGCGGGGGGCGTGGCCACGCCCCCGTCGCAGATGTCAAGGTCAAATTCTCCTGCCTCCCTGAAAACCTGTCGCGCATCACTGGGGAAAGGTGCGCGACAAGTAGGGACTGGGACCGGCCGGACTGGGGGGGCAGGGCTTGATAGCACAGCGCGCGCCGAGCCGTGCGCTGTGGCGGTGACTGGGACCGCAGCCTTACTTGTGTCTGCACACTCACTCCTCTACACTATATAGAAGAGCAGCCCCCTCCTTCCCTGGGGAGCTGTTTGTAAGCCAGCCTATTCTTGTCATAGGCCCCCCTTAGTTCAGTGAGAGGCCACTATAACTTTATTGTTCATACCTGCTGAACAATGTAACACCACACACTGAACATTAGAATGAATTCCCTTTTAGGAATCATGCCCACACTGCCCACAACCTATGGGGACTAAGGCTACGCTTATAGTGCCGGTGCCGCCGTGCCGGTGATGTCAGGCTGCGGTCGCTGGAAAAATAAAATTGAGATGACTTTCAGCGATCGCGAGCAAGCCGTCGCTCCGTCGCGCTAACTATAAGCGCACGCGATGGCGGCAATGCATTTGTTTTGAAATCGCTGTTGCCGGCACTATAAGCGCAGCACAGGATAGATATTTGAGATACTATATGAGAATTTCTGGGGGGTTTACACGTTCAGGTTTACTGGCTATGCACTTCTTTAACCTGTTAAAGACCTTGTTTAACCTGGCTGTGCTGAAGAAGCTGAGTACAGGCATACCCCGGTTTAAGTACACTCACTTTAAGTACACTCGCGAGTAAGTACATCTCGCTCAATATGCAAACGGCAGCTCACGCATGCGCCTGTCAGCACGTCCTGAACAGCAATACCGTCTCCTACCTGTACCGAAGCTGTGCGCAAGCGGGGAGACTATAGAGCCTGTTACAAATGCGTTATTTACATCAGTTATGCACGTATATGACGATTGCAGTACAATACACGCATCGATAAGTGGGAAAAAGGCAGTGCTTCACTTTAAGTACATTTTCGCTTTACATACATGCTCCGGTCCCATTGCGTACGTTAATGCGGGGTATGCCTGTAATACAGCAGGCATATATGTTAATAGGGGTCCATATTAAAAAGGACAAGAAGTAAAGAGTGACACACTGTGAGTGCTCATTTGCATGTTATTACCCAGAATTCCTGGCTGCAGTGGAAGCATTGTATGCTAAACGATACTAGGGAAAGACAGGGTTGCAGAGCTGTCTGCGACATGTGAATGTTCTCACAAGTAATATTTGTATTTGCTGTACACTGTACTGTGGAGAATTTTTGTCACTTTTTTACCCATCATAATTTGTTTTGTGTGCATTACTTCCGAAATGTTTAAGCTTGATATAATGCCACAGCTTTTGCTGTTTCTGCTTCAGGTAGGATTTAATTATGCTTTTGTCTACTATCTTGTGCCGCAGAGCATATAGTGGCTGTACTACTGTACAGTACGTTAAAAATCAGCAACTATAATCCTTAGTCAGGCCTTGCTATCTATAACACTGATTTTTAAAGAAACATTTTGGGGTCTATGAACCAACATATGGTTTCCAAAAATGTGTATTTGATCAGAGATAAAAAGTAAAACAAAGCTTCATAAAATGTGCATTGTATGTATGAAGTTCCTTATGTGAATTCATACATACTGTATGGCCCCAGTTTGTTTTAAAAAATTTAAATTGACACAACCCTCGTAATTCAGTAATTTATTGTTATTTCAATTAAAACAGAATTATGTGTATTACTTATATTATAAAATATTAGTGTAATATTATTTATAATAGCCCTACTGTAAAAGTTATAGATTTTGTTAACCTACTGTACATAATGAAACATCCATGCTGCATCAAATACATTTTATTTTGGTACATAGCAAATTAATTCGGCGCTAACACTATCAGCCTTTTAAGCGTTTACAGCAGAGGATTTTGACGCATTTTCTCTTGATTTTGTGGTGCACAGAAATATTATTTTGTAGTACATACCATTTACATCTATACACAGAGTGCACTTCCTGTTTGTGAGGCTGAACTAATGAAAGCAATGTTTTTGACGCAGCTGGCACAGAAGGAGACATTTGAGCTCAGTTCATAGGCGTATGCGTAAGTGCAATTGAGTTTGACATGCGCCAATTTTGCACTAAAAAAGCAGTTTGCGATGCTTAGTGCAGAGGCCACTTTATGCATTATGAACTGTTTTTTCATGTTTGCAAATGGGGAACTTTAACAAAAATATTAAAACAGAAGCTGATATAAAATGTTTAAGTTAAAAGAATGGATGTACATGGTCATAATTGTCTTTTCCCAGATAAAACAATCAAGTTATGGAAAATTAGTGAGCGTGATAAAAGACCAGAAGGATACAACTTAAAAGATGAAGAAGGCAAACTAAAAGATCTTTCCACAGTGACATCATTACAGGTAAGCTGTTACTTTCTGTGCTTCCCTGCGCTGTTCTATTTAATACTGTACCTTAACCCCACGAGTATACATATTGCGTTCACTTGACAACACGAGCGGCTTTTGTAATGTCTTTTTAAAAGCGATCAGTTTTCTAGGGGAGATCATGTTTAGTGCTCAAGAGCGAATGTTGAGTGCTTGGGAGCAAATGCCTCAAAGTGACTTTAGGACCAAGTGATCAGTAACCCAGGTGAGCAGGTTCCAGAAGGGTCATGGTACTCACGGCCTGAAGAGGTGAAAAGTGCAATTTTTCCAAAAGGAGGTGTGAGAAACACAGGAAAACAAAAAACTAATAAAGATTCAGCATCACATGTTTATTTTGTCAAATGTCTTCCTAGAAGTCATATATAAATTGGATCAAAATCTAATCTCCCTCCTTTACGCACAATCCGCTCTACCCAAACATGCCTTCTCTCTACCCTTCCTATCTCAATTGCTCTGTCCTGTCTGAAAGCATTTCCTATTGCAGCACTCTACCTTCAGAACATTACTGTACCAATCTCTATTCACCAGGCTCCCTCTGCCCATATATTTACAACGCAGAGGGGAAAAAACTATTCTTGTAGCAGTGGTGTTCAATCTGTGTTCTTTCCAACTGTGGGGTTTTGCAAGATTTTGCCAGGATTTCCACAAATACATATTTTTGTATATTTGTACAATATATTTTGTACTATGTATATATTTCAGGCAAACGGTAACAACAGTGTGCTCATTTGTATGTCATTTCCCAGAATCCCTTGCTGCAGTGGAAGCACTGTATGCTAGGTGATAATGGTGAAATGCAGGGTTGCAGACCTGTCTAAGACACGTGAATGTGCTCACATGTGATCTTTTTATTTGCTATATATTTATGTATTTTTCTATATTTTTAAAGTTTAAAATGAATTGTAAAAGTTTATTAAATGTTGGTTGTTTGTTTTTGATAAATACTACTGTACCTACGTTACTACAACGGTAGTAATATTAGGCATATAGGATGGGTATGCTGAGGTTCTTAGAAGTCCCCTAATATTTATAAAGAAATTTGCAGTTCTTTAAAAAAAAAACACAATTGCTCAGGAGCAGTATTAAGCAACATGCTATACTTCAAAACAGCATATGAGGCCCTTGAGCCATCAAAAGGGCTGCACATTACATATATATATATATATATATATATATATATATATATATATATATATATATAAAACAGTGTTTAAACATATATATAAAACAGTGTTTCCCCCTCCTGGTGGGAGATTTGGCCATTACTGGTCGTGTGGTGAATGATACCTACTGGTAACTGGAGGGCTGAGTCGTCCGCCGATGGTAGTGCGGACACAGGACTAGGCTTCTGGGGTTCATACCCCACATATCTCTTTAGCAGTGCAGCGCCTCCATCTGCCGTAGGCTCCAGGAACTACAGGAGATCTCCCACGGTAGAACTTATTACCTCTACCCCCAGTAAGGCCGCGCACCAGACAGGAGGTATATGTACAGTAAACAGGAAAGGCTGTATTACTCTTCTGTACAGCACAGTTACACGGCAGGCTTCTGCCCGATGCAGTACTCTCAGCTCTCACTGAAGGATGGTCCCTGGACTGTCACTACAGGCCAAGGGCACCCACAGCCATCCTAGCTCTACCCCACCTCTCTAGCAGAGGCAGAGGTATGGTCCACATCCACTCTCCCCCAGAGGGAAGAGGACTGGAGAAGGCCCAATCTCAGCCTTTCCACTGTGTGACCTGAATCTCTCAGTGGAAGAAGGTACACTAAACAATTTGGGGCGGTACTGCCCTTAAGTACAGCCAGGAGGAGGGTGCCAGGTCTGGCTCATGCTTGGTCATGCCCAGGCCTGATGTCACCGCCACCCTCTGTCACTCAAGTGCAGCTCCTCAGAGGGGGAAAACCCCATATCAACTACTGGCAACCTGATTGTACCAGGGTTTACTTCCAGCCCAAGGGCAGAATAGTAGCCATCAGGTGACCTGGCTACATATATAACCCACTCCCCCCCCCCCTTGGGATTACTAGGGCCTTATGGGCAGTAAAGCCCCTTCTCTATCACATGGTGCCGGGTTGATTTAGCAGAAGTTAAGCCCCGCTCCCTTCTGCCTGGAGACAGTGACATCATGCTAGGCTATAAATACAGAGGGGAAGCTTCTGGAAGGTAGATCCCAGGAGGAGCTGAAGAAGAGGGATCTCATTCAGAATAATTATGTAAGCCCCTGTGCATAAGATAGGTTCCCCATCCCTTTTATTGTTTTCAGTTAGGGAAAGTACCCTGTTTACCTAGAGTCCCATCAAGATGGTTTGGCATTACTCCCAAGATATCCTGAGAGACAGAGGGAGCTTCCCCGGTGGACCCCTACACGTTCTCATCCTGAAGGCCACGAGATGGCAGGCTGCCCTAAAATATGGAGGCTGATCAAGGGAATAGTACTGGGCCCATCAGGGGCCGCATGGATTTGGAGCAGTACTAGTGCTATAGAACAGAAGGAATCTGTAAACTGATTAGTGAATGTAAAGCCACAGCGCCTCCCTAGTGGGCCGAGATGGGGGCAACTGGGGAAGTCGTGCAAACAGCATAGACTAAAGACACTTTTTTGGAAGTAAAAGATGATATTTGTATAGTGAATGTGATACTGTGCCTACAAGATAATAAAACAGCAGTTTGAATGAATAAAGTTCCTAGCGCCCATCATTGTGTACCACTTACAAAATTCTCTTCCGCACTTTTAAGGCTATACACTCCTCTGCCCCTCCTTACATCTCAGCACTAATTTCTCGCTGTGCACCTGCCCGACCTTTGCGTTCTGCTCAAGGATGTTTTCTGTCTACCCCTTTTTTTTATCTAAAGCCCTCCCCTGCCTAAAACCTCACTCACTGCCCCACACCTCTGGAATGTCCTTCCCCTCAATATCTGACGGGCTCCGTCTCTCTCCAACTTTAGGACCTTTTTAAAACGCACCTCTTTAATGAAGCATATGGGTAGCTCCGCTGGCTGATACTATACACCTCATATTCACCGACCGTAGCCCCTTGCAGACACACTTACCATAACACCCTCCTACTGTCTCTCTAAGTTCTGCCCACTTACAACTTAGATTGTAAGCTCTTCGGGGCAGGGACTCCTTTTCCTATTTTATGTCTTAAGCGCTTATTCCCATTATGTATTATAATATTATGTCACGTGTATTGTAAAGCACTATTGACCTAGATGGCACTATATAAAGATACAGTAGTATGCATACATACAATATAGAAAATTTATATTTTCTGTACAGAGGCTAACAAGTCTTAGAAACAACACTGAGTCGCAGCAAAGGCGTCCACCTAGGAGACTCTCCCCAATATGCTGCACCTTCACTGCTCCTGTCCACTAAGCCAGGGTGGACAGGGTTAACATCATGAGGAAAAGACAGACACAACAAAGACCTGGAGATCTTCAGCCCCTCCCCCCTGCATCTCTGCTGTGGGGATCTGTTTGCTACTCAGCTGTGTTCAGTTCACCTCAGACATTAGAAAACAACACCCAAGTCGCAGCAAAGGCAGCAGCCAAAGGGTGTGATTTGCTGCCGTTTGCTGATGTTACAGCTGCTTTGGTATTAGTCGTGGGTAAAATATTTCCGATTTACAGTATATTGAAGCATTTCCATCTTCAGACTTTACCTGCTCTCACAGCTGTATCTCCGCACAATCCCACTTACTTCTTCCTCAATTAACGAGCAGCTATCCCAAACACACCAACCTTCTCATCCCCCTGTATCCCATGTTTCCATTTACACTTCCGTATAGAGTGTAAGCTCCTTGGGACAGGGCCCTCCTTACCTACTGTAACAATGTATGTTAATGTTTGATATTGTATTGTTTTCGTCCTCCAAACCTATTGTATTGCGCTATGGAATATGTTGGTGGGTTAAACATAAACATAAATAATAATAATAATAATAATATATGTGCATACAAGTTTTTTTTTGTTTTGTTTTTTTTTAATGGAAGAGAAAAGGTTACGTTTTATTTTTCCACTCTACAAATCTGGTGGTACCGAGTGCAGTGAAGGAGGAATCTTTTTTTCTCTTTGTATTTGTGATTTTAAAAAAAAAATTGCATTGAATTTAAAATTTAAAAAAAACAACTGAATTTTACAATTATGATAACAATTTTGGTGTAAAATAATATTGAAATTAAATACCTCTCTTCAGTTTCTATCCAGTTTTATTGGAACTTTAAAAAAATGTGACAATTGATCAAATGATGGGGTACCCCAGAAATTGGATCCCCTCGAAAGGGGTGCCCTGTATTAAAAAAGGTTGAGAAACACTGATCTAAGTAAAAATGTAAAATGTAATTGTCGTCAAATTGAACAGAGAATCGTATTAAAGCGGCATCTCCCCACCCCCTCAGTACCCCGCCTTTCGTTTTACCAGGATGGAATGCAGGGGCACCCGCAGCTGAAACGCATTAATAATCTTCATAAGCCGCTTCCCGAGCAGTAGTTCCTGGTTTTTAAATCCCCGGTTTCACACGGGTCAATAGGAAGTCACAACGGGTGACTGGAGGGGTTAGATATACAGCAAAACGGGACGGCAACATGTTACTCTTACCTGTAAGTATCTCCGAACTGAACATTTTAGCGTTCCAGCTCCAAGGTCCCATCCTGATACAGAAAAGGGGATAAGAAGAGGGTACAAGGTTAAAAGAAAAACAAACAGGGGGGGACAGCTTCTTTAAGCGTATGGATGTATAAAATTCAGGTTTGGAGCCTGTCATTACAAATATATGCCAATGGAATGATGCTCAATGCTACGGATTTGTATCAACATTAAGAGCGTTTTTAGTTGGTTTGTCACAGATCTTTATAGAGTTTGAATAAAGTTTGGTGGAGATTCCCACCAAGAGCAGATTTTTTTTGTATATTGTAAACATCTTCTCTTTAAGTATCTAAGTATCCATCTAATTTAAGAAGCAAATCATTTTTTTTTTCAATCTTATTTTAACTGAGGGTTCCCCGTAGCTCATCAGTGGTTTTCCTGGAGACAGGAGTGGTGGAGCCTCGGGAGGGCCAGCAGTCCATCCTGCAAACTGGGAAACCAATTTGGCCACAGGGATCAGGACTCGCCATGGTGGCCATTAGAAGAACTGATGTTGCAGCTTTTTATTGGTGACCATAGCAGCCATGTTTGTAGTCCGCTGCCATATTTATGTTTTGTGTGTGTCAAAATGGTATAGAAAAACCTATAAATATGTCCTAACTAAACATCTCCGGTAATTTAAGATAAAAAAATGAAATAAACAAACGGCTAGGATTGCTGCCTTAAATACACTTCTGAATGTGACTGGGCCCTACAGTTCATGGTCCTATAATGTGCTGTGGCTCATAACCTGTTTAAAGCCAAAAATGTTTCCTCTGTAGGGGAAATATTTGACTGCATTTCTTTTTCTTTCTTTCACAGGTGCCTGTTTTAAAGCCCATGGATTTAATGGTTGAGGTTAGCCCCAGGCGGATATTTTCTAATGGTCACACGTATCATGTCAACTCCATTTCTGTCAACAGTGACTGTGAGACATACATGTCAGCGGATGATCTCAGGGTTAACCTCTGGCACCTGGCAATCACAGACAGGAGCTTTAGTATCCTTTATTCAGATTATCTATCTCTTTTAAAACTATGCTTTGGCAAAACAGAAAAAGGTAAGTGCTGAGCAATACTTACTGCAGTATGTATGAAGAGTTCATAAATGCTAAACAATGTCAATGGATTTTTACGAAGTCTAAAGTTTTGTTTTAGGTTAAAAATGGCTGGGCAGTGAAGGTATTTTTTTTTTAACTTTAATGGTGCAATAGAAATGTTATGTATCCCTTTGCTACCAGAGGGAACTGTCTGCAACACCGTAAATAAATCTGATGCTCAGGGAATTTAGCTGGTTCTCAACACTCAACATTGGGGAGCAATTGTTCCAACCAAAAACCTCTCCAAATGATGGTCTATTGGGGTTTATTCACTCAATGTACAAGAATTCAGTGACAACCAGTGCATTTTCTCTCTTGCCTAATTCTCAAAGTGTAAGGGTACTTAATTACTCCCTCTCAGCCATTCACTTGAACGCGGTTGTTACGATCAGGGAACACTAATGCACAAGACTGCAAAAATGCACTGACACTGTGTAGTCAGGCAACATATGTAGTTGGCACACAAAGTACGTTTTCCAAACTCAATAAAAGTATTGAAAATGAATAACATACTGTTACAGTACACACCTGCGTGATGTAGAAGAATCAGTGGCCATCAGGCAGGCTACATCATTTTGCTGATAGGCTGCACTAGAAGTTGGGTTAGATCTGGAGTTGTCTCTTGCAATTTCTACTGGCCAAGGACGAGGTTACACACTACAGATTGTTTCTGTGCAAAGAAATGTGTGAAAATAGGATTTCAGTCATTGCAATGCGTATTCCAGCTACTGAGTAACAATTTTGGAGTGTAGAAATATAAATGTGGTGGTATTTGTGTTAGGTTTCTTTCATGTGCGATCAACCAACAAAACAGTCACGGTGTGCATACAAAGGTACGTGGTGGCCACACATGATAGGGTCTGTGGTGGCCACACATGATAGGGTCTGTGGTGGCCACACATGATAGGGTCTGTGGTGGCCACACATGACAGGGTCTGTGGTGGCCACACATGATAGGGTCTGTGGTGGCCACACATGATTGGGTCTGTGGTGGCCACACATGATAGGGTCTGCGGTGGCCACACATGATAGGGTCTGCGGTGGCCACACATGATAGGGTCTGCGGTGGCCACACATGATAGGGTCTGCCGGTGCCACCATGAAGGGTCTGGGTTGTAACCTGCTTCACTGCTACAAACAAATTGCATTGTTGTGAAAATGTCATTGTTGAATTTGACATTTCTCATTTAACACCCAGTGATTTTCAGGTTTTATGTCGGGGAATCTTTTATAATAATATATTATAGAATATATATTATAAAATATAAAGGACAAACAGGAGTCATCTTGAAAGTAATTCAAGCACAGAAATGAGATATCACTGACTTTAGCACAAGAACTGGAAACTGTTCCTTAAGGATTCTTTTCAGATATTCTCCTTGTTTTATTCTAGACTAGCTGGTATACCCGGCGTTGCCCGGGCGTGGAAGGGCAGGGGGTATGGAGTGGAAGGGTGGGGGGGGCTTGGAAGGGCGGGGGGGAGGGGCGTGGAAGGGCGGAGGGGCGTGGAAGGGCGTGGAAGGGCGGGGAGGGCAAAGGGCAGGGGGCAAAGGCAGGGAGGGGCAGGGGGCAAAGGGCAGGGAGGGGCAGGGGGCAAAGGCAGGGAGGGGCAGGGGGCAAAGGGCAGGGAGGGGCGGGGGGGGGGCAAAGGGCAGGGAGGGGCGGGGGGCAAAGGGCAGGGAGGGGCGGGGGGGGAAAAGGGCAGGGAGGGGGGGGGGGCAAAGGGCAGGGAGGGGTGGGGGGGACAGAGGGCAGGGAGGGGTGGGGGGCCAGAGGGCAGGGAGGGGTGGGGGGGGGGGACAAAGGGCAGGGGGGGGTGGGGGGACACAAAGGGCAGGGAGGGGCGGGGGGGGCAAAGGGCAGGAGGGAGGGGCAGGAGGGCAGGGGGGCAAGGGGCAGGGGGAGGAGGGCAGGGGGAAAGGGCAGGGGGAGGGAGGGCAGGGGGAGGGAGGGCAGGGGGCAAAGGTCAGGGGGAGGGAGGGCAGGGGGAGGGAGGGCAGGGGGCAAAGGACAGGGGGCAAAGGGCAGGGGGAGGGAGGGCAGGGGGCAAGGCAGGGGGAGGGAGGGCAGGGGGCAAGGGCAGAGGGAGGGAGGGCAACGGGGCAAGGGAGGGGGCAAAAGGGCATTGGGAGGCAGGGGCAAGGGACGGGGGGGCAGGGGGCAAAGGGAGGCATTGGGAAGGGAGGGCAGGGGCAAAGGGCAGTGGGAGGGAGGGCAGGGGGCAAAGGGCATTGGGAGGGATGGCAGGCAGGGGGCCAAAGGGCAGGGGGCAAAGGGCAGGGGGAGGGAGGGGAGGGAGGGCAGGGGGGGGCAAAGGGCAGGGGGGGCAAAGGGCAGGGGGGCAAAGGGCAGGGGGCAGGGAGGATGGGGGGCAAGGCAGGCAAAGGGCAGGTGGTCAGGGACACGTTAAATAACCCATTCCCCTGCGTGTACTCACCTTGCACAACGGCGCGCTCCTCTTCCTTGGGTCCGCCGCCCTCCTCCTCCACTCGGGCCTCTCGCGGGAGGCTGAGACGCTCCGGTGAGGAGGTGCTGGGCTCTCGCGGGGGAGGCGGAGACAGCCAGAGGAGAGGCGGAGACAGCTGGGGTGCACCGCGGGGACTGATAGCGGCCTGTAGGTGTGAGGGAGAGCCGCGGCTCGGTGTGTGTGGGGGGGGAGGGTGTGATGGGAGAGCGCCGGGTGAGGGGAGAGCCGCGTGCTTGTGTGTGTGTGGGGGGAGGGGAGGGAGGGGGGGTGAGGGAGAGCGCGGGTGGGAGTGGCCTATGGGGCTGAGAGCCGTGGGGAGGTGAGAGTCCCCCGCTGTGTCCCGGTGCTCGCTCCGCTCCCCGCTGACTTGTAGCGGCGCCGGGGGGAGGGGAAGGGGGGGAGGAAATAGTGCGGAAACCGGGAGACCGGGAGGAGGACCGTGGGAGAGGAGGATGGTCGCGAGGCGCGCGCGGGTCGTGCAGGTCACATGAGGCTGTGTGTGTGTGGTTGTTTTGGCCCGTCACTCTGCCTCAGGCCAATGAAAGGTGGGGGGGGGGGCGGCCAAGGGACCAATGAGATTGCCGCTAGGGACACAGGCCATGCAGACAAAATACAGTGCTTTACAAATATAAGTAGATGATGTCTGTCCTGAGCAAAGTTACCGTACAAAAAGAGGCTGATTCCGGGCATGTTAATAAAAAGGGTAGCTTTCTGCAGTATTAAAGAGGCAGTACAAGTGGAACTTAAAAAAAAAAATATTTTTTTTTTTTGTTTTAATATATTTAGCCCTTGATTACCTTTACTGAAAACAAAGTCCTAAATGCTGATTGTGCTCCTGTGATCAATCAACAATGATCCTGCTTCCCGGGTTCACTAAATGGCTGCCTTCCAGTTTCAATCAATCCTCAGTCAGTGTAACTCAGCAGTTACAATGTATCCTTATATTACTACGTTAACATTATTCATTGTTAGAGTTTGCAGCTCAAACTGCTGGGAATATTGGCAACAATTATCACACAAACTACAGACACCTGCAAGCTCATATTAAACCCCCAAATTAACCACAACATATGTATAAGCATAATGTATAAGTGTCACAGAGGAGTGCTACTGAGCATGGCAATATATATTTAAAACCAGGACAGAACATGAACACAGGCAGAGCTCAGTGCACATCCAGTGAAAACTTATACACGGTACAGTGCCTAAATATATGTTATAGATATCTATAAACAAAAATGGTCTTTAGTTTAACATTTGGCAAGTGTTGTAAGCCCCTGAGCCACTACACGGCAGACCACATCATCAAGGGTCCCTAACACTAATATAAATTCTTAATAACCTGTGATTACCAGGAAGAATGATTTATAATAAATCTATCAAAATTAGTGCATAGTTCTAAGTCTGATTGAAGCTTTTATTAACCTGTACATTACCAGGAAAAGCACTCTGTATTAGATTTGTCACAATCATACTGCAAGCAAGCAAGAGTTCCCCGGAGAGTGGGAGATGCTATGGAGTGAGCTTTTAACCATTTAAATGTGGGAGGGGTGAGCTCAACAAGATAGGAAGTGCCACCTTCCAATCAGCTAAGACCAGCTAAACCAAGAATTGAAAAACATACAGGACACCTGCAAGCTCATATTAAACCCCCAAATTAACCACAAAATTGTGGCAGTATGCTTGTGACAAATCTATATACAGAGTGCTTTTTGGTAATGTACAGGTTAATAAAGCTTCAATCAGACTTAGAAACTATGCAACTAATTTGACAGATTTATTATAAATCCTTTTTCCTGGTAATACAGAGGTTATTTAGAATTTATATTAGTGTAGGGACCCTTGAGATGTGGTCTGGCGTGTAGTGGCTCTGTGGCTTACAACACTTTGGCACAAAATTTTTAAATTAAAAGACCATTTATTTAATAGATATCTATACATATATATTTAGGCACTGTACCGTGTTAAGTTTCACTGGATGTGCACTGAGCTCTGTCTGTGTTTCATGTTCGTCTTGGTTTTAACAAATTATCACAAACTGGAAAGTGCTGCAAATATCTTCACTGCTGGGGAGGTGGGCTAAAGCCGACTATAGAAATCATACAGTGTCAGTATATTAAAACTCATTCGAAATGGCCTTGATAGTTAAAATGGAAAAAAAATTATAATATAGAAAGTATTATCTAATACTACAAACTGATTATTTTTTTAAAAAGCACACATGTAGGATATTGCATGGATGCTTCTTTGATACAGTTCACTCCTAATTAATTAAGATTGAATATGCTAACAAAGTGGAGATGACTTAATCTTTGTGTACAGAAGTCTTCAGATGTCTACATTCAATTATTTTTTATGTCAAGAAGAGCTGAGTGTTTTGTTCAGTAGCACAGATTTTTTTTCTCCATCACTCATGAGGTTAGTGTAGCTTATTTCTATGATAGCATCACTTTCCAATTAAACAGTATCTCTAACACGAGCATATTTGTGGCTTATGTATAGTCATTTCTTTTCATGATCAGTACAGTCAGGATAAGGGTATCCTTACTTTACAAACAATGCTTTTGTAGTGCCCTACGGGCTTAGTTATTTAGAGAGAGCCACAAAAGCTCTTATTGTAAGCAGCTGAAATGGTCTATCCCATTTTAGCTTTTCATAAATGCTTTCCTACTAAAGCCTCTAAAAATTGCATATTGTTTTATACGAACATTATGTGTTCATACATTATTAAGTCATTGTTAGGTAGGAACTAATGAGGTTAAAACACATTTCACAATGTTTACATGGGTCGAATTAGATTTGGAAATCATACTCTAAAATTGGCAAACTTCACGTCTTTTGGGGATGTATTCTTTGAAGAAGGCAAATACAGTATTACATTGTCGCATTGTATTGATAGAGGTTAGAGAAGCACTATCAGAATTAAATCACAGCTTATGCTTGTGTTAAAATGTCCACATTAAGAATGAGAGGGATTGCAAGTGGAATATTCCAAGCAAGGCAACATTAAAATAAACCGTGGAGCCTTTCCCAGCAGTGCCAGGCGACAGTCAAATATAGGGATATTAGTTGCCAGTGAGCTGAAACGGGGACTTAGTCTATTCAACTGAGAACACAGTGAGTTGAAAATAGACAATGTATCAAGTGTAGCAAAAAATGGTGACATTGCGTTTATTTGCACTCGGAGTAATTAGTATTAAAGTGTTCTGCCTCCATTTTGGTCCCAATATGCACCCCCTGTGCCAAGAAGAGAGGTGGGCGAAGTTTTTTTGCAAATTTGGATCTGCAGCGGATCAGCCGGGTTCTTTGGTCCGGGCTTTAATGTCAAAAAAAAAGTTTACCCCTAAGTGATATTGAGGATGTATGGAAGCAATGTTTCATAACATCCTTTGTTTGTATCACTAATACTATACAGTGAATGCACAAAATGATATGTATATGAAAACATGAAAAGGACGTTTTCATTGTGGGACAGCACTTTTAAATTTCAGTGGCTGAAATAGAGAATTTGGAATAATTATGCTGTACACCAGTATTACACCCAGTGGAAATCAGTGAGTGAGGCAGGTGCAGGTTACAGTTGTGCTGGCTGTACAAGTAATTGCCATGGTCTCCCTATCGCTGCTTGTGCATTTCACTGATAGGACTTGAGAGGCACTGACCAATTTAAGCATGTATTATTTAATTTGATGATGGTAAGTGCTAATTCCTCTTGAGTTTAGATAAAAAAAAAAAAAATAATAGCCCCTGGATATTTTTAAACAAACATAATATTGCAACATTCAATGCCATTGTACTTAATACTTGGCATTTTTTTGTTAGAAGATCACTGGCTATCTGTATGTAGATATCACTTGGCTTCATGAAATGATCTGAATACTAGGAATTTATGAAATATTTTAAAGTATAAAAGGGGTCAAATACAGTCTACACTATTTTAGGGGAATATGTACTAACGGAATAAGAGTTGCTTCATTGACCATGATGAGTACTAACATCTATGTGCTGTTAACACTTATTAAACTGTTATAGAATGCATTCCTAATCTGGCCCTTTAGACTATACCACCCACTAAAGCCAAAGGAAAAGCTTGGCTCATACTGATTCACCAGTTGGCCCTTAGACTAGTGGCTCTCTGTAATCAAAACCTAGGACAGGGGGGGTAAGGTTTCAGGAATTATCCCATGCTTCAGCACAGGTGGCTCAATCAGCCACTGTTGAGCAGGGATCTTAAAAACCTGACCTGTTGTGGCCCTTGAGGACTGTTGCCCTAGGAGAACACCCCTAGTTTTGTTGTGCTCGACAATCATGGCATGACACACTTTCGTTAAGCTTTACTTCGATTCGACAATCCTAATTCAGCTGGCTAGAATTTCCCATTTAAAGTTGCAAACCGAGCAATATCCTACATGGGTTTTTTTTTCAAGTCAGTTCTGGACTATGAGAAATACTTGTAGCATTTTTTTAAAACAACTGTGAATGAATTTTTATGTATAATTATGTAAACAAGCATTTTGTTTCTTAGCAACCATTTACAAAGTCACATCCCACTCTCTTTTGAAATAGGCTCTGGTACACCCCTTTTTGAGCCCTGCCCTCTTTCTAGCAGTGCCACTAATGTTTTGTGACTGCTGTCGCGTCTCACTCTCCCGCAGAACATTTGCATCTTTGGTCTTCTTGGTTGCACTGACAGGCATTGAGTGAACCCCCAACCGAATCTTCTCGATCGATCACAGGAGAAAGGAGTGATCGATCAGCAACTTAGCTAATACTTATCATTGTGGGCATAGTACGTATCTTCCAAAAACTGCAACTCAACAATGTATCCAGATGTAGAGACTGACCCACACACACTAGAATCAATTAGCCCAATGGTTGATAATGCAGCAAACTTACAAGCACACTGGTAGGGGGAGACAAAGGCCCATCGGTCAGGTGCATAGATACAAAAAACATATACCCCCAATAATAAATGCCGCTTAAATATCCTTTCGTGCAAACACTTTGTGTTTGATGACATACAAACTTTACATACATTAAATGTGTTTTAGAAAAATCTGGTTGATTCTGATGTGTATGGTGAGTGAAGTGAATAAATCAGACTGCTACAGTGTGCAGGTCTTCTGGGTCCTGAGTAGTGTTCCCGCTACCAGCAATAGATATATATATATTATATATATATATATATATATATATACAGTGTTCGACAAACTATACATTGCGCGCCCCGGGCGAGTGGATTTAACCCCCGGGCGAGTAATAAATAGGGCCCAAGCAGCACACTGTTGGTACTAGGTGGCGAGTAAGATTTTGGTGATTTGTCAACCACTCTGTTTATATATTATATAGATATATAGATATTTAATAATATAATATATGTAGTATATATCTATATAAGATATTGGACTACGGAAGTTACATCATTCACAACAAATTACACGGTGAAAACCAATGCACCTCCAATCCAATTATGAAACGAATTTGGAATCTATGCACCCCTAAAATGTGTAGTAGACCCATTTTAAACTTTAAATATTTTCAGTAAAATTCTAGTAATTTCATGAAGCCAAGTATATAAAATAAGGATCTATAACAAAACAAAAAATGCCAAAGTATAAGTACAATGTGCAGTGAAGTTTGCAATATTATGTGTTTAACAAATATCCCATGGGGCTATTATTTATTTTTTTATCTAAAACTCAGAGGAATTAGCACTTACTATTAACTTAAATAATACATGCTTAAAAGATTCAGTGCTCTCAAGTCATCAGTGAATGAAGAAGCACTAGCAGCGATAGGGAGACCATTCCCTAACATGAGTAACATAATGTTATTCATGTTATCCTAAAACTGGTCAGTGTAATGGGACAGGGGTGCATTGTAGGAATGTATTCTGTAAAACCTGTGTAGGCATTTCGAAAATAGGCTAAAATAGTGGAATAAAGATACATGCGCAAGAGGGTATTTATTTTAAAAAACAGATCACATATCACTGAATGGGTTAATGCTATTTAGAAAGTGGATGCACCCACCCATGAATGAATCAGAGTATGCACACTGCAATCTATAGCTGTTCCAGTGGTGGTGTCACAATGAAAATGGTTTTAAAGGTTTTGATTTCCGTTTCATCTAAGGAGGCCTCACTTTAAACCTCACCATGTAATTTAGAGATGTTTAGGCCCTCTGCACATATCCTTATGTAACGGTATTTCCTGAGCGCCCTTGACTCTGACTCATATGTGAGAAAACTATCCCCATTACATGTCTGTGTGTAGTGTGGTGCACCTGCTGGCACAGCGATCCTGAGTCTCCGTTGTGGTAATGGGGATTTCACCATGACAGGCATGAGGTAGGTATACTGAGTTCTACTCACGGTTGGTACAGCGCCTCCATCTCTTCAGATCCCACGATAGCAGGAGGAGTGTTTGAAAGAGAACTCCTGGGTGCATCTTCTTGCTGAAAACTCCACAGACAAGAAGGGTCTCTTGAACAAGGGCCATCTTTAATTGCAGATTAAATGGCAGACTCCATCATAGCGGCCGACACTTAGCTGAACATCTTGTAGCTGCACATTCATTAGAAAGGTTCTTCCTAATTCTTTAATCGCCTTGTCTTTTTCACCTCTCCCTAAGGGAGACTACCAGCTGTGCCAGAGCCCTGGACACAGTGTGTGATCAGCTGTCACTTGACTTAAGCTGCAGGCTTGCAGCTCTTGCACCAGACACTTGCGGTCTGACTCTTATTGAACTTGAACCACATACATTTGGCAGTGCTGTGCAATATATATGCTCCAGAAAACCCACCTCGTGTCAACTAACAGTGGACACAGATCATGCTCGCAACCTTTGCTACATGTTACACATCACAGAGTTTGAGGGCAAACTCCATGATGACTACTGGCAAATCTGCCACACTTAACAGGAATTACTGCCTCAGCTTGAGAAGAGATCTGTACACCAATTTTACACATGGCTACACTATCGATCAACATAATGTGTGAGATGGAACATATCAAGACTCATATCAGATATTGGTATAATTTCTCTTGCAGGGTCAATGGGGAATCCTACCTAAGATTTATAGACTACTGAATATGGTTGTGCGACCTAATGGGAAATATTCATGGTATTTGTAACTTCCATTGTTAATTGCAGGATATTCACTGACCTTGTAGCAGAATGTGAATATCTCTGAATTCCAGATCAGTTGATGGCATGTAACAGTTTGCAGTTACCCATTATTTTTTACGAACCTACCTGCACTACTAACACCCTTGTAATGAAACATATAAACAGAGTAAGAATAATGGATAAGTATCATTCTTGAAACTTCTGAGCTTCGGCTATAAAAAATAAGCATGTTTCCGATTCACAATAATGGAGTGTTGACTTCCGGTTATTAAATTCAAATGTTTTACTATACATTATTTTCCAGGGATAATTCCCTGAAACTGGAAGCAGTGCTTTAGTGGTGTGTAAACTAATTGAATAGGTTTCAGTATTGGGAGGCATATCAAAGGAAATAAGACTACAATAGGGATGGGCGGAACTGTCAAAATCGTTTCCCAGAAATTTCGCAGGTAGTCCTTCACAATCCGTTCTGCGGTGTAAAATTTATGAAAAATTTGCCAGTTTCAAAAACAGCCTTGGATACAATCCGGACAGATTTTTAAGAATCCGATTCGTGGGATTCCGCATTCCGTTGCTGAATTGTTAAAAATACCTCGAGTAATCCGCGAAGAGGGAGAGAAAAGAGAGAGATCCCCCCTCCTATGGATTTCGAAAAAAGGCCTATCGCCACTTTTTTGACGGAAGGATATGTTAAAATCGTGGGAATATAGGAACCGGCTGATCCGCGGCAGATCACAAATTAGCAAAAAATTCAATCTCTAGTCTCCAAATGAGAAAAGCCCATGATATAATTGGTATTTAATACTTTTGTAGCCCTGTTCTAGTAAATACAGTAAGCTACCAAGCTTTGCACTGTTGGCTCGCAGGGGCTGAGCCTCCGCCACGCAGAGCCTGGGGCACACGTAGGAATATTGATGACCGCTTACTTGGTGCAGCGCCTCCACCTGCGTGGTCCCTCCAGGGGGAGTGGTTCCTCGCAGGAAAGATTAATCATCCACACACAGCATGTAAAACAACCAAGGACTTACTAGCGCAACCGTAAATATGCAGATGATCAACAGGTTGTCTTCCTAGAGGAGGACACTAAATACTGCGTCTCGCAGGACGCTAACCCCCTTCACCGGGTGATCAATCCCGTGTCCAATACCCAATTCAGTGTTCCCCCACCCTTTAAGTGAGATATGTGTGTGTGACTGAGCAGCCACTATGTCCTGATATAGATATGTGGTATAGTGTGTGTGCACTTGATGATGTACGTGCACGGGCCTGTCAAGGAACTCACAAAGGATCAGACAGGTTTTTTGAATCGGGATACCTTCCGGGGGCGTAGGACTGCTGCTGCGGCAGCGGAGGTACTGAGCCCAAACCTCTGGCCAGATAAGCAACGTCTCTGTAATTATGATCTCGCGATCCAGTCAAGGGGAACTGAAACTAACTGGGGACGGTGTCTTACATCGCGATCCACTCACGGGGACTCAGGGACCTAATGGGGGGGTATATGGCCTAGTGTAGAGGGCTGTGGGCTCCCCTCACATTGAGCTCCTTCCTCCCTCATCTCCGCTCGGCTTGGACAAGGTGTCCCCATGCTCAACCTCTAACTTCCACCCGAGTTATCCTGGCCGCCCTATAGGCCTCCCTCGGCGTACATGGGTTCGTATGCCTGCGGACTAGTATACCCGTGCGCGTCCACCCATGGAGCCGCTCCCTTTTGCGAGCTTGGCAAACTCTGGTCGCGCATGCGCGGACCTCTGCTCCATCGCCCCCCTCACGGCCCGCTGCGCCTTGCGTGCACCCAACATCGGCGGCCGCCCTGATGCTCGGAAGATGCGAGCCTCGGTATTGTGGAGCGCTCTCGCACTCGGCAACCTTCCCCGCGAATAACAGCTATGGGGGAGTGCTGGGCGGAGCCTGGCTACACTGTTGTAGTATTAAATAAAAAAATAATTCCTTTACTAAGCCTCTTCTTCACATAGCTCTCTTGAATTAGTATTCTGTTACCCGGGCTTAAGTATTTCACCAAGGATGCAAAAGAAAGAAACCAATAACTATACAGTACACAATTTAATGAATTGTGTTTCCGAAAATGTTCCAACAGATGAAGAAGAGACTTTGTATGGAAAAAAATAGAAGAAACCCTGAATTTCCCCAAATTGGTTTTCAATTATTAGTGAACATGCTGAAATTGATGCACCTATGATTTAAAAAATGTGGTATTAGTTGAACTTTTGATTAAAAAAAATTTGAGGGCACAAAATGTCCATAGTGAAACGCTAATATTGTATGCATGTATGCTGTATGTTATATATATAGCAAATTAAACCTCATACATCCCCCCCCCCCCGCCTGTATGGCATTGCATGTTTGGGAGGTTGCCCCGCATTTCCCATATCAAACAGCACACAGCACTTTCCACTGCAGCAAGGGATTCTGGGGAAAACCTGAATGCAAATGAGCAAACAGTGGCCACTTTTGCTTCAAAAAAACATTGTATTACTGGTTTCCCTCATAGGCTTCAATGCTGCCTGCTGGTCACAGCTTCGAGCACAGACAGGGTTAAGATGCATCAGAACAGAAAACCAAACAGGTTTTTTTTTTTTTTTTTGTTTAGTAGCCGGGTGGGACAAAAAGATGATTCCACTTCAAAAAACCTGTTGCTCGTGGTCAAGTGAAGGACCAGAGTGCGCTCCAAAGGTGACAGTCTTCTGGAGAAGTAGGCTAGTCCGGTTCATGACGTCTTCCTCCGAAGAGTCCGAGTCCTCTCGTTCCCTCCTAGTGAGAGGCGCCGAAGGAGGGTCCAAGTCTTAGGGTTTCAGCGTCCGCCTACTAACCCACAGCGTAGTCTCTTTCCCGAAGGAGGGGTGTACCCACCCGACAGCACTTAGTCTGCTCGCTCTCCGAAGAAAAAGATAGGTGACTATAACCCCGTGACACCAACAAACAAAAAACAAATCATAGGCAAGTGCTCCTGTGGCGTGTGTGATTGCAGTGTAGGAAGTGCTCGACAGACGACACAAAAAAAGTGGCAGAGTGCACGCCAGGCACTTTGCAAGACAGGCGGGTGAATGAAAAAAAATAGTTGGCTTGTCCCCATCAGCGGAAGGCCATAAGGGGGCCAAGTGCGGAAAAAATAGGGGACGGCTGACCAAATCATCAGTGACAGACAAGTGGCTCGTATGTGGAGCCGCCAGCCCAAACAAAGCATCCCAGTGCGCAAGTGATACTCCCAGGGGTCAAGCCTGGGGTGCAAGATAAAAATGCACGGGCTATTGATCGCTCTCTAAGCCATGCCAGGGGACCAAGTGATGTTAACTAGGGCCTACCGTCACAGGACAGAACTCCCTAATTGATCTGTAGCCAATAAGGCAGAGAAGCGAGTGACACGATGTTTGGACCTTACATGGGTCTCATCCGTGTGGGGTTGTTAATAAGATATGCAATGAGCGAAGGATGGGGTTTTACCATACGGAGTTAAGTTATGGTGAGTAGTAATGTCATTTCCAGAAATCCCTGCTGCAGTGGAAGAGTGCTGATTGTGCTGAGGTGAATTAAGATGAAAAGGCGGGGTTGCGACCTGCCAAGACATGCAAATGGCATACAGTTTATTTTTACATTTGCTACATGGCTTGCTGTGGAGGGGTTTTTGTCACTTGTTTTTAATCACACTAACCTTAAACTCAGCTAGATATTTATATACTGAGTAAGTTATGGTGAAGTTAAAATACTAATAGATATACTATATGCCAAATGTATATATAGATTATCTATATATATAACCAAAACAAGGGGCTCAGCACACACTGATCAATAGAGAAAACGAAAGAGTCAGCGAAATAAGCCAACATTTTAATTTGCAGGCCACCTTTGAATCTGAGAGAGAGAGGACAGAACCTGATAATCCCACTTAAAGGATTGGTTTGAGTGTGTATACACTCTTGCATATATGTGACTTTTGACAACGGGCTTGATTTATGAGCTAATTCTAAATTTGGGCTACTTGTGTCTTGGTAGGGGGGGATAGGGTTAAGGGAAGAATCCTTGTGGTCCGTTGGACCAAGGGAACAGGCCTGAGGAAAGGGTTGTTCACCCCTGAACGTTGGCCCTCTTACCCTCCCCCTTGTCTTATTATGTTGAATTTGTTTTGCAGTTTTTCCTTTAGTGTTTTTCCCCCCACTCCCTTTAACTGTGTCTCTCCACCCCCTACTTGGTGGATTTTTAAGATCCATATATTCGGAATTTATAGACGAAAGTAGTGCATTTCCATATTTGTGTGATCCTATTGCACCTGAGTGATGTAGAAGAATCAGGGCCATCAAGGCGGCTACATCATTTTGCTGATTAGGCTGCACTAGAAGTTGGGTTAGATCTGGAGTTGTCTCTTGCCATTTCTAGGCCAAGGACGAGGTTACACACATACAATGTTTCTGTGCAACAGAAAGTTGTGAAAAGAGGTTTCAGTCTTGCAATGCGTATTCCAGCTACTGAGTAACAATTTTGGAGTGTAGAAATATAAATGTGGTGGTATTGGTGTTAGGTTTCTTTCATGTGCGATCAACCACAAAACAGTCACGGTTGGTGCTACAAAGGTACGTGGTGGCCACAAATGATAGGGGCTGTGGTGGCCACACATGATAGGGTCTGTGGTGGCCACACTGATAGGTCGTGGTGGCCACACATGACAGGGTCTGTGGTGGCACAATGATAGGGTTGTGGTGGCCACACATGATAGGTCTGTGTGGGCCAACATGATAGGTCTGGGTGGCCACACATGATGGTCTGTGGTGGCCACACATGATAGGGTCTTTGGTGGCCACACATGATAGGGGCGTGGTGGCCACACATGATAAGAGTCTGTGGTGGCACACATGATAGGGTCTGTGGTGGCCACACATGATTGTGGTTTGTGGTGGCCACACATGATAGGGTCTGCGGTGGCCACAATGATTGGGTCTGTGGTGGCCACACATGATAGGGTTCTGCGGTGGGCCACACATGATAGGGTCTGCGGTGCACACATGATAGGGTTCTGCGGTGGCCACAAAAGATGGGTCTGCGGTTGTAAACTGCTTCACTGCTACAAACAAATTGCACTGTTGTGAAAATGTCATTGCTTTGAATTTTACATTTCTCATATACACCCAGTGCCATTTTTCTCAGGTTTATGTCGGGGAATCTTTTATAATAATATATTATAGAATATATTTATAAAATATAAAGGAACAAACAGGAGTCATCTTGAAAGTAATTCAAGCACAGAAATGAGATATCACTGACTTAGCACAAGAACTGGAAACTGTTCCTTAGGATTCTTTTCAGATATCTCTTGTTTTAGTCAGACTAGCTGGTATACCGGCGTTGCCCGGGCCGTGGAGGGCAGGGCAGGGGTATGGAGTGGAAGGGTGGGGGGGGCTTGGAAGGGGGGGGGGAGGGGCGTGAGGAAGGGAGGAGGGCGGGAAGGGCGTGGAAGGCGGGGAGGGCAAAGGGCAGGGGGCAAAGGGCAGGGAGGGGCAGGGGGCAAAGGGCAGGGAGGGGCAGGGGGCAAAGGGCAGGGAGGGGCAGGGGGGCAAAGGGCAGGGGGGCGGGGGGGGCAATGGGCAGGGAGGGGCGGGGGGCAAAGGGCACGGGAGGGGCAGGCGGCGGGGGGGGGAAAAGGCACGGGAGGGGGGGGGGCTAAAGGGAGGAAGGGGTGGGGGGGACAGAGGGCGGGAGGGTGGGAAGGTGGGGGGACAGAGAGCAGGGAGGGGTGGGGGGGACAAAGGGCAGGGAGGGGTGGGGGGCCAAAGGGCAGGTGAGGGGCGGGGGGGGCAAAGGGCAGGGAGGGCAGGAGGGCAGGGGGGCACGGGGCAGGGGCGGGAGGCAGGGGCAAGGGCAGGGGGAGGGAGGGCAGGGGGAGGGAGGGCAGGGCAGGGGGCAAAGGGCAGGGGGAGGGAGGGCAGGGGGAGGAGGGCAGGGGGAAAGGACAGGGGGCAAAGGGCAGGGGAGGGGAGGGCAGAGGGGGCAAGGGAGGGGGAGGGAGGGCAGGGGGCAAGGGCAGAGGGAGGAGGGCACGGGGCAAGGGAGGGGGCAAAGGGCATTGGGAGGGCAGGGGGCAAGGGCAGGGGGGGGGGGGGCAGGGGACAAAGGGCATTGGGAGGGAGGGCAGGGGCAAAGGGCATTGGGAGGGAGGGCAGGGGGCAAAGGGCATTGGGAGGGATGGCAGGGGGCAAAGGGCAGGGGGCAAAGGGCAGGGGGAGGGAGGGGGGGAGGGCCAGGGGGGCGACAAAGGCGAAGGAGGAGGTGGAAAAGGGACCGTGAGGGGGACACACCGGGGGGAGGACAAACGGAAACAGGCGGGGTGGGAAAAAGGAACAAGGGAAGGGAATAGAGTGAAAGCGCGGGGAAAAGGTTTTTTGTTTTTCTTGTTTGGGCTAGCAAATTACTGGCCAAAATGCGGGGGGGAAGTGGGGGAATACTGAGGACATAGCTACCTGCTAATTGGTCGCTTGCCCGCGGAATATGGTTCCGAGTTGGGGCGAGGGGTTAAGGGGGGAAGGGACGCGGGATGAGGGGAGAATGGAGCTTGTTGGTGAAACATAAAGGCAATGGTAATGACAATACAAAGGGTGACCTACTTTTACGAACTAAAGGGCGGGGCAAAACGGGAAAGTTCGGGGGGAAACAGGGGGGGGAGGAAAAGGGAAAAGGAAGAAAACAGGAAGGAAAGGGAGGAAGAGGGAAAGAACAAGTGGAAAGGGGGCGAAGGGGAAAGGGGGAGGGCAATGAGAGGGGAGGACGGGGGGGGGGCAAAGAACAAAGGGAACAGTAAGGGTGAGCCAGGGTGAGTCAGGGACACGTATAACATATACCAATCCCTGCGGTACTCAACTTGCAAAGGCCCGAGACGCTCTCTTCTCTCTGGTGGGGGGGGGGGGGTCCCGGACCCAGACTCCTCATCCTCCACTCGGGCTCACTCCGCGGCGAGAGGCTGGGAGACGATCCGTGTGAGGAGGGTGCTGGCTCTCGGGGGAGGGGAGGAAGGCGGGAAGACAGCCGAGGAGAGGCGGAGACAGTGAGGTGCGACCCTAGCGGGGGGGAACTGAGGGCGGACTGTGTGAGGGGGAGCAGCCGCTCAGGTGGCGGTGGGGGGGGGGGGGGGGTGGGGGGGCGGTGGAGGGGAGCGCGCCGGGTGGGCTGGAGGGGAGAGCCGCGTGCTCTGTGTGTGTGTGGGGTGGGGGGGGGAGGGGGTGAGGGAGAGCGCGGGTGAGGGAGTGGCCTATGGGTGCTGAGAGCCGTGGGGAGGTGAGAGTCCCCCGCTGTGTCCCGGGTGCTCGCTCCGCTCCCCCGCTGACTGTAGCGGCGCCGGGGGGGAGGGGAAGGGGGGGGAGGAAATAGTGCGGGAAACCGGGAGACCCGGGGAGAGGAGGAGGTGCGCGGGGTCACGATGAGCGCTGTGTGTGTGTGTGTGTTTTGGCCCGTCACTCTGCCTCAGGCCAATGAAAGGTGTGCGGGGGCGGGCGGCCCAAGGGACCAATGAGATTGCCGCTAGGGACACAGGCCATGCAGACAAACATACAGTGCTTTCACAAATATATAGTAGATGATGTTCTGTCCTGAGCAAAGTACAGTACAAAACAGAGGCTGATTCCGGGCATGTTAATAAAAAGGGTAGCTTTCTGCAGTATTAAAGAGGCAGTACAAGTGGAACTTTAAAAAAAAAATATTTTTTTTTTTTTTGTTTTAATATATTTAGCCCTTGATTACCTTTACTGAAAACAAATGTCCTAAACTGCTGATTGGTGCTCCTGTGATCAATCAACAATGATCCTGCTTCCCAGGGTTCACTAAATGGCTGCCTTCCAGTTTCAATCAATCCCTCAGTCAGTGTAACTCAGCAGTTACAATGTATCCTTATATTACTACGTTAACATTATCTATTGTTAGAGTTTGCAGCTCAAACTGCTGGGAATATTGGCAACAAATTATCACAAAACATACAGGACACCTGCAAGCTCATATTAAACCCCCAAATTAACCACAACATATGTATAAGCATACTGTATAAGTGTCACAGAGGAGTGCTACTGAGCATGGCAATATATATTTAAAACCAGAGACAGAACATGAAACACAGGCAGAGCTCAGTGCACATCCAGTGAAACTTATACACGGTACAGTGCCTGAAGTATAGGGATGTATAGATATCTATTAAACAAAAATGGTCTTTAGTTTACATTTTGGCCAAAGTGTTGTAAGCCCCTGAGCCACTACACGGCAGACCACATCTCAAGGGTCCCTAACACTAATATAAATTCTTAATAACCTGTGTATACCAGGAAGAATGATTTATAATAAAATCTATCAAATTAGTGCATAGTTCTAAGTCTGATTGAAGCTTTTATTAACCTGTACATTACCAGGAAAAGCACTCTGTATAGATTTGTCACAATCATACTGCAAGCAAGCAAGTTCCCCGGAGAGTGGGGAGCTATGGAGTGAGCTTTTAACCATTTAATGTGGGAGGGGTGAGCTCAACAAGATAGGAAGTGCCACCTTCCAATCAGCTAGACCAGCTGAACAAGAATGTAAAAATACAGGACACCTGCAAGCTATATTAAACCCCCAAATTTAACCACAAAATTGTGCAGTATGCTTGTGACAAATCTAATACAGAGTGCTTTTCTGGTAATGTACAGGTAATAAAAGCTTCAATCAGACTTGAACTATGCAACTAATTTGACAGTTTTATAAACTATTCTTCTGGAATACAGAGGTTATTTAGAATTTATATAGTGTTAGGGACCCTTGAGATGTGGTTCGGGCGTGTAGTGGCTCTGGCTTACAACACTTTGGCCAAATTTAAAAATTAAAAGCCAATATATAGATATCTACCACTATATATTTAGGCACGGTTGTAATGTACGCGTGGTTGGTTAATAGCTTTCATGGATGCGGCGATGAGCGTGTGTAGAGTTTTCATTGTTGTCTGTGTTTCATGTTCTGTCTCTGGTTTTAAACAAATTATCACAAACTGGAAAGTGCTGCAAATATCTTTCACTGCTGGGGAGGTGGGCTAAAGCCGACTATAGAAATCATACAGTGTTCAGTATATTAAAACTCATTCGAAATGGCATTGATAGTTAAATGGAAAAAAAATTATAATATAGAAAGTATTATCTAATACTACAGAACTGATTTATTTTTTTAAAAAGCACACATGTAGGATATTGCATGGATTGCTTCTTTGATACAGTTCACTCCTAACTTAATTAAGATTGAATATGCTCAACAGAAGTGGAGATGACTTAATCTTTGTGTACAGAAGTCTTCAGATGTCTACATTCAATTATTTTTTATGTCAAGAAGAGCTGAGTGTTTTGTTCATGTAGCACAGATTTTTTTTTCTCCATCACTCATGAGGTTAGTGTAGCCTTTATTTCTATGATAGCATCACTTCCAATTAAACAGTATCTCTAACACGAGGCATATTTTGGCTGTAATAGTCATTTCTTTTCATGATCAGTACAGTCAGGATCAGGGTATCCTACTTTAATAAACAATGCTTCTTTGTAGTGCCCCTACGGGCTTAGATTATTTAGGAGAGCCACAAAAGCTCTTATTTTAAGCAGCTGAAATGGTCTATCCCATTTTAGCCTTTTCATAAATGCTTTCCTCACTAAAGCCTCTAAAATTGCATATTGTTTTATACGAACATTTATGTGTTCATTACATTATTAAGTCATTGTTAGGTAACTAATGAGTTAAACACACATTTCACAATTGTTTTACATGGGTCGAATTAGATTTGGAAAATCATACTCTAAAATTGGCAACTTCACTGTCTTTTGGGGATGTATTTCTTTGAAGAAGGCAAATACAGTATTAACATTGTCGCATTGTATTGTTATAGAGGTAGAGAAGCACTATCAGAATTAAATCACAGCTTATGCTTGTGTAAAATGTCCACATTTAAGAATGAGAGGGATTGCAAGTGGAATTATTTCCAAGCAAGGCAACATTAAAATAAACCGTGGAGCCTTTTCCCAGCAGTTGCCAGGCGACAGTCAAATATAGGGATATTAGTTGCCAGTGAGCTGAAACCGGGACTTTAGTCTATTCAACTGAGAACACAGTGAGTTGAAATAGCACATGTATCAAGTGTAGCAAAAAATGGTGCACATTGCGTTTATTTGCACTCGGAGTAATTATGTATTAAAGTGTTCTGCTCCATTTTGTGTCCCAATATGCACCCCCTGTGCCAAGAAGAGAGGTGGGCGAATTATTTTTGCAAATTTGGATCTGCAGCGGATCAGCCGGGTTCTTTGGTCCGCGGCTTAATGTCAAAAAAAAAGTTACCCCTAAGTGATATATGAATATGGAAGCAATGTTTCATAACATCCTTGTTTAGTATCACTAATACTATACAGTGAATGCACAAAATGATATGTATACTGAAAACATGAAAGGACTGTTTTCATGTGGTGGGAAAGCCTTTTAAATTTCAGTGGCTGAATAGAGAATTTGGACTAATTATGCTGTACCAGTATTACATCCCAGTGGAAATCAGTGAGGCAGAGTGCAGGTTTACAGTGTGCTGGCTTGTACAGTAATTGCCATGGTCTCCCTATCGCTGCTTGTGCATTTCACTGATAGACTTGAGAGGCACTGAAGCATTTTAAGCATGTATTATTTAATTTGATGACTGGTAAGTGCTAATTCCTCTGAGTTTTAGATAAAAAAAAAAAAAATAATAGCCCCCTGGATATATTTTTAAACAACATAATATTGCAACCTTCACTGCACATTGTACTTAATACTTTGGCATTTGTTTTTGTTATATCCTTATTTATATATACTGGCTTCATGAAATTACTAGAATTTTACTGAATATATTTTAAAGTATAAAAGGGGTCAAAACAGTCTACACTATTTTAGGGGAATATTTACTAAACGGAATAAAGATTTGCTTCATTGACCATTGATGAGTACTAACATCTATTGCTGTTAACACTTATTAACATGTTATAGCATGCATTCTTAATCTGGCCCTTTTAGACTATACACCCCACTAAAGCCAAAGTAAAAGCTTGGCTCATACTGATTCACCAGTTGCCCTTTAGACTAGTGGCTCTCTGTAATCAAAACCCTAGGACAGGGGTGGGTAAGGTTTTCAGGATATCCCTGCTTCAGCACAGGTGGCTCAATCAGCCACTGAAGCAGGGATATCTTAAAAACCTGACCTGTTGGTGGCCCTTGAGGACTGTTGCCCTAGGAGAACACCCCTATTTTTGTTGCTCCGACAATCATGGCACTGACCACACTTTCGTTAAGCTTTTACTTCTTATTCGCAAATCCCTAATTCCAGCCTGGCTAGAATTTTCCCATTTAAAGTTGCAAACCAAGCAATATCCTACATGTGTTTTTTTTTTAAGTCAGTTCTGTACTATGAGAAAATACTTGTAGCATTTTTTTAAACAACTGTGAATGACATTTTTATGTATAATTATGTAACAAGCATTTTTTGTTTCTATAGCAACCATTTACAAAGTCACATCCCACTCCTCTTTTGAAATAGGCTCTGGTACACCCCTTTTTGAGCCCTGCCCTCTTTCTAGCAGTGCACTAATTGTATCTTGTGACTGCTTGGTCACATGATCTTCCCCGCAGAACTTTGCATCTTTGGTCCTCTTCTGTTGCACTGACAGCCATTTAGTGAACCCCCAAGCCGAATCTTCGCTGATCGATCACAGGAGAAAGGATCGATCAGCAACTTAGCTAATTACTTATCATTGTGGGCATAGTACGTATCTTCCAAACACTGCAACTCAACAATGTATCCAGATGTAGTTACTGACCCACACACACTAGAATCAATTAGCCCATATGGTTGATATATGCAGCAAACTTACAAGCACACTGTGTAAGGGGGAGACAAAGGCCCATTCCTCAGGTGCATAGAATACAAAAAACATATACCCCCAATATAAATGCCGCATTAAATATCCTTTCGTGCCAAACACTTTGTGTATTGATGACATACAAAATCTACATACATTAAATGATGTTTTAGAAAAATCTGGTTGATTCTGATGTGTATGGTGAGTGCACGTGAATAAATCCCGGAGCTACCAGTGTGCAGTCTTCTGGGTCTCTGTAGTAGTGTTCCCTGCACCAGCAATAGATATATATATATATATATATATATATATATATATATATACAGTGTTCGACAAACCTATACATTTGCTCGCCCCGGGCGAGTGGATTTAACCCCCGGGCGAGTAAATATTGGCCCAAGCAGCACACGTTTGGTACTAGGTGGCGAGTAGATTTTTTGGTGATTTGTCAACCACTGTTTATATATATATAGGAATAATATATATATATATATATAAGATATTGACTACGGAGTACATCATTCACAACAAATTACACGGTGAAAACACTGCACCTCCAATCCAGTCATATGAAACGAATTTGGAATCTATGCACCCCTAAAATAGTGTAGACCCATTTTAAACTTTAAAATATTTTCAGTAAAATTCTAGTAATTTCATGAAGCCAGTATATATAAATAAGGATATAACAAAACAAAAAAATGCCAAAGTATTAAGTACAATGTGCAGTGAAGGTTGCAATATTATGTTGTTTAAAAATATATCCATGGGGCTATTATTTTATTTTTTTATCTAAAACTCAGAGGAATTAGCACTTACTACTCATTAACTTAAATAATACATGCTTAAAATGCTTCAGTGCCTCTCAAGTCTATCAGTGAAATGCACTAGCAGCGATAGGGAGACCATTCCCTAAAATGAGTAACACTAATGTTATTCAATGTTATCCTATAACACTGGTCAGTGTAATGGGACAGGGGTGCATTGTAAAGGAATGTAATTTGTAAACACCCTGTGTAGGCATTCGAAACATAGGCTAAAATAGTGGAATAAAGATACATGCGCAAGAGGGTATTTATTTTAAAACAGATCACATATCACTGAATGGGTTAATGCTATTTAGAAAGCTCAGGGATGCACCATCACCATAGAATCAGACACATGCTAATACTAAGCTGTTCCAGTGGTTGTCACAATGAAAATGGTTTCTAAAGGTTTTGATTTCACGTTTCATCTAAGGAGGCCTCACTTTAACCTCACCATGTAATTTAGAGATGTTTAGGCCCTCTGCACATATCCTTATGTAACGGTATTTCCCTGAGCCCTTCTGATCCTGACCTCATATGTGAGAAACTGTCCCCATTACATGTCTGTGTAGTGTGGTGCACCTGCTGGCTCACAGGACTCCTGAGTCTCCCGCTTGTTGGTAATGGGGATTTCACCATGACAGGCATCTGAGGTAGTATACTGAGTTCTACTCACGGTTGGTACAGCGCCTCCATCTCTTCCAGATCCCCACGATAGCAGGGAGGAGTGTTTGAAAGAGAACTCCTGGGTGCATCTTCTTGCTGAATAACTCCACAGACAAGAAGGGTCTCTTGAACAAGGGCATCTTTAATTGCAGATTAAATGGCAGACTGCCCATCATAGCGGCCGACACTTAGCTGCACATCTTGTAGCTGCACTTCATTAGAAAGGTTCCTCCTAATTCTTTAATCAGCCTTGTCTTTTTCCACCTCTCCCCTAAGGGAGACTACCAGCTGTGCCAGAGCCCTGGACACAGTGTGTGATCAGCTTGTCACTTGCACTTAAGCTGCACGGCTTGCAGCTCTTGCACCAGACACTTGCAGTGTCTGACTCCTTATCTGAACTTGAACCACTAACTTTTGGCAGTGCTGTGCAATATATATGCTCCAGAAAACCCACCTCTGTGTCACTAACAGTGGACACAGATCATGCTGTCACTTCCTTTGCTACATGTTACACATCACAAGAGTTTGAGGGCAAACCTCCATGATGACTACTGGCAAATCTGCCCACTTAACAGGAATTACTGCTCAGCATGAGAGAGATATGTACACCAATTTTACACATGGCTACACCTATCATAACATAATGTGGATGGAACATATCAAGATCATCTCAAATTGGTATAATTTCTTTGCAGGGTCTATCATCCTACCTAATATTTATAGACTACTGTCATATGGTTTGTGCACCTAATTGGGAAATCTTCATGGTAACTTCCATTGTTAATTGCCAGGATATATCACTGACCTTGTAGCAGAATGCTGAATATCTCCTGAATTCCAGACTCAGTTGATGGCTGTAACAGTTTGCAGTTACCCATTATTTTTAACGACTAACCTACTGCACTACTAACACCCCTTGTAATGAAACATATAAACAGAAGCTAAGAAATAATGGATAATGTATCATTCTTGAAACTTCTGAGCTTTCGGCTATAAAAAATAAGCATGTTTCCGATTCACAATAATGGATGTGTTGACTTCCGGTTATTAAATTCAAATGTTTTACTATACATTATTTTCCAGTGATAATTCCCTGAAACTGGAAGCAGTGCTTTAGTGGTGTAAACTAATTGCAATAGGTTTTCAGTATTGGGAGGCATATCAAAGGAATAAAGACTACAATAGGGATGGGCGGAACTGTCAAAATCCGTTTCCCAGAATTTCGCAGGCTCGTCATTCACAATCCGTTCTGCGGTGTAAAATTTAATTGAAAAATTGTTCCAGTTTCAAAACAGCCTTTGGATACAATCCGGACAGATTTTTAAGAATCCGATTCGTGGATTCCGCATTCCGTTGCTGAATTGTTAAAAATCCACTCGAGTTAATCCGCGAAGAGGGAGAAAGAGAGAGATCCCCCCTCCTATGGATTTTCGAAAAAGGCCTATCGCCCTTTTTTGAGACGGATATGTTAAAATCCGTGGACTATAGGAACCGGCTGATCCGCGGCAGATCCAAATTAGCAAACAAATTCATCCATCTCTAGTCTCCAAATGAGAAAAGCCCATGATATAATTGGTATTTAATACTTTTGTAGCCCTGTTTCCTAGTAAATACAGTACGCTACCAATGCTTTGCAACCTGTTGGCTCGCAGGGCCTGAGCCTCCGCCACGCAGAGCCTGGGGCACACGTAGGAATATTGATGACCTCTTACTTGGTGCAGCGCCTCCACCTGCGATGGCTCCCTCCAGAGGGGGAGTGGTTCCTCGCAGGACAATTATATATCACTCCACACACAGCATGTAAAACAACCAAGGACTTTACTAGCGCAACCGTAAATATGCATATGATCAACAGGTGTCCTTCCCTAGAGGAGACACTAACTACTGCGTCTCGCAGGACGCTACCCCCTTCACCGGGTGATCCCATCCCGTGTCCAATACCCACATTCAGTGTTCCCCCACCCTTAAGTGAGATATGTGTGTGTGACTGCGCAGCCACTATGTCCTGATATAGATATGTGGTATAGTTGGTGCACTTGATGATGTTACGTGCCCGGGCCTGTCAAGGAACTTCACAAAGGATCAGACGACGGTTGAATACTGGGACTACCTTCCGGGGCGATGACTGCTGCTGCGGCAGCGGAGGTCTGAGCCCAAACCTCTGGCCAGATAATGCAACTGTCTCTGTAATTATGATTCTCCGATGCACAGTAAAGGGGAACTGTAACCTAACTGGGGACGGTCCTTACATCCGCTCCACTCTACGGGGACTCAGGGCCTAACTGGGCCGGGGTATATGGCCTAGTGTAGGGGCTGTTGGCCTCCCTACACATTGAGCTCCTTCTCCTTCCTCCTCCCGCTCGGCTCTGACAAGCGTGCTCCCCTGCTCAACCTCTAACCTTCCACCCGATATCCTGGCCGCCCTATAGGCTCCCTGGCGTCACCTGGTTTCGCTATGCCTGCTGGGACTCGTAGTCCCGTGCGCTCCACCCTATAGGAGCCGCTCCCCTTTTGCGCGCTTGGCAACCTCTGGTCGCGCATGCGCGACCTCTGCTCCATCGCCCCCCTCCACGGCCCGCTGCGCTTGCGTGAGCACCCAACATGGCGGCGCCCTGATCGCTCGGATACTGCGGAGCCTCCGGTATGTCGGAGCGCTCCCTGCACTCGCTGCAACCTTCCCTGCGCATACAGCTATAGGGGTGAGTCTGGGGAGCCTGGCTACACTTTTGATATGTATTAATAAAAAAATCAACTTCCTTATAGCCCTATTCTTTCAATATGCATCTTCTTGAAATTATATTCTGTACCCGCTGCTAAAGTATTTCACAAGGATGCAAAGAAACCAATAATATACAGTACACAATTTAATGAATTGTTTTCTTCAGAAATAGTCTCAAACAGATGAAAGGAAGACTTTGTATGGAAAACAAATACAGAAACCCTGCACTTTCCCCAAATTGGTTTTCAATTTATTAGTGAACTTTGAAATTGTGATCCTATGATTTTTAACAAATGTGTCATTTAGTTGCATCTTTTGATAAAAAAATTTGAGTGCACAAATTCCATAGTGAAAAGTAATATTGTATGTATGTATTTATGTATATATATATAGCAAATGTAAATATACTGTATGCTCATTTGCATGTCTTGGGCAGGTCTGCAACCCCGCCTTTCACCATTATCACCCAGCACACAGCACTTCCACTGCAGCAAGGGATTCTGGGAAATGACATGCAAATGAGCACACAGTGCCACTTTTTGCTTCAAAAAACATTTTATACATGGTTCCCTATAGGCTTAAGCTTGCTGCATGGTCACAGCTTTGAGCACAGCCAGGGTTAAGATGCATAGCCAGAAAACCCACCCACAGGTTTTTTTTTTTTTTTTTTTCGTAGCCCGGGTGGTGAAAAAGTGATTCCACTTCAAAAACCGTGCTCGTGGTCAAGTGAGACCAGGTGCGCTCCACATGTGACAGTCTTCTCCGGAGAGTAGGCTAGTCCGGTTCCATGACGTCTTCCTCCGAAGAGTCCGACGTCCTTCTCGTTCCCTCCTAGTGCAGCAGGCGCCGCAGGAGGGTCCAAGTCTTTAGGGTTTTCAGCGTACGCCTACTAACCCACCGTAGTCTTTTCCCGAAGGAGGGGTGACCACCGACCAGCACTTAGTCTTCTCGCTCTCCGAAGAAAGAAGGGTGACTATAACCCGACACCAACAAACAAAAAAAGTTCATAGTGCAAGTGCTCCTGTGCGCTGTGTGATGCAGTGTAGGAAGTGCTCTGACAGACGACACAAAAAAATGTGCACGAGTGCACGCCCGGCCCTTTGCAAGGCCAGGCGGGTGAAAAAAATAGTTGGCTTGTCCCCTCAGCGGAAGGCAATAAGGGGGGCCAAAGTGCGGGAAAAATAGGGGACGGTGCAAAATCATCAGTGCAGACCAAGTGCTCGTATGTGGAGGCCGCCGCCCAAACAGCCATCCACAGTGCAGCAAGTGATACTCCCCAGGGGTTCCAAGCCTGGGGTGCAAGATTAAAAATGCCCGGGCTACTTTGCATCCGCCTCCTCAGCCCATGACCAGAGGACCAAGTGATGTTAATAGGGCCATCCTTCACAGGACAGACCCTACACTTGATCTTAGCCAAAAGGCCGAGAAGCGATGACAGCTGTTTCGACCTTAATGGGTCTCATCAGTGTGGGGTTGGTTAACTAGCTATGCAATGAAGCGAAAGGATGGGGTTTACCATACTGAGTTAAGTTATGGTGAGTAATGTCATTTCCCAGAATCCCTTGCTGCAGTGGAAGTGCTGTGTGCTGGGTGATAAAGATGAAAGGCGGGGTTGCAGACCTGCCTAAGACATGCAAATGAGCATACAGTATATTTACATTTGCTACATGCTTTGCTGTGGAGGGTTTTTGTCACTTGTTTTACTCACCATAACTTAACTCAGTATATATAGAATACGAGTTAAGTTATGGGAGTAAAAATATATATATATATATATATATAAACCAAAACAAGGGCTCCAGCACACACTGATTAATAGAGAAAACGAAAGAGTCACGAAATAAGCCAAACATTTAATTGCAGCCACCTTTGAATCTGAGAGAGAGAGGACAGAAGCCTGATAATCCCACTTAAAGGATGGTTTGAGTTTGTATACACTCTTGCATATACTGTGGACTTTTGACCAGGGCTTGATTCTGAGCTAATTCTTATTTGGCTACTTTGTGTCTTGTAGGGGGGGATAGGGTTAAGGGAAGTCCCTTGTGGTTCCGTTGGACCCAAGGGAACAGGCCTGAGGAAAGGGTTGTTACCCTGAAACGTTGCCCCTCTTACCCTCCCCCATTGTCTTATTCTATGTTTATTTGTTTGCAGTTTTTCCTTTAGTGTTTTTCCCCCCACTCCCTTTACCTGTGTCTCTCCCCCCTACTCTTGTGCTTTTTAAGATCCATATATTCTGCATTTATAGCCGAGTAGCATTTCCATATTTGTGTGATACCTATTGTTCTATTATTAGCGCTATTACATTTTTGATTTATTCCGTGACTCTTCGTTTTCTCTATTAATCAGTGTGTGCTGGAGACCTTGTTTTGGTTTATATGATCTTCAGTGGGGTTGTTTGGGCCCACTTTGTTCCGTTTGCACCCTGTACTTCATGATTTTTTTATTCATTATTTAGAGTGCTGTCTATTATGTGTTAGAATATATATATATATATATATATATATATATATATATACATACATACATATACACATATATACAGCTGCACCCCGTTATAACGCTGTGCTCGGGGTCTACCCGATGCGACCATGTTATAACAGGGATCGCGGGGAAAAAATGTCCGCCACGATCCACGGTGTGTTCTGCGTCTGCCTCCTACACTCTGTAATCCCTCCTGTTCGCGTGCGCGCGCGTGCTTGTGTGTCTTTTGCGGAAAAAGCAAAATAAAAATGCTATACGTCAGGAAAAGGCATTAACTGATTCATTGCAAATAGCCCAAGATGGTCATCCTTCCCTGTGGCAGCAAGATCATCCTTCCCCGGGAGCATGAGCTTTTTAATAGGCCTCCACCACCTTACCCGGGCAATATTCAGGCCCCACTTGTCCCTAAAGGAGGCCCACGATTTCCTGCTTTCTCCAAAGAGCAGCATGCACCATATCCTAGAAATGGACAGTTTAACAGACCACATTTTACAGGAGACCTTTCCAGTGTGGGACTCCTCCTAGTCAAAGGTATGCCTAATGCTATAAATAATATAGGTAAATGAATTTGTACACACGGTTGCAGTGCCAAACTAGAACAAAAACAATGGGGAGGGAGGAGGAGGTTTCGTGACTCTTCCTTTTTGTGCCAGAGATAAAATGAAGACTTGAGATGGCAGTTGTAGAATATATGGTACCTGTCCTTTTTTGTGTATACTTTAGATGTCTTTGAGCAATGATAATTTTATTGTAACCTTGTTTGTATACATAGATTATTTTGTAGGTACTGTATTGATCCCATTAAGTTTATCATGATGTATTTTTTTGATAAATGGGCTCAAGAGTTTTAAGACGAATTTGAGGTTTTAATATACAGTAAGTTTGAGATGATTAAATTTCATGCACAACCTACATATACATATCATTTTTAATATTGGACCAGCTATCACTGTTTGTAATACAATAGTGTGTGTGTGTGTGTGTGTGTCCGGATATTCCTCTCGGCAAATCCTGGAAGTTTGGAGAAAAAAAAACCGCCAGCCACGTTCACACTGCGTTATATTCGGATCCGCATTGTAGCGGATTGCGCTATAATGGGGATGAGAGATATATATGTTACCGTGTCTTGGTTTTGGCTACTAATCTGCCTAACATGTAAGCCCTGGTATCAGTGCAGGCAGTGTAAACCCAATCCGGGAGTTTCCCCTGCAGTTAACAGTTTCCTTGGAAGATATGGGGGTGGTCTAAGGCCTGTGTACCACCCAATCAGGGGCTCAGACCTTGGATCCTCCTCCAGTGTACTAAGGGAGCTGTAAAGCCAAATTTAGTTAGTGCTGGGAGGGTGAAGTCAGGGCTCTGACTACCTTCTATCCCCTCCCTTAGGGGAGAGGGCCTACTACCTCCTACTCCACCAGGGAGTAGGGGAAGAGATAGGATAGACTCTCAGGCCCTTGCCTGGTGTTGATTCCAGGGACCATCCGGAGGAAGGGACAGCCGGAATCAGTTTTATGCTGTATCCTGTGAGTTTGGACAATGAAGCCGTTCCTGTTTTATAAAATATACTTCTGCCTGAGACTGCAATCAGGGGGAGTATCATAGGGTTCCCCTGCAGGGATTGTCTCCAGCACTCCTGGAGACTGAAAGAGACGGAGGCACCACACCATTGAAAGAGAACCATCTATCACTCCAAAAGCCTGTCTTCCCCAACACCATTGGCGGAACCTCAGAGCTTCTGTGAACCAGCAGGTACCCAGAGTAAGCCAACTCAAAGATTGCCAACATGCTTCGCCACACTTAACCTCTGCAGGTAAACCAGCAACCTACTGATGCAGCGGCCGTTATTCGAACACTTCACGCGTCATGTACATCGGAATCCCGATTTGAAACCGCGGGATGAATCCCAGCCTTCCCGCACTAAGATGCGAGCGCGGCGAGTGCAGAAAAATGAATTTTAGTGTTCTGGCTATTAAAAACATGAAATTGACACAGTAGCACAGTAGCACAGTGCTGTACACATTACAATTCATCCATTTTATTGCAAACGAAGAAACAGAATCCATGAAATTCAAACAAAACATCCGTGATAAGCGCGGGTGCCTGGGGCGATTGGCCGCGTTCATGCTGCGTGGGAAACAGCAGAGAACTCAAAATCGGCGCCGTGATGTGTTCGAATAGCAGCCGCTGCATCAGTATACTAAATCATAAGTGTACTCAGGGAAAAGGGGGGGGGGGAGGGGGAAACAATCCCTCGCTACCACTCAGTAAAATAAGGTGGTTTATAGGTGCTACAATCAGGGGTGAGGGTTAATCATGGACACAAAGGAGAAAAAGAACCCCTATGTGAGAGCACTCTAGAAGGTCTAGATAGGCTAGGAGACACCTCCATATGGTGGGTTACCTATCATACGGAGGGGTCTCCTAGCCTATCTAGACCTTCTAGAGTGCTCTCACATAGGGGTTCTTTCTCTCCTTTCTGTCCTATTATAAATCATAGCAAGATACAGTTTTTCCTATACTAATGTTACTGACTACAGCGGTAACAAAAATAAATGAACAATAGATTATACCTTCTGCAAACAATTTAAATTGTTGCTGAATTGAATACTGTATGTGCATTTTAGGTTAGCAGAAAAGAGCATTCTCATTGTTAAAAGCCGCAATCCTGATTTCCTTTTCTACATTTTTTTTTTATAGTTATAGATTTGAATCAGGGGGGACTCCGGAGCTGAACTGCGTTAATTTCAGCTCCGGTGAGATCCTGCTTCTAGAGCTACGTAATTCTGTAGGGGGTGCCGGTAGCAGCTCAGGCTGGGCTATGTGGGGCTATCGAAATGGTGAGTTTTTTAAAGCTCCTGCATCACATGGGCCAATAGGAAGGCGTGACATCATCCCATGCAGCTTCCTATTGGCCCACGTGACTGGGAGCTTTAAATCTGCAGAGCTGCTACAGAGGAACAGGTATGTATCTTGGGCAGTAGGGGGTCCCTGGAGCTGAAATTAACGTGGTTCAGCTCCGGGGACCCCTGCTTCCCACCTAGGGGAGAAACATTTTTTGGGGGGAGCATTTGCTCCTTTAATGTCACAAGAATGACTTGTGTTGTGATATATTAGTAATAGAGTTAATTAGATACTGGAGTCTTTAGTCCGTTTTCAGTATGCTATGAAGCCATATTCAGCTGGACAGGTTTTTAGTCCAATTAATTTAAATGAGCCTGAATTCTTCCCCGGCACTAGAGCCATACTGTACATGTTCACAGCATATTGAATATGCTGCTTTGTTGGAAGTGTCGGGTAAAGGGAAAATCAGATGTGAAGGGGGTGGTAGGCATAGATGTGGCTTTCTGTATTAAGGGAGCCTATGGCTGCGTCCATAGTGGAACGCGCTAGCTTCTGCGCTCTCAGGCGGCCCTGCATCGCGCTTGCAAAACAAACTTCCGCTCTCCCTCGAGCGCATGTGCACCATGCACTACTACATTACCGTCCTAGTGTTTGTTTCGGCATGAGCTACGTAGCTTGCGCCGAAGCCTGCACTATGGATGAAGCCTAAATACCTGAGGTTTAAGGACATACAGTAATTGTTGAGTCAGTAAGCTTTGTAAAAAATCATATTACTCATCAAAAGGTGTCATTTCAGAGGTTCTTTATCAATTAGTACAGATTGTGTTTATTGAAAAGCTAAATGCAAGTGCAATAAGAAATTAATATATTATACGCAGTAGAAAAAAAAAAAAAAAAAAGCTATAGGGTGGTTTAGTTACTAATGTATGCAAACCCTACATTAAAAAAAAGGATATCGTATGCATGATCCAATCAGCCACACCATGTGAAACGTCTTGAAATTAACATAATGACAATACTAATTTCATGAAGTTTGAACTCCATTATGTTGCTGCAAGCAGCTATGATGATGGGAACCAGCCTGCAGTAGTAGCGTTGCATCAGTGCCTCTTCTAGTCAATTTCATTTCTGAGCACGCTGTATTTAGAAGCTTACATTATTATCTTAATTTAGAAACTGACATTACAACTTGGAGGAAAAATGTGTCCGTCTCCTGTTTGAGGATTTTCTTGCTTCTGTAACTAGTCATGTTTTGGGCTTTCTGATGGGCTGTGGATACTCTCTTCATCCCATCATGTACTAATTACATTTTGAGTATACTGTATGTTGACCCTTTGGGGGCTGTTGATTAAACTGTAATAGTGGTGATCAAGGACTAATTATCGCATGGAATCTCCATTGAATTTAACAGGTTTTTCCCATGTGATAGTTACCGATTGGCACTATTGCAGTTCATAAATAATCCCCATTAAATTTAACATGTAAATCGTTAAGGATGTAATTTGACTTAAAGATGCTGTCCCACTTAGGTCACAAGGATCATTGGCTGAATGTGATAGGCTTTTGTCTTTTTTCAACCAAATGTATAGTAGTAATATGTAACATTTTGTAAACAATGTCATTGGTTTCCTTGTGTAACGCCTCTTACTCCTAAACCCCAGACTTATACCTGGTGCTGAGGTGAGGGCCTTAGTCATTTATGGCTCACTCAATATGCCAAATAGAAGAATGATAAATTGCTGCACACTATTATAATCAGAAAAAAGGGGATATAACTACCGGTGCTCCTGGTTCAGGATTCTCTGTATCAATCCAGGGTATAACGAAGGGAAGAAAATCAGGGCTACACAGATTTGCTCAATAAACTAATTTATTAGAAATATGCCATTTCTGCTTTTGAGAAAGGCCTGTGTGGCCGAAACGTTAAGTCTATTGGCAATAAATTAGTTTATTGAGCAAATCCGTGGAGCCCTGATTGTCTTCCCTTCGTTATACTCAATATGCCACCCATGGCATACGATCAGACGGCGGGGAATAAGTACACAATGTATGTGTGTGGTGCAATTGCTTTTATATGTATATGCTATCCAATCTCCTTAACCTTGTGATTCTCAGCAAAGGATCACTACACACAGCATACATATAGATAACACTTAACAATAACACTGTGCAGGTTTGTATCAGTGTCAGGGGAGAATGGGATACCCAATCTTGGGTATATTGACCTTGTGATGGTAACATTGTGTATTAATGTGTTGCAGGCCTGTGCAAAGGTGCTTCAATACCACGGCAGTTGTTGAGGGTCCGAGCTGCTTCGGTACAGGGATTTGCTGGACCTCTCAACACAATGTGCTGCTCTCACTTAGGCCCGGGCCATGGTGCCTTCGCCCGCGCGGAGGCTGTGGGAAAGTGGGTGCTTTCCCTGGCCATGGTCGATGGGCCGTGGGGGGCGTTCTTAGGGGTGTCACGGAGCTGGTTCGCCCTGATTGGGCGAACCGCTCAAGTGACCCGCGTTTCGCGCCAAGAAATCAGTTTCAACTGATGTCTTGCGCAACGCGCGCCCCCTCCTGCCTCCGCCCGCGTGCAGCCGCATGGTCTATGGGCGCAATCAATGCCTTAAGGCAATCTGATTGCGCCCCATGTGGACACCTACGCGCGGTCTCCCACACCATGGACTCGGCCGTAGGCAACTCTCAGCTCACTATCAACGGGACTCGAATGTCCTCCGTGTCACACTCAATTGAGCCTGAAGGCATCCAGGCTCGTGCAGATCTTACTCACACGTCATGCATGCCCCTCTAGGCTCCATTCCCTCTTAGTCCTATCAGGAAAGTCATGCTAAACAGTGGTGTGAAATAAGAAATGATCTTACAAGGTAGATGACCATACAAGTTACAGGCGGCAGATCCCTGTATAACTGTAGCAACTTTTCTGATCCAGTCCCTGAAATTGGGCTTTAGATGAAGTGGAGAGTAACAGAAGAGAGGGAAATAATGCTGGATATAATGCTACAGTATGTTAAATAACTCATGCCTAATTGTGGCCTTACAATGACCAGTAACAATGCGGGTCTGAGGAGGGTCCCTGAACCCACGAGTACTCTCTCGGCTGTGGATGTCTGCTATTCACCTCTTTGGACTTGTGCTAAGTACTTTTTGCTCCCCTTTTTGGCCTTGTTATTTGTCACCTGCCGCTCTGTTACCCCTCTGTGTGTGCTTTATCAACCTGCATTGTTATTCTGCGTCATTATGCATGCATTTTCACACACTTTCATTCTTTAGGGGTTTACATTTTGTGAGCATTTGACCGGCCGGTCCATGTGTCTAGAGGCATTACCTTGCCTCTACACTTTAGTATTTATGGGCTTAGTCTTTGCCATATTCATTTAGATGTGTGACATTAGCATTTATTTCTTGTCTCCACACGTGAGGGTTCAGTTACTGTTACTTCTCTCCAGATTTTTGGCATTTGCATTCACAGCTTATTTTAGCTATGTGTCTACTTATCTCTTGAGAACAAAAAGAAAAAACAGCGCAAAACCTCATAGTGTAGTATTAAAATAATGATATATATTGTTGAACAGCAGGTGAGTATCTCACGTACATCAATTCAATGATTAGAAAGCATGGCATGTTTATGGACATGTTACCAGAACTGCTACCGCAACAGCACGCGACATCCGATCGATCGAGGGAGTGGATCCTTCTCTCTCACACGAGTTCGTCTCAGCCGGGTAGGAAGTCGCGGTCTGCAGGTAAGGTGTTGGCTTCAAACTCAGAGGGGTGTGAGATCACAAGCTGTAGTATATGAGCGACTGTCCCAGTCTTCCGGAATCCAAAGGAGATGATGTAAAGTCCCAATGGTCCAGGCAGGTAGGAACAGCGTGCAGGTTGCCTTGATGGAGTACTAGCATTCTCGCCTGGACACTCCTGGGACTTTACTCATCCCTTTGGATTCCGGAAGACTGGGACAGTAGCTCATATACTACTGAGCTTGTGATCTGCACCCCCTCTGAGATTGAAGCCAACACCTTACCTGCAGACCGCGACTTCCTACACCGGCTGAGACGAACTTGTGTGAGGAGAAGGATCCACTCCTCGATCGATGGATTTCGTGTGCTGTGTGCGGTAGCAGTCTGGTAACTGTCCATAACATGCCATGCTTTCTAATATTGAATTGATGTACGTGAGATACTCACCTGCTGTTCAACATATATATCATTATTTAATACTACACTATGAGTTTTGCGCTGTTTTTTCTTTTGTTTCATTTAGCACGTGTGGTTTGTGGAGCCAGTCCACGGAATACAGCAGCATACCTCCATCTTATACCTAGTAACAGGTTCTAATTATTTTTGGTTAAACTCAGCACTCCTAATATTGTTTAATTTAATCACATTGTGATATTCACTTTATTGGTATATTTAATACTTATCACTATTGTCACGGTCCTGAGCGCACTTCTTCTCTTTTTTTGTCTTATCTCTTGAGAGTTCATAATCATATCAGCTTTGTGGACACCATTGTTCCTTTTTATTGATTCATGTTTGTATGTGATGAATAAACTTTGATATTTTTTGTATGCTAGAGTGCCAATTTTGGGGATTCTTTTTCTGTTTTGGTTTATTATAATATATTATATATCTATATAATATATTATTATGTATGTATGTATGTATGTATGTATGTATATATATATACTATTTATCAATATCTTTCTTATCTAATATATAAAGATAATATATACTATATATATACGGAGCAGATGATTGCTAGAGATATTTTCTAATATATATATATACGACTATTAAGTAATTGTGGGTAAAAAAAAGTGACTAAAACCCTCCACAGTAAAGCATAAAGCAACTGTAAATAATGTAATGTGAGCATGAGATAAAAGGTGGCACTGTGTGCTCATTTGCATGTCATTTCCCAGAATCCCTCGCTGCAGTGGAAGTGCTGTTTGCTGGGTGTTAATGGTGAAAGACAGGGTTGCAGACCTGTCTAAGACATGCAAATGTATTTACAGTTGCTATATATATATATATATATATATCCCCATTAACTTTAACATGTAAATCATTAAGGATGTAATTTGACTTAAAGGTCAAAGTTTATATATGACCTTTATATGGGAGAAAATATATGTAGCAATCTCTGCTTCCCGTAGAAGAGTGGGAGAAAGTTGGTAACACAAGAAACCTGTTTTTTTGCTTTTTTAATTGATGATTCACAAATCACACACACAAGGGAAAGCTACAGTCTATATCAAGATACAGTATTTGTATTTCAATAGATGTAGATAAATAAAGAAATCAGGGCTGCTGGGTAATTTCAAATATCATCTTATGGGTAAAATTCCATCATAAATGCTGGGCACTGAACGCAAATTTCTTCATCAAAGACAAACGGCAACAACCCCCAGGTCTCTTGTGGGATCAGTCTCTTATCTCTTATAGAACATAAATATACTTTTGTCAGACTATCTCCTCAGACCATGGGTTCTGCATATCCATACTTCTGTGTTTCAGTGGTGTAGTTCAGCATCTACAGTCGGTGTTTTCCTCATGTTTGCTTTGAAGATAATCACACAAAGGTTTCCCGACAGGATAGTGCTTCAGTCATACTTGAAGGGACCAAGTTCAGTAAAAGGTACCAATTTATTTCAACAACACTTCAAACGCAGCGACTACGCGTTTCTCACCCTTCGGTTCTTTCTCAAGGAGAAACGTATAGGAGGTCTCTGTGTTTGACGTGATGTTGTTTGAAATAAATTGTAACCTTCTACTGAAGGTTTTACTGAAGTGCTATCCTGTCGGTAAACCTTTGTGTGATTATCGTCGGGAAACAACTATTTGTGTATTTCGGTAGATGGTACTGTAGGAATACTGAAGCCCCATTGAGAATATAGGAAAAAATTAATTTAGTATATTTACCCCTTTTGTCATATTATACCAGTCCAAGTTATCCATACTGTGTACCCCAAATTTGACTTTTATCCTGAATTCAAGTGACATTTTGTAGGTTTTAATTATTTGAGATGTGACTATACTATGGAGTGAGTAGTACATTTGTAGGAGCTTCTAATCCAGCACCAGCACAATATACTAACACCGTCTTTATGAAGTTTCACGTAAAACGGTAGCTTTTTCTTAACAAACCACCAATTCAGACATTGTGGACATCAAGCCGGCAAACATGGAGGACCTAACAGAAGTGATTACTGCAGCGGAGTTTCATCCTCACCATTGCAATCTGTTTGTCTACAGCAGCAGCAAGGGATCATTGCGACTTTGTGATATGAGAGCCTCCGCACTCTGTGACAAGCACTGTAAACGTAAGTCTGAAGTTCTACAGACCTGTGCTATGTACCTGTTCTGTTACTGTAGTTGTGCTCTCTTTGCGACTGGACTGAGAGAAATACTTAAGGGCATTCACTGAATGCTTTATCCATCCAACATTGGGGAGAATGCAGTTAATCTGGTAGAAGAATATTGTAGTCTGTTTTACTGCCTGAGTTGTGCATTAGTTTCCTTTTCCTGTAATCTGTATGTACATGTATTAAGTCTCATATTGATTTCCCTTCCATGACCTTAACAAAATGAGACAATGCTATTGTATTATTTACTAGGCTGTCTAGGTATGTCTAGTATGAATGTACTGTATATTCTTATTTTTATTGCACCTACGTAGAGCATTACAATTTTTACAACATTATGATACAAGTACAGTACACAGAATATAATAATTTGGACGGGATAAATGTATCTAAACATAAACATACCATTGGGAGAAGAGCTTAGTCAGCATGCAGGAAGACTGACAAACAGTAGGAGTACATTGGAGTGCATTGGTTAGAGTGTGTATAAGAACATTGAGAGAGAGGGAGTTCCACAGTTAGAGTGCAGCATGTGAGAAAGGTGGTTGTAGGCATGAGAGCTGTAGTGACATAAAGGGTAGAGAAGATACAGGCCTGAGCAGAGCGTAGAGAGCGAGTAGGGGTGTAGAGATCGATTAAAGCTCAGCTATAAGGAGAGGTAAATTAGTAGAGATGTCACCTGGAGAAAAAAAAGAAGAATGATGTAGTGAATGTTATGTTTAATAATGTGCCAACAGGGTTTTCAGGAGAGAAGTAGAGACTTATCGAGAGGAGCAGAAGGTAATCCTTGCAGCAGCATTTTAAATACAGTAGATTGAAGGGTAGAGAGCTGCGAGGTAGGGTGGCCAGTAAAGAGAAGGTTGAAGTTGTAAGGACCTGCACGCAGGGACTGCGTCATTCTATACAGGCCCTCGATAAACAGCTATACTGACTACAGCCCTTGACTTCCCACGGCCTATAAAATGTCACCTGTCCTCAAGTGCTTCACAACAAGCTCGCTATCTTGGAGGCAGGGTCTCTGTTTCACTGCTGCTCGGAAGCTCCCAGACTTGCTGCTGGCTCTTGCAAAGACCTGATATTGATAACAGCTTGTCCTATTACTCTGCTGCTTGTTCCCTGTTCTGACCTTTGGTTTGATCGACTACCCTTCTGTTTACCGCCTGCCCTGACCTTGGATCATGTGCTTACCCCATCTGCCTGCTCCTTCCTGAACTCTCTGCCTACATCGCACCGCGGATCCGGACTTCTGGTTTCAGCTACCCACAAGCATCCCTATTTGATCCAGAATTACAGACTCTCCCCGTGGATTCTCCTTCGAACCATGACAGAAGTAGTCCAGATGGGAGAAACTGAGGACTACTTGAGATACTTGAGCAAAAGCTTATTTAATTTGTTCTTTCTTACATTAGTGGGTAATAGACGATAACATATGAAAAGGAAAAAAAGAATGGTGCAATTAGCGCTAAAAGCTAAACAATAAATGTGGGGTATAAACAATCCTTATACTAATAAGGTAGGCTGCCAAGAATTACTGATCCAGAACACAGTCAGTTGAACCACAATGTGTCCAGTGTCCAGTGACAGTCTAAATGAAGTCCAAATGGAAGGGAGTACAAAGAACTGCTTCAATTCTTAAACTTAAACTTAAACTTCCAAGGATGTAGGTGTATCCACGGCCAGATGTCACGTGATATGTGGAATACAAACAGAAAAACAAATCATAGTGCAAACTGCTACGCGAAAAACATAACACAACCACTGACAAACAACAAGTTACAATAGACAGACAAAAGCAAGGCTGAAAAGTAAAAGAGCTAATTTAATACAACATAAATATAAGATACAGATATGAACAAATGGCAGGCAACTGGTCCGGTGGTGTAAAACCGGAATCCTACTCACAAGAGGTGGAAAGTAATTGCGCAGTGAAAGTAGTCAATTGGAGATGACAGCCTCTCCTCCGGTGGCGTCGGGCTGATCCGGAAACCACTCCGACGCTGTCGCACCCTCCTGGGTCAATGTCCACTGCTAGGGGTGTGCCTTGGGGGAGAAACACTCCTTAGTGCTGCTTCAACGCAATACACGTTGTTTGTAATAACACAAACATAAGAAGGGAGAATGGCTCAGTGAGTAAAGACATTGACTGGCACTGAGTTTGAAGCAGGGGAACCTGGTGTCAGCTCCTTATCACCTTGGGCAAGTCACTTTATCTCCCTGTGCCTCAGGCACAAAAAAACATAGGTTGTAAGCTCCACGGGACAGGGACTGTGTCTGCAAAATGTCTCTGTAAAGGGCTACGTAAAACTAGCTGCGCTATACAAGAACCAACCAATTAATTAAGTGCAAAACACATTGTGCAGTACTATAAGTGGTTCCTATAAACAGAGGTTCACTCATTGGTTGACACTGGTTGTGGAGTTCTTCACAACAGGTCGGCTGGGTAGAGCCTCACTCGCAAACGTCACAATGACAGTTACCAATGCAAGCTCCACATGGTTCTCTGAGCAGGTGTAGCACTAGCTCGGCAAACTGTGTGAAGCGCACTGCTCCATTAGGGACTTTAATTGTGATGCTTGCGAGTGATGTCCTCATGGTGCTGACCAGACAACTTGTTAGGATGCTGAGAAGAATATCAGGACTAGTGGCAACCAACAAGGGGACCTCAGTTTATAGGATACATGCTTATTTTTTATTTTGGATTGTGTTTTATTTGATTAAACCATGGGACTTAATGCACTTGGTGCTTTGTGCATCTCCTGTTTTGTTTATATTAGAATGAAAAGTTGAGCTATGTCCTAAGAAACAGCACACACCTATGTGGAATTTTTAGAAGCACTGTGTGTGATGGCTTTTTAAAGCAGCACTACATCTTTTTTTTGTTGTTCTAGGATTGAAACAGGGGGTCTCCAGAGCTGAATTGTGTTAATTGTGCTCCAGGAACCCCCTGCTTCCAGAGATACTTACCACCGTAGGGGTTGCCCGGATATCTCTGCAGCCAGGGAACTTGTGTGCGTACCGAAATGGCGGCTTAAATGTCCCTCCTGTCGCTGGCCAATAGAAAGCAGTGATGTCATGCCTTGCAGCTTCCTATTGGCCCGTGCCGGGGGTGCACAAACATTTTTGTTCACACCCCCTGCCTGCTCGCCCCCCCCTTACCTGTCCAGCATTGGCGACGTCATTTGACTCCGCGCTGTCATGGCGACGCAGCGCCAGAAGCCGCCGGAAAGAAGGTAAGAGACCTACAGAGGCCTCGTACGCTCCCCTGGCATTTTATGGAAATATTGTGAGGAAGAGCACAGGCCCTCTGTAAATGCTGTGCCCCTCCTCCCCCCTGAAAAATGTGCACCTGTATGCAGTTTTTTTTGTTCTTGTTCGTGTCTATGTCTGTTAGGTAATATTCACAATTTTTTGGGTATATGTCACGGTAGACCAGACCTAATTCACACCGAATATACTGGACACTGATTGAACAGGACAAAATGATAAAATAAACTGAAGATTTATTCCCTTTCGGGCAAACACAACACTGTAACACAAATGGCACTTAAAAATAACACTTACGGTAAAATAATAGGGTGAAGTATCCAAGAATAATACTGGCTAGCAATTGTCCCTTGCTGGATTAGAGTCACGAACCACCAACTACGAAAGCGAACACTTTACAACACTGGGGTTGGGGCAACCTGCCTCTTTATAGGGTTTGAACTCCCATTACAAACAGGCAAGGAACTCTGGGAGGAAGCCGGAGTGCCCCGCCTGGCAACACCAAGTCTAAGGCTGAATGGCTGGGCCTTGTCTAACCCATAGGAGGGGTGGATGGGAGATACTTAATGTTATCTGGCCCATCCCCACTCCTTATGGCTCTGCAGCTTGATAGTCCTGAATATCTCCAGACACCTTGGCAACAAAGCCACTGGATGCCCTTTGAAGTCAGGGACTCCCAAAGCTCCCAGCTCATCCTCAATGCACCTTTATCTGCAGGCACCTCACCTGATTAAATCAGAGGCCCCTCCATACAAATGTAACTCACATTCAAATCCCATTACAAGTCTGCTATCTGAGAAATTAGTACATACAGTCACATAATCCCCTGAACACTTTGCAGGGCTGACTCCCAAATTACATCACAGTGCTTACCCATAGATCACAAAACACTTTACCTCATTTGCTTGCTTAACTAGACTTGGGAATTAAATTCACAGGGAATAAAAGTGCTTTGGAATACACATACATAGTACATTATACATTAACCCTTTCTCTTCCCACACAAATTAGGGGTAACTAGCCGAGTATAACCCCTTTATTACAGGACAGATTACCCCTGATCGTCACAGTATAACTTTTCACTTCAAAATATTTTTGTCGCAACATTACAGACTTAATGAACTCCTCGCCTGTTTTCCTTCTGTTGTGAATGGTTAATGAGGTATGTAGAACTGGCGCCAGGTAACCATATGCCTACATGAAAACACAATGATGTCAGTGGGAGTGACTATGCAATGATGCTAGTTCACAGGTGTTTAATCCCTTTTAGGTATACAGTATCAGCGATGTTAGTAATGCACATTAGTATCTTGACCAAGGTCTGTGTAATGGACCAAAATGTTGATACTATTTAATACATTTTCTAATTTTGTACCAGCCCTGTGTAGTACTACTGCTGCTCTCTCTCTCTCTCTCTGTCTCTCTCTCTCTCTCTCTCTCTCTCTCTCTCTCTCTCTCTCTCCTCTCTCCCTCTCTCTCTCCCTCTCTCTCCCTCCCCTTGTTGGAGATTTGGGCTGCATACTAAATATTGCTGCCACATTTTTGACCATTCCTCCAGTCTTACAAAATAAGTAATTGTTTTGTTTGTTTACCACTTTTGGAGTGTCAACTCTTGTGTATATATTTGTGTCGTCTACAAAACGGCATTATTTCCCTTCGAGACATCTCTAATGTCACTGACAAAGATTTTAACAAGCATTGGTCCAAGTACAGAGGTAATCACTGGTCACCTCCGAGGCTCCATTTACCACCGCTCTCTTTTCCTATCCCTCAACCAATATCTTATCCTTTACAGTACTTTAAAACCCACTCATACTGTATTTATTGCAAGCAGTATTCTATGTGGAACAGTGTCAAAGGTTTTACGAACATCCCAGAGAGATACATCTACTGCTCAACCCTAATTCAATTGGTTCAGAATGTAACCGTATATAAGGAAAATATGCCTTTTGTAAGCATAAGTGAGTGGTAAGAAATCTAGAAAGATCATTGGGTATAGAGTGCTAAAATAATGAGTTTGGTACTTCATGCATTTACATTTATAAGATAAAAGTATGTGATCTGACGTCCTCCAAAGGAAACAAGAATTCTATAACTGTTCAGCAAGCGTGAAGATCTCCAAATGACTATGGATTTTCCTCCATGTCGTACAAAGGATAATCTGACATATATAAAAACCCCGTAACAAAATGTCCCTGATGACTTGCTAATTAACATTGACCTTTTAAAATGCATGATGCACAATGTACTTTGCCAACAATTACTTGACTGTTGTTTTTGCATATCATTTTTACTTAAGATACATCTGTCTGTTGATTCTCCAGGCTGTTTTCCAAAGAAAGTTAAATGACTGAATGCTGTATGTGCATATAAAGAGGTTTATGATATACGTTTTAATTATTTATTTATAAAAATGTTTTACCAGGAAGCACAGTAATACATGAGAGTTACCTATCGTACTCAAGTATGTCCTGGGCACAGAGTTATGATAATACATGGTTACATTAAATGAACAGTGGTAATACATTCAATTTACAGACATTTTCACAGACAATTAGAGATAATATATGATTATGGGCCTATGTATCAGTTACAGACTAGGTTAAAATTGGGTTAGAAGAGCCTAGGGATAGGGATAGGCCTGCAATGTGTTTGTAAGGATTCGCGCTGCGGGTATACCCGCATCCAGCGCATTCTTACCTTCTTCTCAGGCCATTCGGGCTCCCCGGCGGCATTCCTCGCTCCTGACTGCTTTCCCTGCACCTCCTGCCCACACGCATCAGCCCTATGGGCGCGCGTGCACCCAAGCCGCCATTGGTTGGCGCCTGACTCCGCCTCTGCTGGCGCGGCACACGCTCCTTGCGTGTCGCCACTCGGGTCCCGTCAGCTCCGCCTCTCCGCTTCTCCCTCCTTACCTAACCCGTCCCCTGTCCGTCCCTCTGCTCCTTCCTTTCTTCTCTCTGCTCCTGGATCCTCCGGTGCACCTTCCCCATGCTCCGCCTCCTCGGACGTCACGCACATGCCCGGCACGCCCCTTCTCCATCTGCCTTGCCTCAGGTCCTCCTTCCCTTTCTGTCCCTTCCCTTGTCCGTCCCTCCGTTCCTCCCCTTACTCTGACCACTCCCTTTGCCTCTAGCAACTCTCCTCTATCTGGGCCTGATCTTGCTCACTCCTCTGTTCCTCCCCTCACTCCCATTGGTTTCAAACTTCCTCACTCTCCTCTCCTATTAGGTTCCTCTTCGGGCCGCTCCTCCATCACTCCCCTTTCTCTGATTGGTCACAGCCCCTACATAATCCCTCTTCTCCATTTCCTCTTTGCTCTGCATAGCTTCTGTACCTTGGTGCAGTCTGCTGTTGCCTGGCCTCTCTTGTCTTTTCAGTGCTGCTCCTGTCCCTGTAATCTTTGCTGACCTCCCTGGATTTGACACTTGCTTTGAACTCTACTACGCTGCTCTCTGGAACCCTCTGAACCTTGCTTTGGACTTCTACCCTGCAGACCTCTACAACCCTTGGACACGACACACGGACAAACTACTACGCTGCTCTCTCCACTCCACGACCCAGGCTTACGGACAATCGATTACGCTGCCCTCTCCAATCCACGACCCTTGGCATACGAACTAACCCTTCTACGCCGGAGCTGTCAAGTACAGTATCATTTACATTCTTGTTACCCGGACCACCTACGCTACTACCACTCTCCGGCCGTGCCCCCGTTTGCTGCTAGGTGTGTGGTTTTACCCTTTCCACCTCAGTCCCGGGGTCTCGTCTGGCTTGTGGGCAGGCCGAGCGTTACAGTGTTGCGTTAGACTTTACCCAAACCAGTAACCGAGCAGTGAACGGTAGCAAACAGCTGACACCCTTTGGCTGCACACCTTTGGAACGAGGCAGATGTAGGCTGAAGTCGTTTAGAATTATTTCAGCTGTGCTTTGAAAATCCTTTGTCCAGTCATAAACACTGTAGGGGGTGGGGCTGACAAAATTCATACAGTAGCAGTCTGTAGCTACTTTGGAGCAGTCATCTAGTCTGTGATTATTAGGATTGGGTGTCTGCAGTTTGCACTGCTGTGATCTCTCTATCTGTGTACCGGCAAATAGCACGTGCCAGGACGTACACACACAAACAATGTTCGGGTGTCCACGGGTAAAGTTATACCGAACAGAGGCACTACCTAACCTCTGCAGATGATCTACTGCGAGTATTAAGGCTTTAGAGGGTTAATATTACTGTCCTGACTGCATCTGTTGTTGTTAGGCAGACTACTAACATGTAGCACTAATGATGTGATCTAACACTCACTTCAGTATCTTGTTGCACTATATAGTGTCGGTATGCATGACTCTATACACATGGAACCAGTGTCTCTACCCCTCATCTTTACCCTTAGTGTGTTCCTACATTGTACACCACAGTGTGAGCTACTACCTTATACTGTAGCTATTACCTGGTCACCTGTGACCACATGGCCATCACTACCTAGACCAGAGGGAGCGCAATCTTTTTTCCCTGCTCCCCCCTGCCGGCTGTCCCCCTCTCTGCGCCCCCATTTACCTCGGCGTCTGGGCTTCATGTTGCCATGGCAACGTGGTGACATGACCTTGTGGCGTCTGTTGACGCCACGTTGTCATGGCGACTCGTCTCCAGAAGCCGTCTGGGCCAAGGTACGGGCAGTTTACAGAGGCCTTCGTCGCTTCCCCAGTACTTAACTTAAGTGCCTTCGGGAATCGCGCGGGACCTCTGTAAACCCCACGCCCCCCGCAGTCATACAGAACAGGTTAGGGATATGCGCTCCAACATTTGCGTCCAGTCTTGATTCAATAGTATAAGTCCTTTATAAAGATGCAAAGGATAGGTAACTGGGGCTAGTGAGGTATATAAGCAATGACCATAGCACTTTAGTGACTATATAATCAAAGTAGGGTGTCTCTGTCCCTGAAGGTTAAAGGCTGAGATTGAAAAAAACAGGCCTAAAACCTCATTGGGAGATTCCTAGATAAACATAAAGTAATAGTGTACTCACATATAATTTCCCCAGTCCTGTGTATCTTGGTAGGCGTGCAACCAGGAGAATGAGTAGAAATCCAAAGGAAAAAGCACTCTAATGCACAGCCAGAAATAGAGTGGGTCCCAAGCAAAAATACTAATAAAATGTCATCTTTATTGGTCCATGTTTAAAAAAACGGAGGTAAGTACCCTCCTACGCGTTTCGTACCTGCTGGTACTTTATCAAGGAGTGATATGTTCACCCTATGCCAGCCTTTAAATACTCTACAAGCTATCCCAATTTGCGCCAAAAATGACACTCTGATGGACACACGCAGTCAGTCTGCGCACCCCCCCTGTTTGCGCACCCCTGTCCTAGGCTACTCTATGTACACGCTTCACATTTTTAATGCAGTATTTTATTCATTTCTTGCACCCTTCTGTTTATCTCTATATGAGAGGAGTAGTGCTTCAGGTTTGATTCTATATCATCCTGCAGTTTTAGGATAAGGGGTATAAGTGGGAGTTGATAGACCAGTACAGGGACACACTACCAGGTCAACTTCTTCTACTAACCAGGAGTTTATCTCCAGTAGACCCCACTGTATATCATATCACAGGGGCAGCAATTAATTAACTACAATATGGTTTTAATGTTGTTTGTTTATAGCACGTTTGTTATCAATGTGAATTAGATCCTCCATTACCAATCCTATCTACATTATCTGTTATATCATTACTCACTAAAGGGTTTTAATTTATAATTATTCATATTACACTAGCGTGAGTGCATTCTAACTGAATTTCTTCCCGTTTCATTGTTTATGTTTGACACCATACACTGTTCTTTCTTTTGTTATTTTTCTATATCATATTGTGCACTTATATCTGAGGACCAGCGCCCAGGAGGACTGTTGTTTACTACGTTTGTTTGAAGGATGTGGACAATCCGTGAGTTCTCCAGGCTGCAGGAATTTCACATTGAGGTTGTTTAATACACCTCGAGTAGTCACCTTTTGATTCTGCATTTCTATGTATGTAAAGTTAATTACTGTAATTAATCTCATTAATCTCATTACTACTGTGGGGCTAAGCGCAGGAATTTGTGTAATATCCTGTTTCTTCTCTGGAGATTTACTTCCATACTGCTTTTTTCCTTGCAGCCTTCTGGACCTCTGTGGTTCTGTTGTTCCCTAGCCTCATACTTAACATTAACCCCTTTTGTGCAGGAATGCAACACACCAGGTCATATTCAGTCTCTGTTATTGGGGTTCCACAGTCCAAAGTCCAGCAGCGACAGTTAAGCTTATGCTAATGAGATATACAATGGCTGCATATTTGGCATATAATTAGTTCTTTGGATATGCATTAACGTCAGGGAAAATAACATCCATCACTGTTAGCAGAGCTTTGTGGAGCCAGCCTCATAGTTTTATTGGTACAACTCATTCATTTAAGACGGCTTGTTTCTAAAAACTTATTTTATCTTAAAAGACATAGGAAAACTGTAGTTAAATAAATGTAACAGTATAAACAGAGGGGCCAGAATCAGATCACATCGATTTCCCATTTCCAGATAAGGAGGATATAATACAGACGATTTTAGATACTCATGAACATGTGTAAACAACTGATGAAATTATCATTAAACAGTCAACCCATCCCAATGAATTTGTATATATTAAAAAAAAACTCAGATCTCAGATACGCTACCACGCAGTTATCAGCAAAGGGGGGAAATAGAGCGTAATATCGGAGTGTTTATTATATGCTGGCCCCAGCTGATGAATATGTATGGTGAATATGTATTGGGTACATAAAATACCTTATCTATGCATCTACAGTCTGCTATCCCATAAGATGCACACTGTGCAGTACCAGAAGGTGTCTTCACAGAGATATTTTACTGAAATCAGTGTTTCTTAATCCTTTTATTAGATACCAGCCACACCGAGTTTTACAAAGCGCTAATGCACATGCACACGGGTGAATACACTTGGCACATAAAACTCTGATTTAAATCATGCCATGTGTGCTGCCAGACACCTCTTGCAGTTTGTCTTCTTGTCATCCCTGACAGCTTGGAGAAATACAGATCTAGGAGACTTCATTATTCCCCCCAAAATCACTCAGCACGCCCAGGCATGGTTCAGAATACCATAGTTTCAATTGTATTTAATGGTAATGTTGGTGCAGGATACTGCAGTATTCCTAATGTACCACAAAAGAGAGAACAACAAAGCCTGCACCATCTTTATCTACATCACTTAGATTGTAAGCTCTCTGGGGCAGGGTTTATTATTCCTTTCGTCTACTTTTATGTTTGATGGATTTATTGTAATATACAGTATTTCCCCCTACTGTTTTATAATGTCTATTTTGTAAAGCACTGCGCTACATAAATAAACATACGTAATATAAATGAAAATATACATTAATATAATATATACTGTACATACATACATCATGATTACATAGGTAATAGATTGGAGTTCTGTCATATGGGCACCCATGGAAGTATCAAGGTAAAAAGGGAATCCGGACAAAGCAAATTGGGATGCCCCAAAGTGGTGGGGACTGGGGGATAATATGCAACAAAATGGGTGCTACAGGTAGAAAACCTAGTCGGGGAAACAGCATAGAAAGCAATGGGGGGCCAAGCACACACAAGCAAAAAAGGCAAGAAAAAAGAGTTACTTCTAAAAGATAATTTATTGACTGTGATAGTCAAACGCATTCAACGTTTCGGTGCTAAGCACCTTCATCAGGGATGGACACCGAAACAAAGGATACGTTCCCATTTTTTGCTGGTGTGCTCAGCCCCCCTTTGCTTTCTCACCCATGGAAGTAGACACCATATTTCAAAGTCACAGAAGACTTAATTTGATATATTTATCTTTAGTAAGGAATTAGTTCCACAATTTTCAAATAATTTTTGGGCAGGTATAGAACGTTTTGGTTCACCAGTGACAAGTGGCACCAGTGTCTTGTACCCCTCCTTAAAATAATCTCCTGTGTCAAAATGCCATTAATAATTACAGTAGAAGTTTGATTAGAGTTTAATTTTTATATATAGGTTGTCAAAAAAATCCCTCATCTACATCAAAGCTCCTTAACTTGGTAAATACTTTAGCTTTTGTGTGATACGGCTGCAAATTCAGTCACTTATATGCAATGTAATGGCTAGGGACATAAAGACCTTAAATATGTTTGTTTTTTACGGGATTTTCATGCTCTTTGATTATCGCAATACACTACCCTAAGGAGAAAAATAATCCAGACAATCTAAAAGTTACTTTCTGTGTGTAAAATATACACTAATTTGTTGTACTCGAACCAGCTAGGCAGTATTTTCTCATTGGCAATGAAAAAAGAAAATGGCATGCAAATTAAATGCAGCCTGGATGAGGATACTGGGAGTTATTTGCTTTTCTCCCCCTTTTTATACATAGTGGACAAAACGCGTTAGGGCTGTTTGTTACCTGAACCGTTGTTCACTACTTATTAGTATCCCTATACCCACCGGCTATTCAAGTTCTATTTGCTATTTGTTTTACTTTTTTAATCACAGGGGAGCTGCAGCAACGTGGACATCTTAGCTGATAGCACTCATCTCTCTAGCGCAGAGGGGAGGGCTCTATACGTAGCTTCAGAGACCTGCTGGTATGGGGTTCCTTAAATCACAGCTGATCGCTGCCAGGGAACCCCCGTCACATCATTGTTGAGTGTGACATCCTCATTTCAGCGTTTTGTTACCTCCAGTCACAGCTGCTTGTGGTGTGGATGCCCCGGTCAGATCCTTAAATTGTCTGCACGGAGAAGAGAGGCTATTACAGCTTTGGAGACCTGCATTGGGTGGATTTCCCAAATTACAGCCGATTAGTGTTTGGGGATACTTCCTTTATCTGCGACATCCTCAAGGAGTGATACACTCACACTTTCAGTATTTTCTCTTGCTAGATCTGGCAATATTCTCTACAATATTTTCAATATCACCACGAGAGTGACTGAGTGTTCATCCATCTCATGAAATCCTCCCACAGTTCAGTGGTAACAGTATTACATTCTTGACTTTTTTTCTAAGAACTTGATATTTGAATGTTTTATCCTGATTCTGACTTTTTAATCACCCTTTTTAATTAAATTCATCTGTACCTTGGAGCATGCGCTTCTTCTCCCATTTTCTACTTTCTAACCAACTGAAGCTGCTCAGTCTCCACTTTTTGTTATTCAAAGTTTATGTTATCGTTTTGTTATTGACTAATTAGACACACTTTTTTAACACTTCTTTAATAAGATTGTTTGCAGCATTTGAACTATATATGGTAACATTTATATGAATGTTTTATATTCACCATCAGATATTTTGTATTATGAAACTTTTTTATATTAAGGTTAGTGACACCAAATAGTTAATTTAAGTCCAGCACTAATTCACTTGACGCACACAACAGGTGAGCACTGTTGCACTCATTTGTTCTATTTTCCATATATATATATATATATATTGTAGGCGGACGCTCACAGAGGTACACAATGGAGACTTTTATAAGGTGGAATTATAACGAGGCTTTATTTTGCCTTTTCCTTAACATCAGGAAACCATCCAAACAAGGGGGAAACAAAGCTTCTATTCACTTGGGAGTGGTTCTAGTGAAATACTATGCAATTCACAACTCCCTTAGTTAAGCATGTCTCCCAGCCGCAAACACATAGCATGAAATGAACAGATATAAAAAGTCTTGTTAATAAAAGTCTTATCTGTTAGCTGGCTGCTCTAGGGGAAGCTTCTCTGCTCTCCTGGAACCGCACCCGTGTGTGCAAAGAAAATGTCAGCATCCAGGTTTAGAAGTCTTATTTGTCAGCTCCAGAGATCTGTGTTCTCTTGGTCAGTCTCTCCTGGGAGACTCAAGGACCTCTGCTCTGTCTCCAAAGTTCAGCTCACACATGAAAACTTCCGTTTGCTTTACACCATTTACTTGCTAGGTGCAATCCCTCCGCTTCAGCAACAGAATTTGGTTTTCTGCTTGAGTTCAGTAATTTTCAGTCTCATCTTTGGGTATTATAGCATTCACACTTCACACTTTGGGTGTCTGTTTTGCGGCCAAGATATATAGGCAGACTTTTTTTTACTTGCAGAAAAAAAAACATTCTTTGCAGTGGAATATTTCTTTCACTCCCGGCAGGGTGACTCAACACTCAGCAATTGGCTTTGGAATACCTTTTACACAGTTCAGCAATCCCTTTTTCCCCTGTAGGGCAATTTTACACTCAGCATTTGTTTGCTAAAAATTCAATTGCTTCAGCACAGTCTTACATCAATTTTCAAACTTTTCTGCATATACTCCATTCACAGCTGGTAGTCCTATGCGGTGTGGCAACCTTTATTTTGTGAAATCAGTACCGCTCGTGGGTCACCATCTGTATTCACTGCTTCAGCGAAACTTTTGAAAAGAACAAACACCTATCCCTTTTTAAGGGCTGTTTCACTTCTTGAACCGTGACTATGGCTGGAAGGCAAAACCCCTATTTCAATGACCATATTACACTTTGTGATAGGCAAATAAGGTTTAGCTGCTTCAGCAGTCTCTCTCCTCTTGGGATTGGGGAAAAGAGTCCATCTGTGGTTTTGTAGGTTTCAGTGCAATGGTGTGTATCACTTTAACTTTGGTCTCTGCTGCATGAGTTGTTTTTTTTTTTAAGTTGCTCAGACTGTTTGTAGGCAAAAAGCATTAAAAAAATTCACAGAAAAAATCTCCGGTCCTTTCTAACTTCAAAGACGACCTCACGTCCCACTTCGGACACCATATGTAGGCGGACGCTCACAGAGGTACACAATGGAGACTTTTATAAGGTGAAATTATAACGAGGCTTTATTGTGCCTTTTCCTTAACATCAGGAAACCATCCAAACAAGGGGGAAACAAAGCTTCTATTCACTTGGGAGTGGTTCTAGTGAAATACTATGCAATTCACAACTCCCTTTGTTAAGCATGTCTCCCAGCCCCAAACACATAGCATGAAATGAACAGATATAAAAAGTCTTGTTAATAAAAGTCTTATCTGTTAGCTGGCTGCTGTAGGGGAAGCTTCTCTGCTCTCCTGGAACCGCACCCGTGTGTGCACAGAAAATGTCAGCATCCAGGTTTAGAAGTCTTATTTGTCAGCTCCAGAGATCTGTGTTCTCTTGGTCAGTCTCTCCTGGGAGACTCAAGAACCTCTGCTCTGTCTCCAAAGTTCAGCTCACACGTGAGCTAAGGAGTCTCCCTTCCTGTCTCAAAAGGACAGGCTTTTGTAAGCAATCTAATCAGGCAGGTGGTGTTTGTTAATTGACTACCAGCAGTTAACCACCACACTGCTGGATTAGAGGCACATTACCTGAACAGGGATAACTCCCCTGTTACATATATATATATATATATATATATATATTTATATATTTATATGTAGAGGTATCAGTACCGTGTTAGCCAAGATTAATAATCAAAAATGAATAGACGATACCGTTCTGTGGCTAACGAAATGGTTTTATTTGTGCGAGCTTTTGAGATACAGTGATCTCTTCTTCCGGCGATGTTACAATGAATAAAGCATGCAAGTGTTTTATTTAAAAACAGTGCATCTTGGAATGTTATCGGTGACTGAAACCTAACACCCCCCCTGTGTAGTATGCGATTTATGACTTGAGGTGTTATATAGTCCCTGAATGTTAGTGATGTAAGAGTGTGTGTGTATGTGTGTATGTATGTAAATGTACATTTATAAAGCGCCCACAGTGTTTACAGCGCTTTACAAAAGGTGTGTGTGGAGTGGGAGTGTATATCAATGGTGTGGGTAGGTGTGGAAATGTAAGAGGGTGTTACATTACTAAAAGTGTGTGTAGATACTATGTGGTCCCTATTGGTATATAGGGATGGAATTACATAGAGTAATGTGTAACAGACAGCTGTGTGTGCTATATATATATATAAACACTTGGAACTCTGATCTCTACCCCCCTTCCCACCCTCCCTCTCTCTCTCCATGCGTAAGTCTAACTTCACATGTCACTAAGCCTATGCTGATGAGATAACTAATGGCTGCAGTTTTTGCACATATTTAGGTATGTGGATTGGCGTTAACCTTAGGGAACATAACGTTTGTTACTGATTTTGATAAGATTTTATGTGCCCTGAGTTAATAAAGCTCTGTGCATCTGGGCCTTATAGTTTACCACTTATACGTTGATACTTTTGCATGTAGAGCCACGATGGCGACTGCACCCCTGAGATTAAGAGACGGTTGGCACTTGGAAGAAATGGGATGTTCAGTATGAACAACATCTGGAAGAGTAAAGACATCAGCTTGGCAACTAAATGCAGATTGATCAGTGCGATCGTTTTCCCAATAGCAACATATGGCTGCAAAACCTGGACTCTGGGAAAGGCAGACAGGCGAAAGATCGATGCATTTGAATTGTGGTGCTGGAGATGTCTGCTACGCATTCCGTGGACAGCCAGAATAACGAACCAAGCAGTCCTGGATGGAGCAAACCGATAATCTCGTTGGAGGCCAAAATAACAAAGCAAAAGCTCTCCTACTTTGGTCACATCATGCAAAGCAAGTCACTTGAGAAGGACTTCATGCTTGGAATGATCGGTGGCAAAAGAGGAAGAGGCCGCCCAAGAACTCGCTGGCTAGATACCATCAAGAAAGATACTGGACTGACCATAGCAGAATTGGAAGAAGCCGTGAGAGATCGGAAGACACTGAGCACACTGATCCATAGAGAGGCCGAGAGTCGTACTCGACTGAACGGATAGAGAGAGAGAACCAATAATTGTGAGAAATAGTTCACAAATAATGAATGTGGAAAATATTATAGGAACACCAACAGAAAGAGTAAAACATTGAGAAGAAAAGGAACAATTATTAAGAAAGGATACAAATCAGTGAGAATGATACCAGAATAAAGCAGAAATATAGTGCCCTTTTCACTATTCACATTAGACAGTCTAGTATGCTGCTACTCACAGTGCTTATCACATCTCTTGAGATCAGGAGGTTATATTAATAATATTCTTCAAAGGGCAGTCAGTATTTCCAATATTAGGAAAGCTAATATTACTGTAGAATTAAAGCTAGTACTGTAGGTAGTGAAGAAAGCAACATCACGTGACTGATGTTTTTTTTAAAGACAATTAAGATACCTGAAAGGAAGTGCCATTGGTGTGAATATTAGCTTGCTTTGTTTGACCTTGAAATGAAACAAATTATCAGAATAAAAGTCTTCTGGACACCATGAGTTTTATCTACTAGCTATTTGTGCTTACATAAATATTTGCGGACGTTTGCTATCCAGCCTGAAATGCGACATCACATTTTGATGAAGGTTAATCCATGTTCAAAATCTTATGATATGTCCTTTATTTGTATCTTTATTCACAGTTTATGAGGAACCAGAAGACCCTAGCAACAGATCATTTTTTTCAGAAATCATCTCTTCAGTTTCTGATGTCAAATTTAGCCACAGTGGACGTTATATGCTCACAAGGGATTACCTCACGGTCAGAGTTTGGGATCTGAACATGGAAACCAGGCCTATTGAAACATACCAGGTAATATAATACTCTTGCCAATATTACCATTTCCTTCAAACACTGAAGAACAGTGAGAAACCATAGAACAGGGGTGCGCAAACATGGGGTGTGCACCCCCGGCGAAATTTTCTTGGGGGGCAGTTACAGAGGCCCACGCTTCCCTGAAGGCATTTAAATTAAATGCCGGGGATTGCACGAGGCCTCTGTAACTTTACTTACCTTAACTTTCCAGCGCCGCATCGCCATAGCAACCCGGTATGAAATGATGCTGCGGGTCACGTGAGGTCACATGATCCCACGGCGTAATTTGACGCCGGAGCCGAGGGTGAGGGGGGCGCAAGCAGGGGGTGACAGCAGGCAGGGGGGTGCAGGGAGTAGAGTATGCGCATCCCTGCCATAGAACATGTCATGTGAAGTTGCATTTTAGCTACTATCCACCTTACACATAACACTCACGTGGATATTTACACACCTCACACATAGGGCTGCCGACAGATTTTCCGGGGCCCAGGAGTAGAGTTTCGACTGGGCCCCCTCCCTCCTTTCACACCTTGCAAGTCACCTCCTCTTTTTCCCCCTTTTCCATGTATTTCTCTCACTCTTCCTCACTCTCTCTAACTCACCACAACTCTTTCACTCCCCCCATCTCCCTCTTCCACCGCCTCTCTCATCTCACACTCCCCCACCCTCCGCTATCACTTAATTACCCCACTCACACTCAATACCACTTCCTCAATACCCCTGTCCTCACACTCAATCACTCTCTCCTCACACTCATTCCTCCCCCAGCCACACACACACACACACACACAATCCCCACACAAAAGACAATACCCCCCTCATCACACAAAATACAATACTCCCTTTCCCACAGAAAATAAATACAATACCCTCCCCACAAAAAATAAATACAATACTACCCTCCCCACACAAAATAAATACAATACTCCCTTCCCCACACAAAATAAATACAATAATCCCCTCCCCCACACAAAATAAATACAATAATCCCCTCCCCCACAAAATAAATACAATACTCCCCTCCCCACACAAAATAAATACAATACTCCCCTCCCCACACAAAATACATACAAAACCCTCTCCCTTGCCACACAAAATAAATACAAAACCCTGTCCCCCGCCACACAAAATAAATACAATACCCCCCTCCCACACAAAATACATACAATACCCCTCCTCCCCACACAAAATACAAAACCCTCTTCCCCCCAGAAAATACAATACCCCTCCTCCCACACAAAATACATACAATACCCCGCCTCCCCACACAAAATACAATACCCTCTTCCCCCCAGAAAATACAATACCCCTCCTCCCACACACAAGCACACAATACAATACCCACCCTACCACACAAAAAATTGAATACCTCCCCTCAAAAAATACAATTCTCCCCCTCCACACACCCAATACAATAATCCTACACACAACATGAAAAACAATCCCCCCTCCCCCTCTCTGCATACACAAACTTAATGAAAACAAGAAAACAAGCGCAAAAAATACTGTGAATATAACTAGGATACTTATAGTCCCAATTCATAGATGTAGGCAGAAACTGGTGAGTGCAGCAGAGGGTGATAAGTGGGTTCTTCAACCACTAGGGATGGCGTGGAGTAGGAGGATCCAATGCGCACTCACATCCAGATGATATAGAAATAAAAGAGAAAACACAATAGTGTAATTCTGTATGTATTCGGTATAGATAGAGATGGTAATGCACTCACATTTAGTAAGATAAAGCAGGCATCTCAGTTAATCAGTTTAACCAAACTGTAGAAGAGAAACGTCAGGAGTCAGGGTACTTCTTATATGGTCTCTGATGGCAGGATATTCCCAATTTCTCACAGGCTCACAGGCAGCAGGATATTATGCAGATATAGAGAAATAAACACACATAGTGTAATACTGTATATATAGATATAAATTCTATAACCATATAGTGTATCAACTCACATTGTGTGTATAGGTAATACGCCTTTAGGTTGTTAAAGTAACCAATTCTTATATGGTCTCTGACGGCAGGATATTGCCAATTTCTCCCAGGCTCACAGGCAGCAGGATATTATGCGGATATTGTGTGTATAAGTAATACGCCTTTAGGTTGTTAAAGTAACCAACTTTGGATGTCGTCTGGAATCACAGGGGAAATCCCAAGCAAAAAAGAGGAAAAGGATGCAGGAAAAGGTAGAACAAACTTTATACAGATAAAAAAGCACTTACAGAGCTAAATACAAAAACCTGTAACCCCACTCTCAGCAAAACCTAGTGCTGGCCATGCACAAACTTGGGGGGGTACAGCGCTTCAGACAACTCCTCAAAGTGTATAGATTGTCAGCAGCTGGCTCTAAAAGGTTGCCTCAACGCGTTTCGTCCGAAAAGACTTCTTCCGGGGTCTTTGTGGGGTCCTGCTATCCTTTTCCTGCTTTATACATTCAAATTCGTGCCTTTTTTGCGTTTTTTTGTTGTTGGTTCCTCTATTCCTATTGGTCAGGCGCTGCGTGTCAGTGCTGGTGCTGCGTTCCACACATAGGAAAGCTGGAAGGTAAATAAACACACTGGGGCAGAGCTACCCCAAGTGTGTAATGGCATAAACCGAAATATAACCAATGACTGACAATGAGCATCTGAACATAGATTATAACACAGGGGCAATGCTACCCCCCATGTGTGCAGGCTAGTACACTGACATGCTGGGCTGCAATGACATCCACACTGCCAGTATACTGTTGTGCTGAGCCACAATAACAACCATACTGGGGGTATACTACTAAGATACAAATGTACATAACCCACTCATATGGGATGTGATAGAAAAAACATAGATTAATGTGTAATAATAATGATTAAATACATAGAGGCAGTGCACAGGGGCAGCACTCTCCATTTGTGTACATACAATAAATGGGCATATAATCACTATCTATGAAGTATTGTAATTAATTATATATAATTATCCGTAGGGATATAATAGCTAGAAAAATATACTTATATACATATGCAATAAACATAGAATAAAGTGCTATAATCACCATTTTAGCGATGCTATAATTAATCTAGAATATAAATAGCCCCAAGGATATAATATAGTACACTGAAAACTTTCTAGAAATAGACAATTAAACAACTGTAAAAACACAAGATAAATAATATAAAATATAATATTAAAATGCATTAAAATATAAATATATAGTAAAGATACATATGCATATAAATAACCTAATCTATATTAAAAAAGCATTAAAATCAAAATCAGCATTCAATCCCTTTGGTTGCAAAGTTTTTAGTTCAAAAATCCCAAAATGATTCTCGTTGCGATAGCTGTTGTGTCCTATTCCCACCTCTCCAATGTGTTGGTGCTTGTTCTATCCCAATATATTTTAAGCCCTCAGAGTTGGAGTGGTGGTATTTTTTTAAATGTAGGGGAACACTATGATTTTCTATCCCCAGATTTATATTTCTTAAGTGTTGAAGAATCCATGTACGGAGGGGGCATGTAGTTCTCCCTATACATTGTAATCCACACGGACATGTTAACATGTATGTTACACGTGTGCTTCTACAATTTATAAATGATTTAATTTTAAAAGATTCTCCTGTGTTAGTAGAACTAATAAAACTGACACTTTGGGGCCTATGCAGAGAGCAGCGCTATTTCGAAATTCGCCATTTTTGGAGAAAAGTCGCGCAGAAAGCGAGCAGAAAATGGCGAGTTCCGAAAAACGCGCCAATTTTACTTTTCTATTTGTAAAACTCGCCTCGCGGCTGGCGAGAACCTCAATCTCCCAGTTTTAAAAATATCCGTATGCAGAGAGCCGAACGGCATCTAGCGGCTGTTCGCGCCAATAAAATGGCGCGATTGTCTCCTTTTTTGCCTCGCCAAAAATGGCAAGAAACTGCCTCGCGCCATTGCAAGGGAAAAAAAAGGCGCGAATTTGTTTTTACACGTTTCTGAACGGCGCATCTCGCCAATTTAAACTCGCCACACGCATCCATGTTAAACATAGCAGAATTCGCACTTTTCTGCATATGGAGAATAAAACTCTCCAAAAAAGCTACTTTTTAATAAATTCGCCAATTTTAAAATTCGCTGCTCTCTGCATAGGCCCCTTTGAGTTCTAATAACACAGGAAAATCTTTTAAAATTAAATCATTTATAAATTGTAGAAGCACACGTGTAACATACATGTTAACATGTCCGTGTGGATTACAATGTATAGAGAGAACTACACGCCCCCTCCGTACATGGATTCTTGAACACTTAAGAAATATAAATCTAGGGATAGAAAATCATAGTGTTCCCCTACATTTTAAAAAATACCACCACTCCAACTCTGAGGGCTTAAAATATATTGGGATAGAACAAGCACCAACACATTGGAGAGGTGGGAATAGGACACAACAGCTATCGCAACGAGAATCATTTTGGATTTTTGAACTAAAAACTTTGCAACCAAAGGGATTGAATGCTGATTTTGATTTTAATGCTTTTTTAATATAGATTAGGTTATTTATTTGCATATGTATCTTTACTATATATTTATATTTTAAGGCATTTTAATATTATAGTTTGTATTATTTATCTTGTGTTTTTACAGTTGTTTAATTGTCTATTTCTAGAAAGTTTTCAGTGTACTACAGTGGCGGCCGCCTTTAACCTCCTGCGGCCGTTTCCCCGCGATTTTCGAAATCGCGGGCAGATGCGGCATGTTTTCCGCCGGTTTGGGCGCCACGGGCGTTTTCTATGTTAAGCGCCATTAGCGCTGTCTGGTGGATGCGGCTGACGCGCAGGAAACTCCGTGAGAAACGGAAAACATCCCCAAATTTTTTCGGGGATGTAGGAGGTTAAAAGGGGCCGCGGCTGTATATTATATCCTTGGGGCTATTTATATTCTAGATTAATTATAGCATTCCTTAGATGGTGATTATAGCACTTTATTCTATGTTTATTGCATATATATAAGTATATTTTTCAAGCTATTATATCCCTAAGGATAATTATATATAATTAATTACAATACTTCATAGATAGTGATTATATGCCCATTTTATTGTATGTACACAAATGGAGAGTGCTGCCCCTGTGCACTGCCTCTATGTATTTAATCATTATTATTACACATTAATCTATGTTTTTCTATCACATCACATATGAGTGGGTTATGTACATTTGTATCTTAGTATTATACCCTCAATATGGTTGTTATTGTGGCTCAGCACAACAGTATACTGGCAGTGTGGATATCATTGCAGCCCAGCATGGCAGTGTACTAGCCTGCACACATGGGGGGTAGCATTGCCCCTGTGTTATAATCTATGTTCAGATGCTCATTGTCAGTCATTGGTTATATTTCGGTTTATGCCATTACACACTTGGGGTAGCGCTGCCCCAGTGTGTTTATTTACCTTCCAGCTTTCCTATGTGTGGAACGCAGCACCAGCACTGACACGCAGCGCTCGACCAATAGGAATAGAGGAACCAACAACAAAAAAAACGCAAAAAAGGCACGAATTTGAATGTATAAAGCAGGAAAAGGATAGCAGGACCCCACAAAGCCCCCTGAAGAAGTCTTTTCGGACGAAACGCGTTGAGGCAACCTTTTAGAGCCAGCTGCTGACAATCTATAGACTTTGAGGAGTTGTCTGAAGCGCTGGACCCCTCAGTGTGGTATTCCCGGGTGCATGGCCAGCACTAGGTTTTACTGAGAGTGGGGTTACAGGTTTTGGACTACCTTGGGTTCTTTTTTTGTATTCAGCTCTGTAAGTGCTTTTTTATCTGTATAAAGTTTGTTCTACCATTTCCTGTATCCTTTTCCTCTTTTTTGCTTGGGATTTCACGTGTGATTCCAGACGACATCCAAAGTTGGTTACTTTAACAACCTAAAGGCGTATTACGTATACACACAATATCCGCATAATATCCTGCTGCCTGTGAGCCTGGGAGAAATTGGGAATATCCTGCCGTCAGAGACCATATAAGAATTGGTTACTTTAACAACCTAAAGACGTATTACCTATACACACAATGTGAGTTGATACACTATATGGTTATAGAATTTATATCTATATATACAGTATTATACTATGTGTGTTTATTTCTCTATATCCGCATTATATCCTGCTGCCTGTGAGCCTGGGAGAAATTGGGAATATCCTGCCGTCAGGGACCATATAAGAAGTACCCTGACTCCTGACGTTTCCCTACTACAGTTTGGTTAAACTGATTAACCGAGATGCCTGCTTTATTTTACTAAATGTGAGAGCATTACCATCTCTATCTATACCGAATATATACAGAATTACACTATTGTGTTTTCTCTTTTATTTTTATATCATCTGGATGTGAGTGCGCATTGGATCCTCCTACTATACACAAACTTACCTGGCTGCTGGTCTCAGACCTCTGGTGCCCTGGCTCTCCCCTAGCTCCTGCGGCCCTCTCTCCCAGGCCAAGTCTTCTCCCGGGTGTGCCTCTCCCCCCGTGCTGGGCCCCTCTCTAGCCTTGATGTGTGCCGGAGCTGGGACTGCCCGGAAGTCCAGCCCAACGTTCAGCACGCAACAGTGAAAGAGAGAGGCACAGCACAGGGGAGAGACACGCAGGAGCTAGGGAGAGCTGGGGCCCGGCGGCAACCGGAGGCCCAGTTTTCTAGTCCTATCTATCAAAAGCCCTATTTCAGTGCCTGTCTCGAAGTAACGTCAACAATTAAATAATATCATGTCATTGGAAGATGAAATAATGAGACATTAACCCTATGCTAATGAGCTGAATTCTGGCTGTTCTTTTTGCATATGATTACTTTATTGTATAAGTCATTAAATTGGAGAAAATAACAATTGTTAATCCTTCAGATAATGTCTGCTAATTTAATAGAGCTTGGTGAATGAGCATTTTTATTCCATATTTGGACGGGGTCTTCCCTTTTGCTGACGCTATATATTGTATTTAGGGCACAACATTATGATCAGTTAACCTGTGTCTCTGGTACCTGATAAAAAAGATTTAATTGCTGAACTGTTGCAGTGGCCTTTAATGCATATGTTATTGATTAAACTGCAATAGTGCCCGTTGGAGCACTGTCTCACGGAAACTCCAATGTAAGTTAATATTTCCCCCTTCCAAAGTCACCCCAACATCCAAACACTCCCTCACTGTCAATAACACCATAATTTTAGCAACACCCCACGCCTGGTGTCTTGGGATTACCTTTGACTCCACCCTTTTCGTCATTCCTCACCTATCCCACTTCAAGTCCTCCTGCCTCCGAAATGTCAGCAGAATACGTCCATTTATAATTCAGGACGCATCCAAAATCTTAATTCACTCAATCACCATATGCCGCCTCGACTACTGCTAGTTGGCATTCCCCTCATCTGATGTCCCCACTCCAATCCATCCAAAATGCTGCTGCCAGATTAGTCTATTAGTCTTATTTCAACCCTCTTCATCTGCTGTCCCACTATGCAAATTCCTACACTTGCTACGCATATCTTCTAGAATTAAATTTAAAATCCTATATCTGACATACAGAGCTCTCAACAATGTTGCCCCCCCTTCCATCTCAGCCCTAGTCTCCCCTAAATGCCTCCTCCATTCTGCCTTTCACCTATACCACTCCTCATTCCTTATAACCTCCTCTCACTCCCACCTGCAAGATTTCTTCTGTACTCCACCCTCTCTCTGGAATTTTCTACCGAGCATCATAAGGCTCCTTCCCAGATTTTAGGCTCTTAAAAGCTCCTAGAAAACTCAGCTCTTTAAAAAAAAAAAAAACCCACACCCCAATATCCAAACAGGACCAGCTGTGCGACTAGACCAAACTCCATCCTATAGTATACTCAGTCTCACAATGAGCCGCCAATGAAAAAATTGTCTCTTATTCCCTGTAGATTGTAAACTCCCATGAGCAAGACCCTCCGTATCAGTTTGTTTTCTTTGTATGTTATTCTTCTGTATTTAATGTAACTACTGCTCCCCCATTGGATCACACTGCAGAATATGTTATCGCTTTATAAATAAACATTAATAGTAATAATAATAATGGGAGTTTCTGTGCAATATTGCCCTATTCAGCACTATCACAGTTTAATGAATATTCCCCCTAGAACACACGTTAAGGTCGCCTCACCCGGAGCAGAGGGACTAATTAGAAAGCTGCTTTTCTTCAAGCTGAGAGAGGAAATTGCGTTAGAATAGCTGTTGTGATTGAAGCTATTTGTGGGTTGCAATGTAGAAGCAGACTTGATTTAATGAAAGGGAAAACTGAATAGCAAGATATTTTCTGTACAGAGATTCTTTAGCAGATGCCTGAAATACTCTTTGAGGATAATTCCCAGCCTCTAGATTGTATGTATGAGTAATTATATGTCTTGCATAGATATGAGTTTCGAGCAGATCATTATGGCAATTGGTACCAAATAAAGCTCCTGGATATCTTTGCTGTGCCACTGGACATGATGTTATTCTAAGAAATTGCAATGTTAACGTATGTCTAGAATATCACAGTATCTCTCCGAATTTGTCAGCACTTAGAGTTTGTTGAGCTAATGACTGTCGCTTCAGCTCAATGTAGATAGAGAGTAGAGGCATGCATTGTTCCAGATATCCATCAATGGTCTAGGGCTGATTCGAAGATGGCAAGAGGAAATCCTGATACCCACTAAAACATATGTCACTAGATGTATCACTCTGGTGCACTCAGATCAAATCATCACAGAGTCAAACAGACATTTGCCGTACATGTAATATACCAGAATAGAGCGCTGTATTCTGCTATAATAAATCTACTAATGACTCGTTTTAGCTTCTCACTCTCCACATTTTGTACCTCTATCACAGGCCAAGTACAGACATAGCCAACGTTACTGCAATACGGGGTGTGCTGCAGCGGGACATACACAACTCACCGGCGGGAGAAGCATCCACGAGCCACGTACTGGAAGGGGGCGAAGTTGTCGTGCTATTTCACCCGTGGGAACGCACCACGGGTTGCAGTAATGTTGGCTACTTCTGTTTGTATGTATGTTTTCATTTACTAGTGCCAACAATGTACTTGGCACTTATAATACAATAAGTGCAAACGAATAGAAAATAGGAACCGAAATCCCTGCCACAGGGGGCCTAAAATCTGAGGCCACAATGGCACAAAACCATGTAGGATTTTGTCAGGCACCACTAAAATCCACGGGGAGAGCCAGATTCAGAACCAGAGATCTTGGTCAGTAGAATAGTCCGGATGCGAGTCAGAATCTGAACCAGGTTTAAGGATCCGCTGAGAACGGACGCAGGAACAGACACAGCACTGCAGCACAGGAGATAGGAGCAACACAGCCTTCCACTGAGTCAGCAAGCAATGTGTTAAGCAAAGCATGTTTGGATCTGGTGCCTTTTATAGGCAGATGGGATAGCTTGGGAATAATGTCAATGCTCGCCCACATCCAGGGGCGTGCCTCTTGAAGCCGTCACCCTGCCTCCATATGCGCACACCCCCTGAAGCACAAGCAACAGAAGCCGCGCTGCAGAGCCCGCACGTGAGTCCTTACATTACCGGGCATGGAATCTTTGAATAAAACGAGAACCATAGACTTGAGTTGCCAATTCCCATGATCGCTCCTCTGGACCATATCCCCTCCAGTCCATCAAATAGAATAGAGGTCTGCCACCATGTTTTGAGTCACAGGTGGCATTTAACTCAAATTCTTGATGTCCCTTGATATTATCGGAGGCTGGGGGTCTCAAGACTCTATTTGGATATGGATTAGCATGAGAGGGTTTTAGCAGAGATGTATGGAATACTGGATGTATTCTCCATGAAGCTTGTATTTGAAGGTCGTAGGATTAATCTTTTTAATGTTGGAGAAGGGTCGGTTGAACTCTGGAGCGAATTTCCATGGGGTGTTTCTTAAAGGTTTAGTTCATAGCTTGTCGCCCACTTCTTACTTAGGAGCAGGTATCTGACAATTTGCACATTTCTTGTACTTGGTCTGTGCTTGGCACAATTGTACCAATAATCCCTGGTGAACCTGCTGCAATGTAGCCGAGAAGGAAGTAATAGCTGGAACAGGAGACCACTCATTTTCCAAAGGAAGCATTTTAAGATGATAGGCATATGTGGCAAAAAAACTGACTATAATCTGTGGATGAATGCGTAAAATTATTATAAGCAAATTCGTCAGTAATTTAAAAAGTAGTGTGCATTAGAGAAACAGCAGACATACTGCTCCAGTGTCTGATTCAAACGCTTGGTCTGCCCATTGGACAGAGAGGCGGTAGCCAGAAAACGAGGCTCGTTGAATCCGCAGTAGCTGATACATCTCGGGCCAAAACAGGTATATAAACTGAGATCCCCTATCTGTAATAATCTTACTGGGAAGACGATGCAACCTATATACCTCTTTCAAGACGATCTGGCCCAACCTTTGAGCTGTAGGTAATCGAAAAAGTGGCACAAATGAGCCAATTTCAAAAATGAATCTATGATAGTCAAAATTACAGTAGACCCCTCAATGGAATAAAATCCATTGAAATCCATTGAAATACTGGTGCATGGTATAGCATCTGGTTTAGTTCAATGCTAGAGCTGCTGACCTGAATAGCAAAGGTTGTGGGTTCTGATGCTGTTGGGTCTGACCCTGAGACTGGTCAGTATTGGTCTTATGTAAATATTTTAGGAGGTGTGCCTCATTGAAATATACTTTCCATCGCTATTAGCATATCTCCCAGGGTACCTTTTACACCACAGGCATCGTCCCGTAATTTATTTGGAGGAAGGTTTGAAGGGAAATACAACTGTAGTTACTACTAAATTGGAAGGCCCCCTCATCAAGCCCTATTTCAGGCTCTGGAGGGAGCAAGCACCGCCTTCAGATCATTCCGCTTGAAAAGCAAGTGCAATCCGGGCGAATTACATGTTAAAACATGCGGATGGTCACATTTTATAGGCGCGGTTTAAATTATGCAATTTGTAATACAGAATACTGATTTTTGACTCGTTTTAAGGCGTAATTTTTGACCCTGTCAAACCTTGTGGTTTTACAAGGGAAACGCGAAGCTAGAATGTCCCTCGTAGAGTCTATTTTTATACCATAAGCATTTCTTGGCTGGTTACATTCTACCTTCCGAGAAAAGATGTCACTTTCTGCAGCCTGTCTGACTTGGTGAAGAAACTTGTCGCATATTTGAATTGCTGCTTGTACACGGCCTGTAGGTAAAACCAACTCAGAAGGTGCATGTGAAAACACGGGCAGCTTTTTAAATGAGAGAACATGCGCATGACCATTGCTTTTTCCTGGTTTAGGTTATGTTAAAATAGAAACAGGAAAGGCCCGGCGGCTAAACGCTTGTTGGTGCAGCGGACTGTTTGCCAATTAGTTTTTATTATCTGTCCATACTTCAACCTCATACAGTATTCGGAACCCTCCAATAAGTGTCTCTATTCTAGGAATGCAGCCCGATAACTAGCAGTTCTTTCTCAATTGTAGCATTATTAATTTTCGGCGCTGGACAATTGTCGAGACCGAACGGCGACTGCATGGACGAATTCGAGGCATCTGCCTCAACAATTAAGGGTTGCTGAGGTTCGAGACGCATCAATACAGGTGCAGTGGTAAATTTTCTCTTGAAGTCCAGAAAGGCGGTCTCGGCTTGGTTCCCCAAGAAAAGGAAATATGTTGCCGAAGAAGATGAATGAGCGGAAGCACCATTAGTGAATTAAACGGCTATAAAAATTGGCATATGACATGGATCTTTTGTTCATCCATAGCTATTCCGGAGGCCTTGATCACATACCCAAGAAATTTGATTTGTTACTAATCGAACAGACATTTTTCGAGCTTGACGTACAATTAATATCGTTGCAGATGGTCCAATACTTCCTAGACATGGCATTCGTGTTGCTGAAAGTCTCTAGAGAAGATGAGTATGTCATCTAAATATACCACAAGAAACTAGTCTTATATGGCCCGAAAGATATAATTCACGAAATTCTGAAGATTAACAAGAGCATTACACAGACCAAAGGGAATGAATCCATATTCAAAGTGGACAAATTGTGTTCAGAAATCCGTCTTCCATTCGTCTCTTACTTTCTAAGTGTCAATAACTTATGAATTATAGGGTATCTATTCTTTATCAGTAGAAAATCCTTGGATAGGAGCGGAGCACAGCAAGAAAAGGCGAGGGACCAGCAAGGTGTGGGTTAAAAAATTATTTATTAAAGAACATGATATCGGGGGACAAAACAAACACTCTGACGCGTTTCAGGCATAACGCCCTTTATTAATTTTTTAACCCACACCTTGCTGGTCCCTCACCTTCTCTTGCTGTGCTCCGCTCCTATCCGAGGATTTTCTACTGCTACGACTACATAGTGTGACGCACGCACCGCAAGGAGGCAGCTATCTGTGAGTATTGTTTCTCCCCTCATTTATTATGGGGAGTTGTTGACCAGAAACAGTGTTATAGTGATAGATCTATGTTCTGTGGAGTACTGCATGAGACTGTTTTACGCTTAAGCCTATATTTGTCTCCACCATATGGACAGTTATGAATCAATGAATGGTCACTGTTACAAAAAACACTGGGTCCAATATCTCCATTAGCTTTAATTTTGCCTCCTTCTCCACTATGATATATGTGACTTGATGTATGGATTATAAATATGTCCTAACCTTAGTGAGCACTGTTACTGGGATTCACGTCCTCACTACCTATCTGTTCTTTATTGTGACTTTGTTCAGTGTACGGTAATCGACAGTATGCACTGTCTCAAGTGCCCTCTTTTTTAGGGATAGACAATTTCGTAAATAGAATGTAGAGGAAAAGATGAGAGTTCTCAATGTCCAGTTGACAATGGGATTATATAATATCAACCGTGGCAACCCGCGGATAACAGGAAAATTAGGAGCAGAGATGACATCCAAAGAGACATATTCTTTGTGATTGGGAGGAGATAGCAGTGGAATTGTCTTCATTGTTGTAGTTCCCGATTTTAATGGTTATCCATCAATAGACTTTACCAGTTCTGCATGTATTTTGTTTATTATAGGAATTTGGCGAACCTGTATGTAACGTCCATCGATAACATTTCCTTATGTGCCAGAATTGATCAGGTCGACCACGTGACATGCAGACTGACCTGGGCGATGCAACATAATGGATAGGGTCAATAGCTGGAAGGTAGTAAATCCATTACGGGAAGCTTGACCGGTGTTAGACAAACTTAGGGAAGTACAAATACGACTCGACGGAACTTCCCCTTTCACCATCAAGCAGCTTAGTTTCCAGATTTTACTGCCTGGCTGGGATGGGGTGGTACAATTTCAAAGGAAGTGTCCAGACTTACCACAATTTAAAACATAACATTTCAGGGACCCCTTATGGATCTGTTCTGCATTGGTTTTGGTGAAGTACTAGTAGTGGGGAGTCAAGTCTAGTAACATCAGTGTGTACAGCTGAGTGAAGTGGTTTGGGGCGACATCTTTCAGATCTGTTGTTCCTCCAATCTAAGTTCGATCTGGCGCATGAGATCTATCATCGCGAAGCAAGTCTCTGAGAGAGCCTCATAAACCAGTTCATCCTTCAGATTTTCTCTTAATCCTCGTAAAAAAATCATGAATTGTAGAGTTCAGTTGGTTTCGTCCAATCAAATTCTTAAACCTGATATATGTTAATAAATCATGCCTTGCCAAAATTCGAGAAGAGAATATTCTGCAGTCTGGTTGGATGCTCTGAGGTCAAAAGATTTCTTGAACTCGGACTTACAGTCTGTATAAACCTCCAAGAGTGGATTGTTCTAGGCGAGGAGTGCATCACCGCAGGGCATCACCTGTCAGGTTGCTGAGAATAAAACCAATCTTGGCCTTATCTGAATGAAAAGTGGCAGGACGGAAGTGAAAATGAATCTCGCATTGTTTACAGTGGCGACCAACTTTATTCGAAGTTGGCTAGTTCCGCGAATTTCGGAATATCCCGGTGATGTGCGGTTTTGTATCGTTTTCTCCCGGGGTATATAGCGTTATATCGCACCCGTGATTTAAGCATTTTATTCCCGCTGGCTGCAATACTGCAATGCCGTGTAAAAACGCATGGGGGCGTTTGCGAGCTGTTGTCTTTGAAGCCGAGAAATTCATGAATTGTAATGCAGTATATACTGTATATATACAGTATATACTGTATAACAACAACCCCTATAACCCCTAACATACACATACAGTACTGTATATGCACATCAATGATACTATAGGCCCCTAGATATTTTACTTCTTTGCATTGTCAATTGAAATTAAAGTTGAGTTGAATCAACTTTTCCGTTTCTTTCGGAAGGCTTACATTCAGAGCTTCAGACTTAGATTGATCTTAAAGCTTGATATTTTGTTAAATTTCCCTAGCAAGTGGAAGAGGTTTGGCAGGGAAGTGAGGGGGTTAGAGATGGTCATAAACACATCATCCGCATACAATGCTACCTTATGCGATTGTGTGTTGGTTTCTATTCCCATTATGTCTGGATTATTTCTGATTTGGGCTGCTAGTGGTTCCATACATAATGCAAACAATAGAGGTGATAGTGGGCATTCCTGTCTTGTACCACTTTTAATTTTAAAGATCTCTGACAGGAAACCCTGGTGTACTACTTTCGCAGCTGGGCTTTGATATAAGGACAGGATTGCGATACTCACACGTTCCCCGAATCCAAAGGCTCCAAGCGTGGCTTTTAAGCATGGCTAGTTAATCCTGTCAAAGGCTTTTTCTGCATCCAGACTCAACACCATAACTGGGATCATGTGTATATTGGCTATATCTAGCAGATCAATGATTCCTCGTGTGTTGTCTGCGGCTGGCGACCCTTAATAAATCCGACTTGATCTGGGTGTATAAGTCTGCGCAGGATATGACTTAATCTATTGGCCAACAATTTAGCATATATTTTAATATCTGTGTTGCTCAGTGATATTGGTCTATAGCTCTTACATTCTAGCGGGTCTTTTCCAGATTTGTGTATTACTGAGACGGAAGCCTGGGGCATCTGTTCTGGGAACGCGGCCCCTTCTAGTACCACATTAAACATTCGAAGGAGGAAGGAAGCTAAAAGCTTAATATATTACTTATAGTAGAGGTTCGAGAAGCCATCCGGTCCAGGTGCCTTTGATGGCTTTAGGTCTTAAACGACCTGGGTTAGTTCTTCTAAGGTGAAACCTGAACTTAATAGTTCCCTCTCCAAACCATTCAGTCTTGGTAGGCCCGAGCTCTTTAGGAAATCCCTCCGAACTCTTTTTGTCTTACCATTCTGTGCCACTTTTTCCCAATTATAGAGTTCCTCATAAAAGCTCTTGAATTCCTCCACTATTGATTTTGGGTTGGCTGTAGTGACTCCTGTTTTTATTCTTAACTCATGGATATTGTAATTTGGTCTGTTATTCCTTAATTTGTTCGCTAGTAAGGATCTGGTTTGTTTGCTTTTTCATAAAACCGCCTCTTTGACCAGCTCATTGTGTTGTCTGCCTGGGAGGTTAGGGCCAAATTAAGTTCAAATCTGGTAACATGAATTTCTATAAGATGAGTAGGGATAGGGTTTTGTTTATGGATGGCTAGTTCATCTTTTAGTTTTGATTGTAACAAGAATATTTCTAATTTCTTTCTCTTTTTCGTTTTGCCGCTAAACTAATTAGGGTCCCCCCTCATAGTTAATTTGTGGGCCTCCCACAGTACCAAGTGGGATTCAACACTAACGTTATTCAATTTGAAAAACTGGTCAATCTCTCCACCAATTATTTGCTCCACTTCTGGGATTTTTAGTAGAGACTCGTAACATTTCCAATTTGCTCCAGGTCTGTCTAGGAACCCTTGATTGCACCTCAGCTCTATAGGTGCGTGATCAGACCATGAAATGTCAGGAATCCCTGCATGGGAGATCTTTGGAGCCGTCTGTTAGATACAAAGAAGTAATAGATTCTGCTGTATGTTGTGTGGGGGTGGGAAAATAAAGTATAGTCTCTCAATAGTGGGTTCAGCTCTCTCCAAATATCTGTGAGTTGGTTGTCTCTCAGTTCTCCCCTCAGTGCGTCCATCACCCCCCTATTATTTGGTTTGTAGGGACTCGACCTGTCCAAATGTGGATTGATCGCTATATTGAAATCCCCTGCTGGTATTATGACCCCCCTTGAACTGATCCCACTATCACTAAAAACCTACAGTGGCGACCAACTTTATTAGAAGTTGGCTAGTTCCGCGAATTTCGGAATATTCCGGTGATGTGCGGTTTTGTATCGTTTTCTCCCGGGGTATATAGCGTTATATCGCGCCCGTGATTTAAGCATTTTATTCCCGCTGGCTGCAATACTGCAATGCCGTGTAAAAATGCATGGGGGCGTTTGCGAGCTGTTGTCTTTGAAGCCGAGAAATTCATGAATTGTAATGCAGTATATACTGTATATATACAGTATATACTGTATAACAACAACCCCTATAACCCCTAACATACACATACAGTACTGTATATGCACATCAATGATACTATAGGCCGTCCCATGGCGAGATGTGTTTGCAGCAGAGAGAGAACCGCTGCTCTCTCTGCGCAAACATCGGCACATTAAAAATGATTTAATATACATTTTTATTCATAGTGTACATGTGCAGGGGGTCTCCAGAGCTGAACCGCGTTGGTTTCAGGTCGGGGGACCCCCTGCTTCCCGAGATACAGCCCCCTTTATGAGGTGCCGGTATCCCTCTGCATTTCAAAGTCCCGATCACGTGACCGCGACATGTAAACAAAGCAGAGGGATACCGGCACACCCTAAAGGGGCCTGTATCTCGGGGAGCAGGGGGTCCCCGGACTTAAAACAAAAACGTTTCTGCTCCGGAGACCCTCTGCACATGTACAGTATAAATAAAACACATATATAAATAAACACTCGTTCCTTACCTTAGCGGCTATGTGCTATGGTAACGAAGCAGCATTTCTGTATTTTAATAATATTGTACAGTGAGCAGGGGTTCCCTGAGCCAGAAATTAATGCCTCGGGTGTCCCCCTGCTCCTGCACAATATTATTAAAATACAGAAATGCTGCTTCATTACCATAGCTGATAGCCGCTAAGGCAATGAAGGGGTTAACCCACCGTGCCCGCTTTATTGTGGGTAGCGGGGGTTGGTGAAGGGGGTATTTGGCCCTTGGTGTGAGTTTAGGACTTGCGGGGGGGTTGCGGGTGCACTTAACCCCTTCACGACCGTAGCAGTTAATACCGCTACGGTCATGAAGGGGTTAACCCCTACCGCTACCCCCCGCAAGCCCTAAACAACCACCGTTGGGGCTAATACCCCCTTCACCCACTCCCGCTACCCACAATAAAAAAAACTCACACACAGCAGCAGCACAAAAAATAAATAAATAAATCTAAATAAATAAATAAATGAATATAAATAAATACATTTAAAATACATTTTTATTCATAGTGTAGATGTGCAGGGGGTCTCCGGAGCTGAACCGCGTTGGTTTCAGGTCCGGGGACCCCCTGCTCCCCGAGATACAGCCCCCTTTATGAGGTGCCGGTATCCCTCTGCATTTAAAGGTCCCGATCACGTGACCGCGGCCTGTAAACCAAGCAGAGGGATACCGGCACCCCCTAAAGGGGCCTGTATCTCGGGAAGGAGGGGATCCCCAGACCTAAAACCACAGCGGTTCAGCTCCGGAGACCCTCTGCACATCTACAGTATAAATAAAACACACACATCAATAAAGAATCGTTCTTTACCTTTGCGGCTATGTGCTATGGTAATGAAGCAGCATTTCTGTATTTTTAATAATATTGTACAGTGAGCAGGGGGTTCCCTGAGCCAGAAATTAATGCTCAGGGGACCCCCTGCTCCTGCACAATATTATTAAAAATACAGAAATGCTGTTTCATTACCATAGCTGATAGCCGCTAAGGCAATGAAGGGTTAAGGCAGAATAAACAATAAATACATTAAATACATATTTTTAATGTGTGTGTTAAACCTCCCTGCCTTGACTGTAACCTGTGTAAGACCCCCTCCCCCTATTGTGTGTGTTAAACTTCCCTGCCTTGACTAATCTATGTAAACCCCCCTCCCCCTATTGTGTGTGTTAAACTTCCCTGCCTTGACTGTAATCTATGTAAAAAACCCTCCCCCTATTGTGTCTGCTAAACTTCCCTGCTTTGACTAATCTGTGTAAGCCCCCCTCCCCCTATTGTGTCGGTTAAATCTCCCTGCCTGTGTTTCTGAGTGCAGTGTACTGTATGTAAATGTGGGGAGGGGGATCCTGTGTAAATAACCACACCCACACCCACTACCCACTACAAAAAAAATTCACACACAGCAGCAGCACAATAAATAAATAAATCTAAATAAATAAATAAATACATGAAGATAAACAAATATATATATATATATATCAACAATCCCTATATATATATATATACAGTATATACACACACATGATGAACCATACTGTCCTACAAATAACACTTCTCCATACAGACACACTACATTACAATGCATTTCCTTTAATTATCCTAACTGATCTTACAATCTAAATCATCAAATGACAAAGAAAAACCTCACATTCCAATCAATACATTGCATTTACATTGTATTTATGATGCATAAAATCTATGCACCATATACATTCTGCAAATGAATGTGAACAATATCATTGCAAGCAAAATACAGATAACTCCAAACAAGTCAACTAATTTAACCAATCAAGTAAACAAAAATCAATATATAAGTACCAACCAGAAAACACAATTTAAAACCAAAGCTAACCCTTACAATACCAAGGATTACATCTATCTAATTGTAAAAAAACATTATACTGTACACACATTGAAGCATTGCAATAAACAACATACAGTACAGTACATCCCCTGTATCTCCCTGCCGTGTGTGGTAATCTGTTATAAAGCCCCCTCCCCCCTAATGTTCTGTTAAATCTCTCTGCCTTGAGTGTAATCTGTTTAAAGCCCCCTCCCCCTAATCGTTTCTGCCCTGTATTGCTTGTGGAGTGCAGGTATTAATGTGGGGAGGGAGGGGGGATGGAACTTAGGTGGGTAGCCCTTAACTTGTGTGTGTGTGTGTGTGTGTGTGTGTGTGTGTGTGTGTGTGTGTGTGTGTGTGTGTGTGTGTGTGTGTGTGTGTGTGTGTGTGTGTGTGTGTGTGTGTGTGTGTGTGTGGGTGTGTGTGTGTGTGTGTGTGTGTGTGTGTGTGTGTGTGTGTGTGTGTGTGTGTGTGTGTGTGTGTGTAGCAGTGTCTCTATGTGGTTGCGTGTTTGTCAGTGGCTGTGTGTGTGTGTCAGTGGCTGCGTGTGTGTGTATCAGTGGCTGTGTGTGTATGTATCAGTGTGTGTGTCAGTGGCTGCGTGTCTGTCAGTGGATGTGTGTGTGTATGTGTGTGTGTATCAGTGTCTGTGTGTGTATCAGTGGCTGTGTGTGTGTGTGTATCAGTGGCTGTGTGTGTGTCTGTGCAGGCCCTATAGGCCAGTATAGGTGATAACATTTTTAGTGGGTCACGAAGGAGAAGTTCAAAAATAACCTGGTCACGGAAAAAAAAGTTTGGGAAACCCTGGTGTAAAGTATAATGGTGTTGTGACCTGTTATCACAGAGACAGGAGATTCAAATACCGTAGGACACAGTTCAACAACACTTACAAGTACCATAGTAGATTTACAGGACAAATCTACAACAGAAGTTCCACTACCATATTAAAAACCAGTGCACACTTTGTACTTGGTTGTGTGAAACAGTTATGACATCCTGTATTATTATATTTCAAAAGTGCAGGTATTCAGGATATCCCTGCTTCAGCACAAGTGGCTCAATCTTTTGACTGAGCCTCTGATTGAGCCACCTGTGCTGAAGCTGGGATAACGTGAAAACCTGTCCTGTTGAGCACTCCTGTTGTACTGGTGTTTTCATAGACATGCTTACAAATAATTTAACAGTTTCAATTATGGAAAACACAAATAAAAAAAAGGCCTTAATTTTAGTTCAACTCCAGTATATTTTGTCACGTGGATTTCATCTTCGAGCACCAGGGGTGTCGAAACAAACCGGCACTGCAAAGGATTGGGGGGCTAAGTACCGACTGTGGAGTCATTTGGTGTAGGGCCGGGGTGGGCAACTCCAGTCCTCAAGGGCAACCAACAGGTCATGTTTCTAGGATATCCCTGCCTCAGCACAGGTGTGTGGAAGCAGGCATGTCCTGAAAACCTGACCTGTTGGTAGCGCTTGAGGACTGAAGTTGGCTAGCTGCTGGTGTGTGTCGTTAATCTTTATGCAAGTAACCATAACTTGAGCAGTACAATACCAAAAATGCTATAAAACTGTCCAAGCAGATACACTGAGCACACACCACACGGCAGAAAAAAACCTATCGATATTCACTTACCTGCAGACATGTCTTGTTACAGATAAGTAGGATAAACATGTATAGAGATCCTTTCTGCACTATTTAGCTAAAAATGGAAAGAATCCCCTCGCCGGGAGCATTAAACATTAAACATCGCACTGCAGCTCTTAAAAAGCACTCAAGTGCGATAGTCCAATTTTCAAAAGCTGTTTTTTGGGCTGCTGCTGTCTTTCAGCAATCATTGTTCTGTCACAGTTTGTCATTTTAACATTTCTGTATATTCCCAATGCAGAAATAGCATTGTACTCTGATGTATGGAATGTCGGTCTAAGATATTTGGCCAAGACCAAATCGCCGCAGGCAATCCGTTGCAATGCAAGTTGCCGCCGGGACTACAGACCGCCTGACACCTTACTGCAGGATACCTGGCCGCTGAACATCTGGCCGCTGCCATCTTTAAAGGTCCTCGGCCGCTGATCTCCCCGCATGCTGCCTCCGCCGCCATCTTTAAAGGTGCTAAGCCGGCCGCCGATCCGACGCCATTTGTGAGCTCACCTGTGCGCACGCTGCATGACACTCTGTGCGCCCACCAGCAGCCAGGACACATTGTTTTAATTTTCCACAGGAAAATGTGCCCTGTCTGCTGGCAGGCGCGCTGAGTGTCCTGCACGTACGCGTGCGGGCACAAATGGCGTTGGAGCGGCGGCAGGCTGAGTACCTTTTTTAAAGATACTAGCAGGGAAATGAGTGACTGAGGACCCCTTCTCTCTCTCTCTTTTTTTTTTAAAATTAAATTAATTAATTAATTTATTTTTATTAAAGCATACGATCGGCGGTCGGCGATTTGTCCGTGGCCAAACGTCCCATTCCGCTAGCAATTGCCCTGCTCTGGGAGAATGGGGAAATCCTGAGGTGCCTTTTTGATCCCCTCAGGGCAGGGCTGCCGAACCCCGGTTGTGTAACATTGGCCTAGAGACTGATTTTTTTGATATTGGACAAAAGTAGCCAACCAATTTGAGTTGTTACTGTACATAGGCCTAGTTAATGTTCTCTCTACGGTTTCCTTTTTTACACTTTGATGATTTGTATATATTTGTAGGACCAGGCTCATGTATGGGACATATGAAGGTGCGTTTTGTATCTTTACTTCCTGTTAATTAGCGATAATCACATAGGCAAATTCATCTATTTATAAATTACCATGTACAACAAATGTATTGCCGATGGCTTTACTAAAGCTATACTCTGGGTTAAAGTGTGTTCTTGCTACTTGAAAACCAGTCAGTTCTCCGGATCAGTATGTACAGATGTAGCCAAACTTATTGCACCCGTCATCATGCAGTAACACACAAAATAGTGTGATTTTGATTGAATTAAATAGCAATTCTTACAATAACATGTTAAAACTTGCACGATCAGTAAGGTTATCGTGCAATAATGTTGGCATTTCCTGTACGACAGGATCATTTGCTACATCCTTTGATATACTGGTACATTATGTAGGAAGACTTGTCTAACACAGTGCTATTTGTCTGTCATCCATTTTTACACTTGTATATTATAATACAGAAATATTAACTTTATGTCCTATAACCAACTTTATGCGACTGTAGGTAGGCTGGAAATATTTGTTGGTTTCTTATTGACAGCCTCTAATTGCCATTAATGTAATATACAGTATAATTGCACTTGTAAATCATTGACGTCATGCAATACACATGAAAGGTGGGACTGGCTTTAGAGAAATCAAAGAAAACAAATCAAATGCCATTCTGAATCTGTGGACGTCCTGGCGCATGAATCTCCCCCTGTGGTCTTTCCAAAATGCGACCCTGGTTCCACTATTACCTTTCTCTGAGCTCTTGACATGACAGAAGGGATTCATTTGGAACCAGCCAATCAGTAACCAGAACAATGAGCGATTTTTATAATAACATTCTGAATACTGATTGCCACAACAGTAATAATACTGTGAGATCCTCCTGGAAAGATATTCTACTTTGGAGATTGTAAGACAATAGGGGGCCTGTGGGGTGGTAAGGCCATGTTCCAGGAGAGGACCAAATACAAAAGCCGTGGGTAGCTCACATTTCTGTATAAATGGATTTCCCCACACTTTGTCACGCATGAAAGTTGACCAAAGGGGCCATATCAATGAGAAACTAATGCAGCACGTACTTCATACTTCTAGTAGCCCTAATGTTGGTCCCCTAAAGTAATACAACCTACAGTGAATCTCATGCAGCATATGTATGTAAGGGTACCATGGTAATCACGAAGGGGAGAGGGGAATTCCCCAGAATTGTTGGGTAGCAGGGTGTTTTACAGCAGGGGTGCTCATCTCCTGTCTTCAATACCCCCAACAGGTCAGGTTTTAAGGATATTCCAGCTTCAGCGTAGGAGGTTCAGTCAATGATTGAGACACCTGTGCTGAAGCTGGGATATCATAAAAAAAAAAAAAACCTAACCTGTTGGGGATAATTTACGCCTGGAATTGAGCATCACTTTTCCTGGATTGTACATGACTAACATCAACACGTTGGAGCCCTCCATAATTGGAATACTTGTGTGTTCATAAAGTTTCTCGTTTGCAAAGTGACATTTTTCATTTTCTTTGTGCATCTTCAGAAGATGTATGTAAGATGCATGTCTTTTATCTTTTATTCTTGTCATCTTTTCACGTTCATGCTTACGGTTTGTACAATTTGGGCTTGATAAACCAGAATAAGGATACCAGGTATAATACACAGCTCACAGAATACTGTATTAATCGATTTTAGAAACAAAATCTGTAGTGTAACATTTTCTAGTCCAAGTGTATAGTACAAGGAACAAGAACTTTTATTCCTAAATTAACGCTAGATAAAAGATTGAGGCACACAGGAATTAAGGTGCAAAAATAACAAAAAAATGAGAAAAAAAAATATAGGACCGTTTCAGTGTGAGATGGGTAGGCAGATTATTGGAGATAAGGAAAAAGCAGAGGTATTAAACAAATTCTTTGCCTCTGTGTTTACCAGGGAAGAATCAAGTTCAATAGTAGTGCCGCAGGAAGAACCACAACCACCATATTAATGAACAAATGGTTAACTGAGGAAGAAGTTCATAAGCGGCTTGAAAAAATTAACGTAAATAAGACACCTGGTCCCAATGGCATACATCCAAGAGTTCTCAAGGAGTTAAGCTCAGTAATAGCCAAACCATTATTTTTTATATTCAAGGGCTCCATTTCCACAGGCTCAGTACCACAAGATTGGCGTAAAGCAGATGTGGTGCCTATATTTAAAAAGGGAGTTAGATCACAACCGGAGATTTACAGACCTGTAATCCTGACTTCAATAGTGGGGAAACTACTTGAAGGTTTAATACGGGATAATATTCAGGAATACATAATGGAAAACAAAATTATTAGTAATAGTCAGCATGGATTTATGAAGGATAGATCTCGCCAAACTAACCTTATTTGTTTCTTTGAGGAGGTAAGTAGGAATTTGGACCAGGGTAATGCAGTTGATGTGGTCTACTTAGATTTTGCAAAGTCTTTTGATACGGTTTCACACAAAAGGTTGGTGTACAAAATAAAGAAAATTGGACTCAGTAATGATATGCACCTGCATTGAAAACTGGTTAAAGGACAGACAACAGAGGGTTGTCATAAATAGAACTTTTTCAGGTTGGTCTAAAGTCGTGAGTGGAGTACCTCAGGGATCGGTATTGGGACCCCTGCTTTTTAACTTGTTTATTAATGACCTTGAGGTTGGCATTGAGAGCAAATACTAAATTGTGTAAGGTAGTAGAATCGGAGCAGGATGTAATTTCTCTTCAGAAGGACTTGGAGAGGCTGGAAACGTGGGCAGGTAAATGGCAGATGAGGTTTAATACAGATAAATGTAAGGTTATGCACTCTCTCTAGTTCCATAATGTCTTTTCTTAGGATTGGTGCCCAAAATTGTACTCCATATTCAAGGTTGGTCTTACTAATGCTTTGTAAAGGGGCATAATTATGTTTACTTACCTTCCATCCATTGCCCATTTAATGCAAGATAAGATCTTGTTTGCCTTTGCAGCTACTGCATGACTTTGGGCACGATTGCTAAGCATGCTGTCTACAAGCACTCCTAAATCCTTCTCCATCAAGGATTCCCCTAATTTATCCCCATTTCATTTGTAATTCGCCTTTTTAGTCTTGCATCCCAAATGCATGACCGTACATTTATCTGTATTAATCCTCATCTCCCATTTACCTGCCCACGTTTCCAGTCTCTCCAAGTCCTTCTGAAGAGAAATTACATCCTGCTCTGATTCTACTACCTTACACAATTTAGTATCATCAACAAAGAGGGAGACTTTGCTTTCAATGCCAACCTCAAGGTCATCAATAAACAAGTTAAAAAGCAGGGCTCCCAGTACCGATTCCTGAGGTACTCCACTCACGACTTTAGCCCAACCTGAAAAAGTTCCATTTATGACAACCCTCTGTTGTCTGTCCTTTAACCAGTTTTCAATCCAGGTGCATATATTATTACTGAGTCCAATTTTCTTTATTTTGTACACCAACCTCTTGTGTGAAAGCGTATCAAAAGCCTTTGCAAAATCTAAGTAGACCACATCAACTGCATTACCCTGGTCTAAATTCCTACTTACCTCCTCAAAGAAACAAATAAGGTTAGTTTGGCATGATCTATCCTTCATAAATCCATGCTGACTATTACTAATAATTTTGTTTTCCATTAGGTATTCCTGAATATTATCCCGTATTAAACCTTCAAGTAGTTTCCCCACTATTGAAGTCAGGATTACAGGTCTGTAATTCCCCGGGTTGTGATCTAGCTCTCTTTTTAAATATAGGCACCACACCTGCTTTACGCCAATCTTGTGGTACTGAGCCTGTGGAAATGGAGCCCTTGAATATTAAATATAATGGTTTGGCTATTACTGAGCTTAACTCCTTGAGAACTCTTGGATGTATGCCATCGGGGCCAGGTGCCTTATTTACTTAAATTTTTTCAAGTACAAATATATTTGGGGACAATACAAGGAGCTTTCAAAAGAACTATTCATCCCACGGGCAGTACAAAGGACTCAGGGCCATCCCTTAAGGTTGGAGGAAAGGAGATTTCACCAGCAACAAAGGAAAAGGTTTGTTGCAGTAAGGGCAGTTAAAGCTGCAGTTCAGTCAATATCCTGCATGTGTTTTTTTTAATAAATCAGTTCTGTAGTAAGAAAAAATACTTTTGTGGTCTACTTAGATTTTGCAAAGTCTTTTGATACGGTTTCACACAAAAGGTTGGTGTACAAAATAAAGAAAATTGGACTCAGTAATGATATGCACCTGCATTGAAAACTGGTTAAAGGACAGACAACAGAGGGTTGTCATAAATAGAACTTTTTCAGGTTGGTCTAAAGTCGTGAGTGGAGTACCTCAGGGATCGGTATTGGGACCCCTGCTTTTTAACTTGTTTATTAATGACCTTGAGGTTGGCATTGAGAGCAAATACTAAATTGTGTAAGGTAGTAGAATCGGAGCAGGATGTAATTTCTCTTCAGAAGGACTTGGAGAGGCTGGAAACGTGGGCAGGTAAATGGCAGATGAGGTTTAATACAGATAAATGTAAGGTTATGCACTCTCTCTAGTTCCATAATGTCTTTTCTTAGGATTGGTGCCCAAAATTGTACTCCATATTCAAGGTTGGTCTTACTAATGCTTTGTAAAGGGGCATAATTATGTTTACTTACCTTCCATCCATTGCCCATTTAATGCAAGATAAGATCTTGTTTGCCTTTGCAGCTACTGCATGACTTTGGGCACGATTGCTAAGCATGCTGTCTACAAGCACTCCTAAATCCTTCTCCATCAAGGATTCCCCTAATTTATCCCCATTTCATTTGTAATTCGCCTTTTTAGTCTTGCATCCCAAATGCATGACCGTACATTTATCTGTATTAATCCTCATCTCCCATTTACCTGCCCACGTTTCCAGTCTCTCCAAGTCCTTCTGAAGAGAAATTACATCCTGCTCTGATTCTACTACCTTACACAATTTAGTATCATCAACAAAGAGGGAGACTTTGCTTTCAATGCCAACCTCAAGGTCATCAATAAACAAGTTAAAAAGCAGGGCTCCCAGTACCGATTCCTGAGGTACTCCACTCACGACTTTAGCCCAACCTGAAAAAGTTCCATTTATGACAACCCTCTGTTGTCTGTCCTTTAACCAGTTTTCAATCCAGGTGCATATATTATTACTGAGTCCAATTTTCTTTATTTTGTACACCAACCTCTTGTGTGAAAGCGTATCAAAAGCCTTTGCAAAATCTAAGTAGACCACATCAACTGCATTACCCTGGTCTAAATTCCTACTTACCTCCTCAAAGAAACAAATAAGGTTAGTTTGGCATGATCTATCCTTCATAAATCCATGCTGACTATTACTAATAATTTTGTTTTCCATTAGGTATTCCTGAATATTATCCCGTATTAAACCTTCAAGTAGTTTCCCCACTATTGAAGTCAGGATTACAGGTCTGTAATTCCCCGGGTTGTGATCTAGCTCTCTTTTTAAATATAGGCACCACACCTGCTTTACGCCAATCTTGTGGTACTGAGCCTGTGGAAATGGAGCCCTTGAATATTAAATATAATGGTTTGGCTATTACTGAGCTTAACTCCTTGAGAACTCTTGGATGTATGCCATCGGGGCCAGGTGCCTTATTTACTTAAATTTTTTCAAGTACAAATATATTTGGGGACAATACAAGGAGCTTTCAAAAGAACTATTCATCCCACGGGCAGTACAAAGGACTCAGGGCCATCCCTTAAGGTTGGAGGAAAGGAGATTTCACCAGCAACAAAGGAAAAGGTTTGTTGCAGTAAGGGCAGTTAAAGCTGCAGTTCAGTCAATATCCTGCATGTGTTTTTTTTAATAAATCAGTTCTGTAGTAAGAAAAAATACTTTTAGCATTTTCTGTTTTAAAAAAAACAACTTTGAAAGACCAATTTTCTTGTATTCTGTTTTAACAACCATTTGCTAAGGCACTGCCCCTTCATGTCCTGTCACAAGTCCTGGCACACCCCTTTGTCAGCCCTGCCCTCCCTCTAGCACATGTCAGTGCAGGAGTGCTCATGAATATTCATGAGCTTCCACTGAGTGACAGAAGCAGAAGAAAAACATATGCCATCTCTAAAGATCTTGCCAAATTTTGCCGATCAATACATTGAGAACAAATTGACTGGCAGCTATACAGTTCTTTAGGTAATTAGAGATTGCCCACATGAAACTATTAAAGTAAAAAAAAGAATTAAAAAAAAAAGACTGAACTGCATCTTTAAAATGTGGAATTCGTTACCCATGGAGACTGTGATGGCAGATACAATAGATTTGTTCAAAAAAAGGTTGGACATCTTTTTAGATGGGAAAGGTATACAGGGATATACCAAATAAGTATACATGGGAAGGATGTTGATCCAGGGATTAATCCAATTGCCAATTCTTGGAGTCAGGAAGGAATTTATTTTTCCCCTTATGAGATATCATTGGATGATATGACTGGGGTTTTTTGTTTGCCTTCCTTTGGATCAACAAGTAAGTATAGATCTTGGATAAAGTATCTGTTGTCTAAATTTAGCATAGGTTGAACTTGATGGACGTACGTCTTTTTTCAACCTCATCTACTATGTAACTGTATATTTGCTCTTGTATTTAGTGCATAGTTAAAGTAATGTTTTGGGGACATAGCCACTTCAGACAAACCATGTGTGTCCTTCTTTTTTCTTGTTTGGATATTATGTGTACCTTTTTGTTTGGAACATAGACGTTGTGATGGGATATAGAGCCCCTAAAGAATACGATTTTGGCTGAGGGAGGGTCACGAGGAACTTTGATATAAGTTTCCTGACTAACTTGGTCAGTTGCTGTGCATGTATTGTTCATTCATCATACCAAAAAGGATAAGAGATTAGCATGTCACAAATGGATTTATCGGTTCCCTGCCTGAACCCACCATAATCCCTGTGGATTTAATGCTAATCCACCTACTTTTTGTATTATAACTTTCTCTTTAGATCAGAGAAACATTTCTACATGTTGTCGTTCCTAAAATTATGAAGTGCTAGTGCAGCGTTTCTACAGGCATTTTATGGTTTTAAATCATTTTAATCCAGATGACCCTGTTAACATTTTTAAACTTTTTACATTTACATTTCCCACTTTTTTTTAGCTAATTAAAAAAAAAACCTTGCCTTGATTTCACGATCACGTATAGAAACGGCGCTACGTCCCATCCAGCACATGGCGATCGCGTGATGGCAGTGTCACTGATTTATGTAGATGGCAGAGGTGTCCTCTTCAGTTTCCCTGTGTACCAGATAGCATTTGGTGCTCCACAGGAACGCAGAAACCAATTGCTCCTAGAAAAACGAACAGGAACATTGTGACGTAACTACTACTTCATGGGGCTCCTCGAGTGTCGGCCCTCCATGTAGTGAGGGTTAAAACCAATGTACCAAAACACAAAAAGAAAGCGCATGGAGGGACAACATCAGTAAAATAATGTGATACTTTATCTAAAAAAATAAACAATTACAAAACGTACATGGTATAAAAACATTCCGAACTCTCCCCCACATCAGGATCTGGATGGTAACCAAGACCGTAGTCCCACAGAAGAGATGTAAGTATTCCCAAACAAAAAAGGGGGTTAGGGAGTAATGTCGTCGTTGTCGAACTTTTTTTCAGGACCTTACTCACTGATTTTTCCTCATGCCCCCTTGTGTGGGAATACTTACATCTCTTCTGTGGGACTAAGGTCTTGGTTACCATTCAGATCCTGATGTGGGGGAGAGCGTAACGTTTTTATACTATGTATGTTTTGGAATTGTTTTCTTTTTTTTAAATATATATATATATATATATATATATATATATATCACATTAATTTACTATTGTTGTCCCTCCATGCGCTTTTTGTGTTTTGGTGTATTGTAGTTGACACCGTTGATCGCGGGAGATCTGTGAAGCAGCAGGTTGGACACATCTAAAGCCTCGTTCACGGAGCTCCGTGCCGCGGTGCGCTCATGCAGCAGGGGCGATTCCTGCAGTTAGGCTTGATTCTGAGCGTTTCAAGGGCGTGGTCGTGACGTAACTGAGCTGGTTCACCCTCATTGGGCGAATCGCTCACGTGACCAACCATGGTGTGGTGAAGACAAAAAAGTTTGGGGAGGGTACTGACTGGATCACAAGGGTATGGTGTGATGCCTGTCAGTACCTGGACCTGCCCTGTTATGGGGCAGGGTTACAAGCCTTTCCCCCCTGGTATAAAAGCTGACATTTCTCCCAAATTGGGTGTTCTTTGAGGTGGATGGTTATGGTACCATGTACTGTATACCCGTTTCCCTATAAGAGAGTTAAGGGTTGCAATAAATCTGCCGTTGGTCCCAATATGCTGTGTGGTTATTGGGAAGGAGTTTGGCCTGTGGGAACCATTCTGCAATCTTTAGGATCCTCATGGGATGGAGGCGCTGCAATGTGAGAGCTGAGGAAAGCCCGCCCTGTTGCTGCTCCCAAACTCCAACTACCCCCCTCAATACATATAAAATACAGACTTACCTTGGAGATGGTCTCAGGCCTCCAGCAGGGACCGGTGGCTGGAGGGGGGGGGGGGGCTGGCTGCTGGTCCTTTCGTTGCCGCCGGGCCTGGCTTTCCCCCAGCTGCGGGCCTCCCTCACTGACTGTCCCCCGCTGAGCTTCTGGCACTGGTGCGCACCGGAAGCAGAGCCCAGCTGCTGGTATATTAGGATACCGTGTGTTGTGATTTGATTTATTTATTTATTTTTAAAGGCCCAAGTTTGGGGGGGTGGGGGGGTAGGGGTTTGCCCAGTTAAGAATAATGATCACATTTTTGATTTGGACTATGGTACCAATGTCTAGGCTTGTTCGTCTGTGACACTGGGAACAGCGTGCTGGTGCTGGTGACTGTGTCTGCCGCGATGCCGTGGGGGTCCATGCTTCTGAATGGGATCCCCCGCAGCGGGAGACAATAAGCTTCGCTACATCTGTAGGCTGCGAATAAGGGGAATGTTATAAGCTGTGCAAAACGCCCTCATAACAGTGTTTCGTATCGATTGTCAATAAACGGTAACATGTAGAACGCTAATATGTTGTATAATGTGGTGGTTGACCGTGAGATTGAGACAGGGGTTAAGTTCTTGGAGATGCCATGCTATATTCTATACAGCACGTTGAGATAACGAGCCTGTGCTGGAACGGTGAATATCATACATACGTCAATAGTCCTCCCTGAATCTTAACTATGAATCGTATGAAACACAATGGGTGTTTATGATCTTTTTCTTCTAAAACAAGAAATGGAATGATGTCATCTTGATTTTAAAAGGCTTCTATTTTTATATTTTTGATTGAATTCCCAAAGTACCTTCTGTTACTGTAACATAATTGTGAATCCGCTACTTTCTCTGGAAGCAAAAACGACAGTATCTGAATTAATTCAACTAAGGGGCGAATTCGATATAACCAAAATCTCAAACCATTGACGTGATCTGCCGCTTTGGATTATATTGAATTACCCCGGTATCTTTTTCTACAATTTCGTATCCGAGTCCTGTGCCACAAGCAGGCTTTATATATATTTTTTCTCTCAAGTTATAGAAGATGTGGTCCCCTATGATGTACTTGCTCTATCTATTTCTTTGAGTAAAAAAGAATAGTAGAATCATAGATGTAGGCAGGTTCATGACCTCTTTCCTTACCCAGTGCGACCATTCTCTTGACACTTGCTAGGTCAAAGTACCCACATAAATTCCTGAGCACCTTCCATTTTTTGTAAATCATTTTGTGTCCCATGGTCTTAAATGGAGAGCATTATTGAAGTGCTGTAATCTGAACAGTTACAATTTAGTGTATTAATAGTCTGTAATTCCCAGAATGTTTGGTACCTCACACAATTAAAATGATGGCAAATTAGCTGCAGCAACATTACACCTACCTGCTCAATGGGGACCCAAGTCCTGCGCTCCATAACCACTGTTCTAGAATCCGATCTCCTTCCTGATAATCCAACCTGTTAACTGGTGAGGCGGAAGCTATTAACACAAAATACAAAACCTAAACCAGCTATATTGACTGTTGCCTGGGGAACAGGGGGGTTGGTTTGATGGGCCTTGGCTGGGGTTTTATGTGTGAGCACAACACACACTAATAATAATTATTTCAGGCCATGTCATTACCTGGCAATTAAAGCACATGGTGGGGTTACACGACTCTAGCCTTGAACTGTTACATCATGGGAATTTAATGGCAAGGGAAATATTACTTAAATATCCCCCCAAATCTACATTTTTTTTTTAATGATGAATTTCCATTTCCTTTACTCAGCAAAAATGTAGAGTATTATAAAATATCTCATTTTACCCATGGGTATTTCTGTCTTAAAGTGCATGGTATTGCCCTTCTAAGCAATAAATTGTTATTGCAACACTCGACTATTCCTGTAATTGATCTAAATCATTAATTATTTTGTTTGGCTACCATGCTAACCCTCTTGCAGATGTATAGCTCCTATTAATATCGTATTTAAATATGCACAAGGCTGGAACAGGGGCATGGTAGTGGGGTGGGGGCACTCCTTCCAGGAACCACCACTTGACCTGTTGGGCTCTGGGGGGAGGGAGTTCTACTATCAAAGGGGGGATGACATGCTCACAATCTCCCTGGTGTCTGGTGGCATTCCCATTTTTATTTATTTATTTATTTTTAAAACAAAGGCCTCTGAGCTCAAATTCACTACCTCCTCTGGCCCGGCCAGCGCTGACCAGACCAGACCCCACCCCCCCCCCCCTCTTGCATCCACCGCCAGGATTGTGTGTGTGTGTGTGTACGTACAGATGCAGCCACGAGTATCCGAACACTTGCCTTGGAAAATCTGGGGCAACATTTCTGCAGACAGACTAATGGCCTATCGGATTAACATAGTGGGGGTCCCTGGCAGTCCCATTCAAACTGTATTCAGTTTAAATGGGACTCCCATGGACCCTCCGCTGTGTTAATCTGATGGGCCATTAGTCTGTCTGCAGAAATGTCACAGAAATGTTGCCCCAGCTTTTCCAAGACAAGTGTTCGGATACTTGTGGTTGCATGTGTATTTGGGGGGGAGGTAACGCAGGTGTTTTTTGGGGAGGGTAGTGTATGTACTGCATATGTGTTCTGGAACCGGATTATGTCTTTTCCCTGCTCTCAGGCTGCCAGCACTGCACTGTGTAAGTTGCCACATTGTCACTTTTTTGTAACTCCTTTCCCTCCCTGGTTTGCCCGTTGCCTAGCAACTACAGCACAGACCCCTGTTGGTTTCTCCCAGCAACCCCTGTTGTATAGTTAGTCCTGACTATATCCGGTTTGTACAGACTAGCACACTTCCTTTTGGATCCAGCAGTCTGTGAGTACACACATTACTGCCTCTCCCATACAAGGCATTCTTAATTTCTCTCCTCTCCCCCACATATGCCACTCACTGACAGTTCCCCTCATCTGTTGTTGTTGATTGCTTTACAATAAAAGAACCGAAAGTAAGAAGGACTCGGTGTGCATCTAAAGGGAGCGAGTTAACCTGCCTGACCCTACCCCTTTGTTAATAAACACACAGATACCCAACAAGCTCGGAGAAACCCCAAACATTACCACTGTATGTATGTATGTATGTATGTATGTATGTATGTATACAAGTGTCAAAAGGATTGCTAGCCTACCCCTTTGTTACAAGAGGCTGGAGGGCCAGAACAATGTGTGTATTTGTAAATGACACTGTTTTGCACAGAAAAACAATGAGCAAAACAAACTAAAGGGACTTATTATTGTGAGATGCATTTTATTCCCCCACATATTTTGTTGTATGTTAATGTATATACCTATTGGTGTGTGCACAGTATATGTACTGTATGTGGGGATGTAATATTCATGCATGTGCTGCAGCTCTCTGAATATTTTGGGGAAAGACATATTTTTTTTTTTAATAAAATGGCTCTTCTTCCTTGAGAGTTGCAGACCCCTGGTCTAGTGGATAATTTGGCTTTATTTTAGTGTAGTTAGATCAACTTTTATCAACCTTCCTGTTATGAAGCAAATCGTTTTTACTTTGACCAGGGTTTGTAACAGAGTTTTAACTAAGTTCATAGGTTTAATTTAAAAAATTGCATTTGCTCCCCACATCCCCTCAATGAAGGCTGTACCTGGCTTCCCAAGAACATGTGACTCCAGGTTTTTAATGTCTTACGGGTTTAAATCATTGGGCAAAATACCTGTTTAAGAGGTTACTTTGTCATCTTTTGCAAAATAATTAACACCAGTTAATGCTCTAATTGAACTTGGTGATAATTCCCCCCACTTCTGTGCTCTGTAGAGCTCTTTTCCAGGTTGCAGCTTTCTCCGATTCACAACCTAACACTTTTCCTGCCATGGGGTTCGGCAACGTGTAGGTTTGTATTCGCCTTCAATTACAAAGCTCTCTCATGTTGCAACAAAATACGGTTTACAAAATAAATAAATAAAAAAGGTTTTTGATCTATTTTTATAAACTCGTCGCCGTCATTACGCTATCGAATGACATGGCTTTATGTGTGTGCTAACGGCAAGGGTTGGATACAATTTCATGCAATCTTGGTGCTGAATTGTCCCTTGGACTTTCTGTATTTGTACAGTATACAATGTTTCTGATCATGTGATACATTAGTGAGATGGTATGATATCTGGCTTACTGTGATGCTCCTAGCACATGGAATTGTATTGATTGTTTCACTCTGAATTTGGGCATTATTTCACTGAATTGCAATAACAATATGTCTTAACAGCTGTTACTGATCTTAAAGCTGCAGTTCAAGCAATATCCTACATGTGTGTTTTTTTTTTAATAAATCAGTTCTGTCGTATGAGAAAATACTTGTAGCATTTAAAAAAAATTAAACCATTTTTAATGTTTGTAATGTAGAAAGCAGTTATGTTTCAATAGAAACCATTTACAAAGTCCCACCCCCTTCCACTTCTGAAAGGCTCTGGCTCTTGAGCCCTGCCCTCGCTCTAGCAGTGCACCAATTGTATCTAGTAACTGCCTGGTCACATGATCTTCCTCACAGAACTTTGCATTGTGGGTAATGTAGTGTAGTCCCGTCATAACTGAATTAAATAGCCCCCAGCAAAGCTGTTCATTACAGGGGAACGGATCAATCTGCAACTTGGCTAATCACGTGTCTGTGTGCAGATTGTATTGATGCGCATATTGAATGGGGGAGGGGGGGTCGGCGTAGGGGGAAAGCAGCTTAAACTGCAGCTTAAACCAGTTAGCGGAGTTTTGTGAATAAACCCCTGCAAGTGTTCAACAGTCCACTTCCACATGATCAAAGGAATCGAGCAATTGGATTTCTGTAGTACACCAATCTGCATACAGACAGGTGCTGTAATAGTTTGTCATTCCTAATGTGTGTGTGTTTGTGTTTTTTTTCCACACCTGCTTTTTGCATAAGTGGGAAAAAAGGTATTGCTTCACTTTAAGTACATTTTCGCTTTACATACATGCTCCGGTCCCATTGCGTACGTTAATGCGGGGTATGCCTGTAATGTGTTGTAATCTCCAGTAAGATTTGTACAGTAAAAAAAAACTATAATAAAACTTGATTGAACAATTGTAGGTTACACACAATGTGTGACTTTGTATATTTCCTGTTTTCAGGAACTTCAGTCAGTACTGACTTTCTCAATGTAATTAGCTGCAGCCTAACGAAGAAGAAACTGTGATGGGAATGGATATTCATACGTCATTAAATGGATAACGGTGCGTGTGTCTAAAAAAACAAAAACCTGAACTATGTAATCGTGTAACGATCAAACAGAAGTGGCTATTTCGGTAATTACAGGAGAACAATGATGATCTGTCTTTGTGTCTCTCTCTTACCTGAACATTACATGCTTGTTAGAGAAGATCTTAATCAACGGTCAGGGTTTTCTAAAAACATCACTTTTTTTTCTTCTATTGTATAAAATTTCATACAAAGGCTCCTTTTTTTTTGTTTCAGTTTTTGATTGCAGAAGTCAAGCATCAAGAACCCCAGTCTTGGATATTTCTTTGTAGTTTTGGGTTTTATTTGGTCATTAAAAAGACAGGTTTGCTCTTGACCACTTTAATCCTTGGCCAAGCACCATTGGATGGAAGAGCACAGCTTGTCCTAAACTTGGAACACTTTCATTTTTGTTCTTGCTCACTGAAGCCGTTTTTGGCAGTGCCAAAGTAAATGGGTTAATTGGACTTAATGTCATTTTCATCCTCTCGGCATGGAGCAGTTAAATGCTTTCTCATTATGGTGCCTCACTAAAACTGGAGCTATTTAATCAAATTTAATAAGCCCGGGGTACGTACAGTATTGCAAGGGATGCTGGTTAGGGCAGAGCACATTTTAGCTGCACTTTGAAAATGAGAATTTGTAATTACATTGAAGCCAATTTGCATAGGGCCAAGAAAAAAGTATGTTCCAAATATCGGGTACACTATGTGGATTGCTTTCTCCTTTTTTAAACTAATCAGTCAGGTATAAACAAACGTATTTAATTATTTTTTACATCCCCTTTCTTTTTCATTTACGATTGGGACTTCAAATGGCAACTACACCTATTAAATCAGATTTACATATGTCATCTGCACACATTTAGAAGAGCAGTTGTGACTGTAAAAAGGCACTAAAACGACCCTAAACTTCTACTGAAGTTCAGTGTTTTTTAAACCAGGGTTACCAGGAACCCTTGGGTTCCCCTGGGTATCCCTAAAGGGTTCCCTGCAATTTTCAGGTCATTTGAAAAATTGTATCAAATACAGAAGAATTTACAATGCATCTGATCTCAGACGGGCTATTATAGAGGGTTGGGGGTTCCTCAGAATTTCACTTGGGGTTCATTAACCAAAAAAAAGGTTGGAAACCACTGTTCTAGTTCATATGTTAAGACATTTCCAGGTAACTCTTTAAAAAAATATGTAAAATGGCTTGTTTTGTGCCTTCTATAGTGTGAGGTTTTAACAGCAGATTCACTTGAGTGCTCGAGCTGCTGCATTGCAAATGGGCCAGAACAGCTCTGTGATATTGGCATGTTCTCAAATTTGGCAAGTGCCACTGGAGGCCTAAAATGGGACAGTAACATTTAGTAAATGCTTTCTTTATGTCAAGGTTTCCTGACAGCGAGATGTTTGCTCAGTCTGAAGAATTTAAACCATGGCAGATTAGTACAGTATTTATAACTAACTCACTGAGTGGCCACCTCAACATACTGTAGATGCTGGTAGACCTTATATGAACGTGTAGTCACAGTGGAAGGATTTGCATGAATCTGTCCGCAGACTGAAATTGTTAAGTCTTAAACCACATTACCCATAATTTCTGTAGTGTATACTGAATAGGCTAATTTGTCATAAAATTATGAAAAATATTACACTGCATTATTTTCTGTAGTATGCACATTGTAAGAACTACAGAAGAGGTGGACGCCCCTTGAAACTTCCTGCTAATCTAAAAGTAACTGGTATTATCAGCATGTACTGTTTCAGGTCTCTTGCATTGTGTGCAGTATATATTTTTTATGGAACTCCATACATCTACGTATATATTTTTTTACACTACAATCTCTGTAGGACATTCATCAATCCTAATGTTTAGATATTTGCATATTGTATTAGAATTTCCTAAGGTCTCTCCCAAAGACGCACATATATAGTTGACGATAATATAAATTGTGCACATAGTGTGTTGCATTTACAGGTGAAGGAATGTTGTACCTCGATTTCCTACCCCTATTTGGTCCGTGTAAGATACGTAGGTACTTCCGAGTGTTGGTCACTACTGTACTTTATTATCTAAAAAGAAAATGTAGACTATTCTGCCAGAAACGTGAGGGAATAATGCGCTTTCCTTTTATCTGTTCTCTCTGGCAGAACATTAGCAGTTGCTTTTTCTCCCTGCCCCCTGGTGCTGGTAACTGTGCACATTCTCCATGGTTACTGCATCCTATCCTTGTTGAATCACCATGGAAATTGGTTGGAGGGAATTGTGAACTGCGAGTTGTGCATTTACAGGATGGGAAATATGTCTGTTTAAATTTTTTTTTTTGACTTCCCCTTTTGTGTCTGGCAGGTTACAGTTTTTTGTCCATCAGATCTATAGAACTCGTGTGGTGTGTGGTGTGTGGTGTGTGGTGTGTGTGGTGTGTGTGGTGTGTGGTGTGTGTGTGTTTTCACGGAGTTGAACTAACAGACATTTAGAACCATGCAGGTTCCATTCGAAAAAGCAGTCCACAGTTTGTCTGCATAGGGACCTTGGCTCCCCTCGCCCCCATTTCCTTATAAATGACCTATTGGAAACCCCTTTAATCGGGTATCTGCCTATTCTTTTTATGATGCCTGACCCTATGTGCTCACAGTATTCCGTGCGTCCGCTGCAATGAGGGATTCTGGGCAATGACATGCAAATGAGCACTCAATGGGTCACTTTTTGCTTCTAATCGACTTTACCCTTGAGGCTTATGCCTGCTGTTTTTTTAACTCTGCTTTTAAAACCACGCTGGGATTGAAGAAGTGCATGACCAACAAATCCGAATGCTTTTAATCATTTGTATGTCATTAACAGTGGAAGCACTGTGTGATGAAGGCAGATTTGGTGACCTGCAAGTGTTTATTATTGCTGAATGGAGGGGTTTTGACACTTTTTTTTACTCACCAGAATTACTTTTGTACACCTTGCGGTACAATAATTAATACATTTTTATCAGTAAAAGGTTTTCCTATACTTGTGTTGGTAACCGTACCTAACTTTAGGGATACTAATAGAAATGATTTGTAGATTCTGGGAACCATGTTAGAAACTGCATAACTAGTGTGAGTTTATTGCCCAGCTTGTCTTCACAGTCCTAATTGTGCATTTGGTAGGAATGGTTGAATTATTTATAATAAAAGCATTCATTACAGGAAACATGTGTTCACAGTAAAAGCTTGTTCAAAGTAGGACATCCAGGCAGACATGTAATTAAAAAAACAGAAAAAACAAACACCTTCTTGTACAAGATGGGTTTATTTTTTCTGTATTACTAAAATATGTAGATTAAATACATAGCTTTGTAATTAGGCCAGCAAAATATGTATATATTTTCTTATAGTCCATGTCCAAAACCTCAAAAACGAGTTGTGGTAAATTGAGGCTGATTTTGCAACAAAATGCACCATTCTTGCATCGAATTCCCTATCTGAATTTGCATTTATTCTGTTCTATAACCTGTTAAAATGGGGAATCTTAGAGGGCGGCGCATGCGCTGTGTCAAGCTGAATGGACACACATTGGCTCGGATTTAACAACTATAGGACTAAATCAGCACAAGTGATCAAGAAAAACGCAAACTCGCACACCCACAGCTCAGATATGGTAGTTTTACCCCTAGGCCAACTGAAAAAGCCCTCAAGAGGCAAAAAAACAGGCTCCATCACAAGAAGTACTCGTGCTTTTCAGACGTTCACACCTTTCAAAAAATTAAAGGGCACAAGACCATGCTGGCTCTCCGCATGGTGTGTGTGAATTGGACCCCGAACTTGACACATTAACTCAGATCTACAGCCCTGGACCTTAGAGATAGCGGCCCTATGGGAAAGAACTGACACAAGTCAAAGCTTGATGTAACTATAGCTGATCAAAGAGCCATTGAAAAGACCTTGGAAGAGATGCAGACCCGGATCAGCAAGCTAGAAATGTGGCTAGAAGATATGGACAACAGATCTCGCCAAAACAACATTCGGATTCGAGGGATACCAGAGATGGAGACCAAGCTGGACCAATACCTGTCCCGCATATTCAAAAAACTTCTCCTGTAATCAGGTCTCATCTGTATTTAAGTTCTTTAGAAAGTGTCAAAAGGTTTTACACGCTTCTTTAAACTCTACCTCGAGGATCTTTCTCCCACCTCCCCCCCCCCCCCCCACCCCCCCCTCAAAAAAATATTTAAGATTCCGCTAAAGCAATTCTTGTTGGACCCTCATCTGGATTCTGTGCGCACACCCCCAGTAAGCCTACAGGTAGATAAATATCTATATTTCTTCATACAAAGGTTGATTTACTCCTGGGTTCCGCTGTCACGAACTGCATTACCCCAAACTCTGCTGTTCGTAAGAATGTCCCACTTCGAACCAATACCAATTAACACTAGCTACTAGAAAAGCTCAAACATCTAACCCACTAGACTGTACAACCAACAATGTTCTCTTGGCAGCACAAGATTCCAAATGCATACCTTGCTACATGATTGGCCAGGTCTGCAACATGCATTGCACACAATGTAAAAGGCCTGAATGACCAATGCAATGAAGTACGGCCTTCTATATATTATAAAAAGTGCTTGTAGTTTTTATAGAGTGTGTGTGTTGAATGTCGTACTCCACTTGCATGGGCCTTTCAGGCCTTTTACATTGGCCAGTTCTGCAACATGCATTACACAAACGCGTAGCAATTTATACATTTGGGATCTTGTTCTGCCAAGAGAACATAGTTGGCTGTACGGTCTAGTGGATTAGATGAGCTACCGCCACCATATTTATGAATAAACCATAATATATATATTATGTGACCATGCAGCAAGCTTAAGCCTATAGGGAACCATGTTAAAAATGTTTTTTGAGGCAAAAAGTGGCGCTGTGTGCTCATTTGCATGTCATTTCCCAGAATCCCTTGCGGCAGTGGAAGTGCTGTATGCTGGGTGATAATGGTGAAAGGTGGGGTTGCAGACCTGCCTAAGACATGCAGATGAGCATACAGTTGTATTTGCATACCGCAAATACTCCCTCCTGTGGAGGGATTTTGTCACTTTTTTTACTCACCATAACTTAACTCAGTATTATGGTATATATGTATATATGTATATATATACAAATACAACTGTATGCTCATCTGCATGTCTTAGGCAGGTCTGCAACCCCGCCTTTCCCATTATCACCCAGCATACAGCACTTCCACTGCAGCAAGGGATTCTGGGAAATGACATGCAAATGAGCAAACAGTGTCACTTTTTGCCTCAAAAAACATTTTACATGGTTCCCTATGGAAAAGGCGGGGTTGCAGACCTGCCAAGCATGCAGATGAGCATACAGTTGTATTTGCATATTTGCTTTCCTGTGGAGGGTTTTTGTCACTTTTTTTACTCACCATAATACGAATCAGCAATATATTGAGTAGAATCAAGATATATATAGAAGATATAGATATATAATAATAGAGATGATAGATAAATATAATATATAAAAAATCCTCCCCCTCCTGGCACTGTAAAAAATGAAATGCCATATATAAAGTGTTTGCTCCCAATGAGTGGAGATCAGAGGTGTTTTTTTTTTATTTTTATAATATATATATATATATATATATATATAGTATATATATATATATATCTATATGATTATATAGTATTACAGTTGTGGTAGGGTGATATTGGTTGGGGACTTTAATGAAGTCGTTGAAATAAACTTTGATCTTCCAAAATTACTACCCAAGGCCCAGATCGACTGCCCACCAGAGACTCTAAACTCCTGTGTAACAGGTTACAAAGTTCAACTCTGATACTTGAAGACACTGCCATCCCAAGGAGCGATATTTTAAATTCTCCACACCAAACCTACTCGTATAGACTTCAATTTTTCCTGAATGCCGCAAAGCTCCCGCGAATTACAAGCTCTCTCATAAATATCGCCTTCTCTTCAATCTCTCACAAAAGCTGCTTATTTTGGTTAATTGCCCAATTATCTCTGGACATGGCCTATCTAGATTTTAGCTGGTGTAGAAAAAAGAGGCCGTCACAGTCGGTGACTCCCACCAAAGAGGTACTCTTAGACCCTTCGAAGTCCAAGGTTAGACATGGAATTCCCCCCTTGAATTTTTTTGTTACAATCAAATTGGCAACTTTATTGGCTCATTTTGAGTCCCACAGTACCTCCTCCTACACATGCACACATACTTCGAAGAGATGTCTATCCTCTCCACTAAGCCCAGGCCTTCTCTGTGTTCTATCAATTTTATTCCCAATAAAAGCCGGGGAATTTTTTTAAAAATTTTAAACAATGGGACATGGATCTTGGGGAAACACTGCAAGAGAAGGGCATGGATGAGCTATGGGTAGCTGTGACCAAGGGCTCCAATACATTTCTAAAGGAGAATGGGTACAAAGTCTTGTACAGATGGTACCTGTACCCAACCAGGCTCCATAAGCTTTATCCCTCTGCTTCCCAACTCCGTTTCAGAGGGTGCGGGCAACTTTGGACAACGTACCACACCTGGGGGATTTCCCTGCAGATAGGACCTGGCGACTAGGTCTTCAGGATAATTCCTTACATTCTAGGAGCTAACCTTCTGCCGACCCCTTGGGAGGTATTACTCGATAAACAATTACAGAGCATATTTAGACTAACCAATTGATTTGACATATTTTGCCGAATACCAGATGCTGTATAGCAGCAATGTTGAAACAGCCCCCTCCAACTTTACCCCCAAACTACGAAAAAAATAAATAAATGGAGAAACTGACAAGCTTCTTAAATGATTGAAAAACTTTAGCAAAATCTGGGACCCTTGAAGGGCAAAGATTAGGCTCTAGGCCGGCCAACAATTTTTCTTCTGACAATCTAGAACCTGTGCGCCATTTAGTGAACCTTGGAATTCCGGTGGACTCTGGGAGGAATTTATAAAGTTTTTAACTAACAGGATTAAAATGTATATTTCCTTTTCTGTAACTCCCCCACCCCCATGATAAATGTATAAACCAATAAAAAAAAAGTAACAAAATGGGCAATCTGATCTAGGACCAAAGGGAATGAATGCTAGTGATGTGCTGTTAGTGATATCGGGTGAGCATTGCCCTTTTTACACTTCCGATGCCCAGAAGTATTTCAATTAGTTTTTATAGTGCTGTAAATATGGTATTCTGGGAAATGGGAGCTTTTGTTTGAATCTAGCTGCTCCCTGTTTTGTGCGATGTCCGTGTTCAGCAAGTGCTTGCACAGCCAGAGTGCCTCCCCTCCACCTCGATTTGGCAATTCCTCATGTAGAGAGAGGCTCCTAAGAAATGTAACTTTGTAATTAATTTCCTCCCCAAAATGAAAGCAACCAAACCTTTGCTGTTCGCATGGTTAGATTGGCTTCTGTAAAAACCAATCAGACTGTTTAATTATTTACTGAAGGTTTTTCTCTGGCTGGATATGTGGGTGTGCACTTTGAAAAATGGCTTCATCGCACGTAGCTAGCAAGAAAACGACCTACACTTAAATTGTTACATTTGTTTATAGAAGCTAATTAGATTGTTAAATGTACCAATAATTTTTTGGTTGGCTCCCAGGTATTGCATCACTAACGCATACATGTCGAATGCACTAGGTTCAAGGCATACAGTAGCAAGTCATGTTGGAATATGTTAAATACTCCTATTTGTGGTGGTTTTGGATAACCAGATTTTTATGCCTGATTTACTTTAAATTGATGCAAAATCTATTACGGTCATATAATCGGTTTGTTCATACTGGCCCACGAGGAGACTTCATGAGCCTGATGTACAAAGGGTTTTTGAAGTGAAACTTCTTTAGTGGCACCTATTCTGATGGAGTAAAACGGGAGAGTTGGAGGGGAAATGTGAAACGGAAGTGACGTCATGGCTCCCCCCCCCCCCCCCCCCGGCATTCTAACATGGAAAAAATACTACCCGGCTGCCGCATCCTCCTCCTCGGCGCCGCCGGTCGCTCCCCCCGCGCATCATCGGCGACTCCCCCGCGCACCAGGGAGTAAATCCAGGACATTCCCGTAACGGACAGCCCCGGCAAAAAGCGGGACGAATGGTCACCCTATTTCTACCCCATGCTGTTACCGTTGGACCAAGCCTATTCTCTGGGCCGGCTTAGTTTATTAGTAATAGTCCGCATGGATATATGGAGTATCGGTCGTGCCAAACTAACCTTACTACTTCTTTTTTTGAGGAGCTAACAGTGAAAAAAGTGAATAACTGCGCTCGGTGATTTGGTGATATATTGTATAAATATACCAATACCCTTAAATAAAGGTGAATATATTTGTGATCAGTTTAAAACAATGATAAAGTGGTTATCTTAACCAATATAAAGTGTTGTAATAGAAACAGAACCAAGCGAATTAAATTAAACCTGTTCCGTTCACATGTGTATGTGGATGAGGTGTTCTGATAGGATGGCTCCGCAACCAATACTAGAACAAAAAACTAAAAGAGAATTCATTAAATTATATTGCACTGGAGTTTTCTGTTTGCCTTACTCTTCATCAAAATACTGTAAATACAAATATAGGATAAGTATCTATAAATTTAACATAGGTTGAACTTGATGGGCATATGCCCCCAACCTTCTCTATGTAACTAAATGTAGCTCAACATTGCAGCAGCATCATTTGTCAGTGTCTCGGTGACCTTTCTGCTTGTTGCCACGGAGTCTGGCAGTGTCACTGAATCTGCATGCCTCCAATGTTGAGTGATTGCCGCTGACTAACGTGTTGGACTCGGTGGCTTCTTGTTTTTTGTCCATCTCCTGTCAATGCCACCACCACCATGATCATCCATCATTGTCATCATTATCTTATTGGTAAAAAACAAAGCTAATATCCCCAAATATTACATTGAGTTGAACTATTGGCTGCTGTAACTTGGAGCTAAGTGTATCCTTCTCATTCTCCCCTGCAGGTATGATAATTTGATTCACCAGAGCCCCTCTGCTCAAAATCATGTCCCTTCCAGAAAAAGTCTATTATTTTGAATATTTTTTTTTAACATTTTGGTATGTTGGGCATCGTGGGTTAGTGTTATGTTAAATAGTCTGCCAAATGTCCAGTCTGTAATGCAATGAGGCTATTTAACTGATGGTCTTGTGACTTTAGGAGTACAGTATGTCTGCAGATAGCATGGGGGAAGCATTGCTAGGGGATTAGCATTGCATTTCAAGTGTGCCCATTTAAAAGGGAACATTTATAAGGGCCTGATGCTTGTACAGCAGTTAGACGAGGTGGACGTCTGTCTGGATCTTCCAGGAACTTTATCTGTAGATTCATATTAATAGACCGCTTTTGGTGAGCTTTCTATTCTACACGTTCTACATCTGTAGCCCTGCTCCATTTTAGCCCCATCCTTCCCATCCCCCTATACCTACTGCAGTATCTCCAAAACTTCTCTTCTCCCACTCATGCATTCTTCCCATGACTAGTCCATCCATGCAAGCACTCAAAGCCTTCTACAAACAGCCGCAGAACAAGACTTCTGCAAAGTTTCTAGGGTGCTGCCTATAGATGTTGCTTGCTTGGCACGGATGGGCCAAGGCTAGGGTAATAAGCTATCGCCTAATATATGTATGCAAAACTATTACCTGTTTTAAGTGATCATGCCTGTTTTAGGAGAAGTGTATGTGTGTGTGTTATGGGGTATTTAGTTGCCGACCTGGCTGCGTGCCACCCTCTCCTCGGGCTCCCAGTATGGGGTGGGCTATGAGATGGAGGCGCGCTACCGGGAACCAGGTATTTGGGCTAAGAGGGGGTAAGGCTATCTCCATCTCCTGTTCTTATTCAGAGGGTTGAGACCGTCCACTGCCCTCGTCGGTAACCCAGGTGGAGATTGTCGGTAACTGAGGCCCACATGCCTGAGGTCCTGAAATCCCCTTTGAGCTGGGACCCATAGTCCAGATAACAGCTGTCTGTAAACTAGAGGAGCCTGCTCTGGATATTATACTTATAAATGCTTGATCAGTTGTCCACTGTGCCCCGTTGGTGTGTGAGATTGTCTTGGTTCAACCACATCTAGACCTGATTAACTGCTTGGATTGACATTCCTTTGGGTGACGAGTCCCTGACTGGTACTCTGTGTTGCATGTTCCTAGAGATGGTGGGGAGAGGGGGGAGGGGGTAGCTGTGATATTTCAATCCAATCTTATCTGCATATACTGCCCAGGGTCAAGTCATTTTTTTAGTATGTGATCGTTCGCTGTACCATGCATGACAATCAAGCTTAGTATTTCACCCTGGTGTATAGGCTGCCTGGGCATGGGGGTGATTTTTGTGTCTTGAGTTGTCAGATATAGTCACTCACATATTAATGGAGTTCCCTCGCTTTGTGGTGTTTGGGGACCTCAACATTTTGGGTTAATGACCCAGACAATGCTGAGGATAGGGATCTTTTGGATACTATGGGATCCATGGGATTTGGTCAATTTGTGAATGGTCCGACATGTGCGGGGGTATCAGTTGGAAAGGGAAAGTTTTCTTCCCCATATGAACCGATCATAGGGTGATCCAGGCTCAGAATTGAATGCGCACCACCATCCCTCGAACGGAGTGGTGGGCTCCATGCAGCTTTGGTACAGCCTGGGAGGCTGCTTGAGGCCATTAGGTTTAGGGCTGCCCTTGGGGGTGCCCCCACAGCAGTCCTCCTTTGTGTCGGACGACATATGTTTGCATTGAGAAATTTGGCTCTCCGTGCAACCACCGATGAAGTGACCCCTCTTTGGAGATTGCCTGCTCTCAGATCCATGTGTGCCGTGCTATACTTGTGACCTGCAGCAGGCTCTCCGAAGGAAAGCATGCAGATGGTTGAGAACCTGCCAGTATGCTGACCGGGTAGCCTTGAAGGTATGTCGATGGGGGTATAAGTGTGCAGTCTTCAGGACGAAGAATCCTACGACCCCTACCCCCCCGGAGTCAGCACAGCACTGGTTTGTGTGACGGATGACTTATTGATGGCCATGGACAAGTACTGTATTTCTGCCCTTGTCATGTTGGACCTCTCAGTGGCCTTTGACACAATTGATCATGAGGTGCTGCTGCATCGCCCGAGGGATTTAGCTGGTATCGGTGGGACCGCATTACAATAGATCGCCTCGTTCCTGCAGGACCAGACCAAACAGGTTCTGGCAACAGGTTCTGGCAAGTGTTGGAGCTGTCACAGCTCCTGTTCAACATGTAAGAGCGCTGGACAATATCATCCGGAAGCATGGTTTGAATGGCCTCCAGTATGCTGATGACACCCAGATTTGTTTCTTTCCAGGGCAGGATGTCAAGTCCCTAGAGGGGTCCACCTCTCTGAGCCAAGGGTACGGCACCCTATGCTGGTTGGGTGGGCCTTCTTTAGTGCAGCTTCTAAGATGTAGAACTCGAGAGCACGAGAGCTCTGGTAAAAATTTTTTTTAGTTTATCGCTGTTTCGAGCACGTTGTAAGACAGGCCTGTCTTCCTTCCATCTTTTCCTGTCTAACAAAATAATTTAATATTATTTTAATTGTAAAGAATGCCCCCTTAGGTGGAGGCATGTTTTTTACGTAAATAAATAACGATAATGACTGAGGGAATTGTTTTTGTTCATTTTCCAAAGCTGTAAAGTGAATTCATTTGATCATGCCCCCCCACTCTAGACCCCATGTAGCAGAAATGAACCCAATAAATGTTCCATTAAGAAGTAATTGACTAAAACCACGGTTAGGTTTTACCCAAGTAAACATTGATCTCACAACTATTTTGGAAGTAAGCCAGTTGATCATACAGATGTAGCACAAGACATTGTTACCCCAGATAACACAACACACCCTGTTATAAAGCAGAAATGATCAGTAGGATTTGGCAGTTGTTTTGATGCAGAATATCACAACCTACCAAAATATAAAATGCCTACTAGGATACAGAAACCTTTATTTTAACCATTATGATGCTGGAAGACTTGCTGCCTGTCTTCCAGGATTGTGACCACATGACTGCTTTGGACAGCTCTGCTATTGAAAAAATAGAGGTTGTTAACCCTGAAGACAGCATTCCATATTTTAACTCATGCACTTTTTTTATGGGCATTCCATAAAATACACACAATGCTTTTCAAACCTGTAAGAGGGATTTCTGTTGGTGCCATTTATGAATACTTTTGGTGTTTGCTGCAGTGGTTTCCCCTGCTGCTGTTGACCATAACGGGGTGTGGTCTTCAGCTTGTTGGGCGGCCCGGTGATGTCAAGTGGTAGAGAGAGGGGAAAACTGATGTGCAATGACATATGTGACATATTTTTAAAAGATTAAATGGGTTATTCATTCAACCGTGAAAGTGCATATCGGAAACTCTTCATATGTTTCCATGAGCGTGCCAAATTCGGCACGATCTCCGTTTCATGAATAACGTCCTAAAACAGTCTGATATATTTATTATTTTTTTGCCTATATGACAACTTTATGATTTAAATGCTTGCTGCCTAAGTTCAAACCATTTTCTTTTGCATTCTGTGCCATCATGTGACTTCTGAAATGGGAACACAACCTTGATTTTAAAAGTATAATCTGAAATAAACTCAACACTAGAAACGTGCCGAACTGTCAAATGCATTGGCAAAATGTAAGCTTTCTTGCCCCTAAATTCCCTGCAAAATGTTTTTTGCAAAACCTGAAAGGGCTAAGGCTGCACTTATAGTGGCAGCGACGCGACGTGATGTCACGGCAAAACAAATGCATTGCCGCCATCGCGTGCGCATAAAGTAAGTGCAACGGATTGGTTGCGATCGCTGGTAGTCCTCTCTATTTGATTTTCCAGCGACCGTCATGCAGCATTTCCTTACATTTCCAGCAGTACAGTTATGAAAGCTGCCAATTGATCCGTTCTCCGCTGATCGGTCGGTGAAGATCCAGCTTTCCAGGGCACGCAAGATGGCCGCCTAGTTAAAAAGAAGTAGTGGTGGAGCTATCTAAATAGTTAATATAGCAAGCAAATGAAGCTTAATATATAGAACATCATTAGACAGGGCATAAAGCAAAATAAAAATGCAGTAAGTATTACCTAACACTACACAACTGATTTTTTACAAATAGTCACAGCATTGTGAATGAAATGCTTCTTTGACCAATCCCAAGCCCCCCTGGCCTTTCCTACTTGCCAATCCAAAACTACCCAGAGCCGAGCCCCTGCCCAAGTGACAACAAGCACCTATGGCTAGTGGATATCACATAGGGGTCATGGGGGGGGGGCTATTCACAGGCCCTGTTGCCCTTGGTATGCGACCAAATCTCCACTGGCATTTAGCTGTGGCGGGACGGCCGCAACCAAATTCCTGATTATAGTTTGAGATGTGCACCTGGGGGTTTCATTCTCAATTCTGCCGACCATTCGAGAAATAGAGAAGGAAATTGCACCTCTCTGCTCGGCAAAACGCCCGTGTTTTACTTTATCTCTACCCTTTTAGCTACTTATATTGGTGATTTACCACAGGGTTACGCAAACTTTTGACTCTGCGCCCCCCTACCCCCCCCCCCCCCAACACCTTTGTTCCGGCGTCAAATGACGCTGGGGGGGGGGGGTAACGTGACCCCGTCGCGTTGCCCGAAGCCAAGGTAAGTGAGTTGCAGAGGCCTTGCGTGCTCCCCGGCATTTAATTTAAATGCTTTGGTTTGCGCACCCCTGATTTACAGCATTGATTTATGGATTCCAATTACATTTCATGCTTAAATTGTCTCCTAAAAGGATTGACTGCTATTTTCTCAATAATATAATTTGGAGGAAAAATAAAGTGCCTTCTGTAATATACTCGAGATCGGAAGAGGGGGCTGCCTGGGGAGAGGGAGGGGGAAAGCAAATTTGGGATGAGGGAGGTAGTTTACCCATGGATCATGATATGAAATGACAAAGCATGTCTCAGGGGGATCAGGTGGAGAGGGGGAGCACAGGGAGATTAGAGACAACGTGTGGGAAGGAGGGGGAGCTACGGGGAGAGGAAGTGGGAAAGCACGGGGAGAGGGATTGAGTAGCACAGTGAGCTGTGGATAATACTATCCACACAGTGATATTTTTCATCGGGGAGAGGGGTTAGCAATGGGAGAGGTGGGATCACAGGGAGTTTGGGAGCACGGGGAAAGGAGGGGGAGCAACAGGAATAGGGTGGGGAGCACGGTAATTAGTAGCACGAGGCAGAGGTTGGGGACACGGGAAAGGATGGGGTGCATGGAAAGTACAGGGGGGGAGCAACCAAGAGTTAGGTGGGAGCCCGTTAATTCTTTGATTCTGGTAATCAAGTCTGATATGCACAGAAAATATTGATGTTATAGCACAGGAAGAGGGCTGTGTAAGCATGGGGAGATGAAAGCTTGGTAGAGTGTGAATGAGCCCCAGGGATATGAGGGGAATGCCCAGGGAGAAGGGTGGTGGAGCACAATGAGTGGATCACCAAGGTAGAGTGGAGTGCACGGTGGGTAGGGAGCACAGGGAGAGGAGATCACGAAGGGCACGGAGGGGAGCACAGGAGAGAGGCATCAAGGAGAGGCTGACAAGAAAGTGACAGGGGAGAGGAGCACAGGGAGAGGAGAAAAGGGAGAGGCACAGGGAGAGGGAGCACAGGGAGAAGGAGCACAGGGAGGGGAGCACAGGAAGAGGGCGGGGAAGCAGGGAGGGAATCTTGTGATAGAGGTACGATGTGTTTTCAAGAGTAGCGCACAGCCACGTCACATGAGGGCAGCCGTCCAATCAAAGTGAAGTTTCAGTGGCACAATCATGTCCCTTCCAAATTCTCAACCAATGTGAAAATACTAGAAAACTTTACCTCAGGATTTCATACAAAATACAGTTTTCCTTTATTGAAAAGCCCCTATATACCTGGAACATCCATGCAATGAAGAACATAGATTAATTATTGACTGACTTACATTATTATTTTTAAATATTAAGTAAATTAGATTAATTATTTTATTAATGAACCAATCACATAGGACAAATCTTCAAATGGAAGTAATTATTGGATTGGTGTGCCGAAAGGACAGCGTTGGTATTGGCAAAGAAGTGACATCTGAGGCCTGTCTCAATTGAAGTTGCTTGATATGCTACGGTCCAGTCTCACTGTGACAACGCGCGCCCGGCGCGGGGGGGGGGGGGCGGGGGGGGCGGCACAGTGCACAAGGCGGGAGTTGCGGTTTTCAGTGAGAGAGGAGAATAAGAAGAGAAGTTAGTTTGCGAAGGGAGAGGGGCGTGGTAGGGTTTTTTTCGGGGGCGTGCGCCATGACCTCACGAAGTCTGGTCGCCCTCATTGGCCTCTGATGGCGGGGCCGTGGACCACAGCTCCGTTCGCAAGTTCCACCAATTGTTTTTGAGTGTGTGGGAATCTTTGTGTACAGCGGCGGCCTGATGAATGTGCGCCGACCCACCCCACCCAATTATTATCAACTTCTTGTCACGGCAGGTTCCGCAGACAGCGCTACGCGCGCAGGGTGGCAGCGGACGCGGCTCGACCCTGAGGACTGGGGGGCCGGATGCTGTTCGCACAGTGAACGCCGAGAGAGTGCGCGTGGCAGTCAACTGAGGCGAGCGCCAGCCTAAAATTTTGTGCATGTGTACATGACTTAGCTATGCAGACGCCGGGCTACTATGAAGCCACAGGAGAGCGCCTGCTCGTCCTGCACTGAAGCTTTGTATAATCACAGCCTATGTCATGCTAACGGATGAGCCTTTACCGGTAAGGATCTGTGAATAAGGATCCTTAGAGCTGAAATGGCAGAAAATAGAAAATGGTTACGCTGAAGGGACCCCCCTCGACCATTTGATAAGGAATGTGGTTGTATATATGATGCGAAAGTGAAGTGCATCCTTCTCTTGGTGCGTCCAAGCGGTGGCCAGCGGAGCTGGTCGCGGCGCTCACGATCGCAACGATGAGGACACATTGAGACAAGGTGTGGCCTGCGTGAGCTCCATCTGGAGTTGTCCGTGAGCGGAAGTCGGAGCCCTCAGTTCAAGAAGTTTCAAAATTTTTGAAAATCTGCCAGCTCCGACTTCAAGATCAATGACCCTACTTATACCCAATCAGAGGGACAGTAAGGAAAGGCAAAACCCAATGAGCGCCAATACAAGCATGTGCGCCTGTGTATGCAGTGATTGCTATCCTCTGACACGAACAAACGGGGATTACGACACACGAAACGGGGGGGGGGCCACACGAAACGGGGGCGGCCAGGGAGGGCCACTCTTGGGGGGCACTTGAAAAGGGGGGGAGGGCACACGAAATGGAAACTTGAGATGTGAACGGGGGGGGGGGGAACACGAAGTGGTGGGAGGGGGGGGGGTAAAACGAAGAGGGGTGGTGTGGAGGGGGGGTGGTAAAACGAAGTAATAGTTGGCTCGGTGTGAAAGGGGGGTTAAAAGAAAGGGGTGGTTGTGAGGGCGGGGTTTTTTTTGGGTTAAAACGAAGTGGTGGTGTGTGAGGGGGGGGTCGGGGAGGGGGGGTTTTTTGTTTAAACGAAGGGTGGTGTGAGGGGCGGGGGGGGGTATTTATTTGGGGGGGTTATTTTTAAAACGACAGGGGTCCTAAGTGCCGTGGGGTGGAGGCGGGAGGGGGGGTTTTTTTAAAAACGAAGTGCGTGGCTGTGAGGGGCCGGGGTTAACATACGAAGAAGTGCGTGCTGTTGAGGGGGGGGTTTTTATAAAACGAAGTGGTGGTGTGAGGGGGGGGGGTTAAAACGAAGGTGCGTGGTTGTGTGAGGGAGGGGGGGGTTACTTAAAAAACGATAGTTGGTGGTTGTGAGGGGTGTTGTAAACAAAGTGGTGGTGTTGTGTGTGGGCGGGGGGGGTTAAAACGAAGTGGGGTGGTGTAAGGGGGGCAGTAAAACAAAGTGGAGAGTGGGGGGGGCAAACGGCAGCGGTTGGGGGCGCGGGCGGACAAACGGCTACGGTGGGAGAAGGGGGGATAGGAGAGTGGAGGGGGGATAGGAGAGGGGAGGAAGGCGGGGAGAAGGAGAGGAGAGTAGGCGGAGAGGGGAAGGACGCAGGGTGGGAAGCGGCAGAGCCGCGCAGGGGGAGCGGGCGCGAGAGCGCCGCCAGGGGGGAAGAGGGGAGAAAGCCCCAGGAGGGTGTGGAGAGAGCAGCGGGAGAGAGCAATGAGAGGGGGAGGGGGCGGAGGGTATATATGTGTGCTGTGTGTGTGTGTGTTGCTGTGTGTGTGCTGTGTGTGTATATATATGTGTATGTATATATGTGTGTGTATATATGTGTGGTTATATATATATATGTGTGTGTGCTGTGTGTGTGTGTGTGTATATATGTGTATGTATATATATATATGTGTGTGTATGTATGTATATGTTACTGCAATAGATGCCCGCCGCCCCCGTCCCACTGATGCGCCGACCCCTCCGTCCCACTGAACTGCCCCGTGCCCATTGACGCCCGGCCCCCCGATCCCAAGGTAACAAGACCGAGGCAACCCAAAGACAGGTGAAAAAGGCATTAGAGAAAACCCCAACGCAAGCCGCAATGAAGACTGGCAACCATGTACACACTGAGACGCCCCCCCACCGCTCCAACTTACCGCCCCCCCTACCACGTTTCGGCGACCTTGCTGAGAACCCCCCCCTGCCTCACCACACTCCTCCACTCTCACCCCACCCTCACACTCCCCAACCGTCCATCGGACATGCCCATCTAGTCTCGGTCGCGAACCCACCCCCCTGTATTTTTCTCCGCTCCCCACACACAACCTCCCTCCCCAATATACCGTGCCACACACAGTGACACAAACAACACAGCACCCCCCAAAACCACTCCCCCCCCCCCCACACACACAGCTGAACAAACACACACACACAGTCACAAACAACACACCACCAGTGACAAACAACACAGCCCCGGTACGCCGATAGAAGGCCCCCGCCCCAGGGAGACCGCCCACGCGCCAGGCCAGAGACCCCCCCGCCCGGCGGCGCGCCCCGCAGAACGCCCAAACGCGCCAGGAGACCGCCCTACCCCGCCGCGCAGCAAGACCGGCCGCGCCGCCAGAACGCGCCCGCCGCAGAACGCGCCCGCCGCAGACCGCGGCCGCCCCAGACCGCGCCCGCCCCAGACCCAGCCCGCCACCAGCCGGGCCGCAGACCGACCCGCGGCCCCAGCCGGCCGCCGCAGGAGAGCCGCCGCCGCAGAGGGCCCCGCAGCAGAGGGCCCACCGAGGCAGAGTGCCCCGGCCCGCCCCGACCGCCACCGCCCCAGAACGCAGAGCAGGCGGGCACCCCTGCCACCGCCTCAGAAAGCCGCCCAGACCGCATAGCGCCCACGCCCCGGCGCAGAGCGCCGAAGATCCCCGGCCCCCGCCGCAGAGCGCCCCGCGCGCAGCCCCGGCACGAGGCCGCAGGCAGGGCCCAAGCGCAGAGCGCCCCACCGCAGCACCACAGAGCGCCCCCGGCAAGCAACCCAGGCGAGCGCACCCAGTGAAGCACCCAGAGCGACCAGCAGCACCCAAGATCTCACACGCCGAAACACAGAGCGACCCCGACTCACCCCAATATCTCCCCCTCCTCACCCATATCTCCCCCTCCTCCATCCCCATTTCTCCCCTCCTCACTCCCATATCTCCCCTCCTCACCCCATATCTCCCCCTCCTCACCCCTACTCCCTCTCTACTATATCCCTCCCGCCCCTACTCACCTCATATCTCCCCCGCCCAACTCTCACCCCATATCTCCCCCCTGCCCTCTTCATATAATCCCCTGCCCCCTTCATATCCCCTCGCCCATCCTCTACCCCCTCCTCATATCTCCCCTCCCTCCCTCATAACATTCCCCAGCCATAACCTTCCCCCCCATACCTCACCTCAGCTCCTCATACCTCCCACGCCATACCTCCCTCATCTCCTATACTCCCCCCTCCAGCTCCTATACCTCCCCCTCCCAATACCTTCCCCCTCAGATCCTCCCCCTCATACCTTCCCCTCCCATATTCCCCACTCACTCCCTCATACAGCTCCCCCTCAGCTCGTTCATATCTCCCCATACTTCCCCGCATAGATCTCATTTCTCCCCTCCTCATACCTTCCCCTCAGCTCCACATATCTCTCCCTCCTCATACCTCTCCCATGACACACACACACACACACACACACAGTGAAGCAGCTCACTCCATCCGGCCCCGGTAGAAAGCCCCGCCCCCGAGATCTCTGACTCCAACCAATCCCGCTATACTCTCTCTAAAGCCCAGTCCCCTCCCCCCCCCCCCCCCCCCCCCCCCCCCCCCCCGGCATTCTAACATGGAAAAAATACTACCGGCTGCCGCATCCTCCTCCTCGGCGCCGCCCGGTCGCCCCCCCGCGCATCATCGGCGACTCCCCGCGCCACCGAGTAAATCCAGGACATTCCCGTAACGGACAGCCCCGGCAAAAGCGGGACGAATGGTCAACCCTATTTCTACCCCATGTGTTACCGTTGGACCAAGCCTATTCTCTGGCCGGCTTTAGTTATTATTAATAGTCGCCCATGAATTGGAGTATCGGTCGTGCCAACTAACCCTACTACTTCTTTTTTGAGGAGCTAACAGTGAAAAAAGTGAATAACTGCCGCTCGGTGATTTGGTGATATATTGTATAAATATACCAATACCCTTAAATAAAGGTGAATATATTTGTGATCAGTTTAAAACAATGATAAAGTGGTTATCTTAACCAATATATAAAGTGTTGTAATAGAAAAAGAACCAAGCGAATTAAATTAACCTGTTCGTTCACATGTGTATGTGGATGAGGTGTCTGATAGGATGGCTCCGCCACCAATATAGAACAAAAACTAAAAGAGAATCATTAATTATATATGCACTGGAGTTTTCGTTTGCCTTACTCTCCTCAAAATACTGTAAATACAAATAAGGATAAGTATCTATAATTTAACATGGTTTGAACTTGATGGGCATATGCCCCCACCTTCTCTATGTAACTAAATGTAGCTCAACATTGCAGCAGCATCATTTGTCAGTGTCTCGGTGACCTTTCTGCTTGTTGCCACGGAGTCTGGCAGTGTGTCACTGAATCTGCATGCCTCCAATGTTGAGTGATTGCCCGCTGACTAACGTGTTGAGATCGGTGGCTTTTGTTTTTGTCATCTCCTGTCAATGCACACACCAACATGATCATCCATCATTGTCATCATTATCTTATGGTAAAAAACAAAGCTAATATCCCCAATATTACATTGAGTTGAAATATGGCTGCTGTAACTTGGAGCTAAGTGTATCCTTCATTCTCCCCTGCGGTATGATAATTGATTCACCAGAGCCCCTCTGCTCAAAATCATGTCCCTTCCAGAAAAAGTCTATTATTTGAATATTTTTTTTAACATTTTGGGTATGTTGGGCATCGTGGGTTAGTGTTATGTTAAATAGTCTGCCAAATGTCCAGTCTGTAATGCAATGAGATATTTAACTGATGGTCTTGTGACTTTAGGAGTACAGTATGTCTGCAGATAGCATGGGGAAGCAATTGTAGGGGATTAGCATTGCATTTCAAGGTGCCCCTTAAAGGGAACATTTATAAGGGCCTGATGCTGTACAGCAGTTAGACGAGGTGGACGTCTGTCTGGATCTTCCAGGAACTTTATCTGTAGATTCATATTAATAGACCGCTTTTGGTGAGCTTTCTATTTACACGTTTCTACATCTGTAGCCCTGCTCCATTTAGCCCCATCCTTCCCATCCCCCATACCTACTGCAGTATCTCCAAAAATTCTCTTCTCCACTCATGATTCTTCCCATGACTAGTCCATCCATGCAAGCACTCAAAGCCTTCTACAAACAGCCGCAGAACAAGACTTCTGCAAAGTTTCTGGGTGCTGCCTATAGATGTTGCTTGCTTGGCACGGATGGGCCAAGGTAGGGTAAGACTATCGCTCATATATGTATGCAAAACTATTCCTGTTTTAAGTGATCATGCCTGTTTAGGAGAAGTGTATGTGTGTTGGTTATGGGTGGGATTTAGTTGCCGAATGGCTGCGTGCCCCCCTCTCCTCGGGCTCCCAGTATGGGGGTGGGCTATGAGATGGAGGCGCGCTACCGGGAACCAGAGTATTGGGCTAAGAGGGGGTAAGCTAATCTCCATCTCCTGTTCTTATTCAGGAGGGTTTGAGACCGTCCACTGCCCTCGTCGGTAACCCAGGTGGAGATTGTCGGTAACTGAGGCCCACATGCCTGAGGTCCTGAAATCCCCTTTGAGCTGGCGCCATAGTCCAATAACAGCTGTCTGTAAACTAGAGGAGCCTTGCTGGATATTATACTTATAAATGCTTGATCAGTTGGCCACTGTGCCCCGTTGGTGTGTGAGATTGTCTTGGTTCACCACATCTAGACCTGATTAACTGCTTGGATTGACATTCCTTGGGTGACGAGTCCCTGACTGGTACTTGTGTTGCATGTTCCTAGAGATGGTGGGGAGAGGGGGGAGGGGGTAGACTGTGATATTTCAATCCAATCTTATTGATATACTGCCCAGGGTCAAGTCATTTTTAGTATGTGATCGTTCGCTGTACCATGCATGACAATCAAGCTTAGTATTCACCCTGGGGTATAGGCTGCCTGGGCATGGGGGTGATTTTGTGTCTTGAGTGTCAGATATAGTCACTCACATATTAATGGAGTTCCTCGCTTGTGTGTTTGTTTGGGGACCTCAACATTTTGGGTTAATGACCCAGACAAGCTGAGGATAGGGATCTTTGGATACTTGGGATCCATGGGATTTGGTCAATTTGTGAATGGTCCGACATGTGCGGGGGTATCAGTTGGAAAGGGAAAGTTTTCTTCCCCATATGAACCGATCATAGGGTGATCCAGGCTAGAATTGAATGGCACCACCATCCCTCGAACGGAGTGGTGGGCCCATGCAGCTGTGTTACAGCCTGGGAGGCTGCTTGAGGCCATTAGGTTTAGGGCTGCCCTTGGGGGTGCCCCCACAAGCAGTCCCTTTGTGTCGGAACGACATATGTTTGCATTGAGAAATTTGGCTCTCCGTGCAACCACCGATGAAGTGACCCTCTTTGGAGATTGCCTGCTCTCAGACATGGTGGGTGCTATACTTGTGACCTCGCAGCAGGCTCTCCAGAGGAAAGCATGCAGATGGTTGAGAACCTGCCAGTATGGACCGGGTAGCCTTGAAGGTATGTCGATGGGGGTATAAGTGGGCAGTCTTCAGGGACGAAGAATCCTACGACCCCTACCCCCGGAGTCAGCACAGCACTGGTTTGTGTGACGGATGACTTATTGATGGCCATGGACAAGTACTGTATTTCTGCCCTTGTCATGTTGGACCTCAGTGGCCTTTGACACAATTGATCATGAGGTGCTGCTGCATCGCCCGAGGGATTTAGCTGGTATGGTGGGCCCGCATTACAATAGATCGCTCGTTCCTGCAGGACCAGACCAAACAGGTTCTGGCAACGTTCTGGAAGTGTGGAGCTGTCACAGCTCCTGTTCAACATGTAAGAGCGCTGGACAATATCATCGGAAGCATGGTTTGAATGGCCTCCGTATGCTGTGACACCCAGATTTGTTTCTTTCCCGGGCAGGATGTCAAGTCCTAGAGGGGTCCACCTCTCTGAGCCAAGGTACGGCACCCTATGCTGGTTGGGTGGGCCTTCTTTAGTGCAGCTCTAAGATGTAGAACTCGAGAGCACGAGAGCTCTGGTAAAAATTTTTTTTAGTTTTATCGCTGTTTCGAGCAGTTGTAAGACAGGCCTGTCTTCCTTCCATCTTTTCCTGTCTTCTACAAATAATTTATATATTTTTAATTGTAAAGAATGCCCCCTTAGGGGAGGCATGTTTTTTACGTAAATAAATAACGATAATGACTGAGGAATTGTTTTGTTCATTTTCAAAGCTGTAAAGTGAATTCATTTGATCATGCCCCCCCACTCTAGACCCCATGTAGCAGAAATGAACCCAATAAATGTTTCCATTAAGAAGTAATTGACTAAAACCACGGTTAGGTTTTACCCAAGTAAACATTGATCTCACAACTATTTGGAGAGTAAGCCAGTTGATCATACAGATGTAGCACAAGACATTGTACCCCAGATAACACAACACACCCTGTTATAGCAGAAATGATCAGTAGGATTTGGCAGTTGTTTGATGCAGAATATCACAAACCTACCAAAAATAAAAGCCTACTAGGATACAGAAACCTTTATTTTAACCATTAGTTGCTGGAAGACGCTGCCTGTTTTCAGGATTGTGACCACATGACTGCTTTGGACAGCTCTGCTATTGAAAAAATAGAGGTTGTTAACCTGAAGACAGCATTCCATATTTTAACTCATGCACTTTTTTATGGGCATTCCATAAAATACACACAAGCTTTTCAAACCTGTAAGAGGGATTTCTGTTGGTGCCATTTATGAATACTTTTGGTGTTTGCTGCAGTGGTTTCCCCTGCTGCTGTTGACCATAACGGGGTGTGGTCTTCAGCTTGTTGGGCGGCCCGGTGATGTCAAGTGGTTAGAGAGAGGGGAAAAACTGATGTGCAATGACATATGTGACATATTTTTAAAAGATTAAATGGGTTATTCATTCAACCGTGAAAGTGCATACGGAAACTTTATGTTTCCATGAGCGTGCCAAATTCGGCACGATCTCCGTTTCATGAATAACGTCCTAAAACAGTCTGATATATTTATTATTTTTTGCCTATATGACAACTTTATGATTTAAATGCTTGCTGCCTAAGTTCAAACCATTTTCTTTGCATTCTGTGCCATCATGTGACTTCCGAAATGGGAACACAACCTTGATTTTAAAAGTATAATCTGAAAAAAACTCAAACATAGAAAGTGCCGAACTGTCAAATGCATTGGCAAAATGTAAGCTTTCTTGCCCCTAAATTCCCTGCAAAATGTTTTTGCAAAACCTGAAAGGGCTAAGGCTTGCACTTATAGTGGCAGCGACGCGACGTGATGTCACGGCAAAACAAATGCATTGCCGCCATCGCGTGCGCATAAAGTAAGTGCAACGGATTGGTTGCGATCGCTGGTAGTCCTCTCTATTTGATTTTCCAGAGACCGTCATGCAGCATTTCCTTACATTTCCAGCAGTACAGTTAGGAAGCTGCCAATTGATCCGTTCTGCTGATCGGTGGTGAAGATCCAGCTTTCCAGGGCACGCAAGATGGCGCCTAGTTTAAAAAGAAGTAGTGGTGGAGCTATCTAAATAGTTAATATAGCAAGCAAATGAAGCTTAATATATAGAACATCATTAGACAGGGCATAAAGCAAAATAAAAATGCAAGTAAGTATTACCTAAACACACAAACTGATTTTTTACAAATAGTCACAGCATTGTGAATGAAATGCTTCTTTGACCAATCCCAAGCCCCCCTGGCCTTTCTACTTGCCAATCCAAAACTACCAGAGCCGAGCCCCTGCCCAAGTGACAAAAAAGCACCTATGGCTAGTGGATATCACATAGGGGTCATGGGGGGGGGGGGCTATTCACAGGCCCTGTTGCCTTGGTATGCGACCAAATCTCCACTGGCATTTAGCTGTGGCGGGACGGCCGCAACCAAATTCCTGATTATAGTTTGAGATGTGCACCTGGGGGTTTCATTCTCAATTCTGCGACCATTCGAGAAATATGAGAAGGAAATTGCACCCTCTGCTCGGAAAAACGCCGTGTTTACTTTATCTACCCTTTTAGCTACTTATATGGTGATTTACCACAGGGTTACGCAAACTTTTGACTCTGCGCCCCCCTACCCCCCCCCCCCCAACACCTTTGTTCGGCGTCAAATGACGCTGGGGGGGGGGTAACGTGACCCCGTCGCGTTGCCGAAGCCAAGGAAGTGAGTTGCAGAGGCCTTGCGTGCTCCCGGCATTTAATTTAAATGCTTTGGTTTGCGCACCCCTGATTTAAGCATTGATTTATGGATTCCAATTACATTTCATGCTTAAATGTCTCCTAAAAGGATATTGACTGCTATTTTCTCAATAATATATTTGGAGGAAAAATAAAGTGCTCTGTAATATACTCGAGATATATATATATATAATATTAAGATATATTATATATAATTATATATATATATATATATATATATAGATAGATATATATATATATTATATATATTATATATATTATATATTAATATATAGATATATATATATATATATATATATGTGTAAATACAAATACAACTGTATACTCATCTGCATGTCTTAGGCAGGTCTGCCTAATATATATATATAATCAAAAAATAGATGATACCGTTCTGTGGCTAACGAAATGCTTTTATTTGTGCGAGCTTTCGAGATACACTGATCTCTTCTTCCGGCGATGTTACAATGAATAAGCAAAAGCTATACTATAAACAGTGTCTATTGGAATGTTTATATATATATATATATATATATATATTGTGACGTCTCAGTCCCAGCGTCGGATCTTTTGTCCAGATCAAAGGCAGGAAACACTGTATTACTCTAAGCAGGGGTTTATTTACAGGGTATAAAGCAGGTACAGGGTTAACTCATAACGCAAAACGGAAACAAAAGACCTAACTCCTTCCAGGAGTACTGACTAATACTGCTTAGTCCCTAACTAGTAGTGGGAGAACTAAACTCTTTACCCAGGGTACCTGCAGCAGGTCTGGCAGCGTCTCTCACCCTCTCTGTACAACTCTCCACAGTGTGTCTGGCAGCATGGGGGGAAGGAATCTCTGTATCACTTCCTGACTATACAGGCTAGACTAATTAGCTCATTAACTCACAGCTGAACAGACCTGTCCAGAATGATTAACTCTATGAGAGCTGTAAAGTCCCACAACTGCCCCATTCTAGCCCCTAGAGGGCAGCGACGGCATCACAATAAATATATATATATATATATCTTTATCTAATTATTTTCTTTTCCCCTTTAAAAATATCTACTCCTAGAAAATGTAGTTGGTGCTCTTGAATTCAATTGCAGCTAACACACGAATGAAGATGTGGTCGCTTGCACAGCGTTTAATGAATGTCCTCACTGATTGTTGCTAGTTTGCGAAGTGGAGTAAAGATCACTGCTGCAGCCCTTTTGATGCACAGGAAGTTACCTCCCCAAAGTGGTGCTTTCTCCGACTACTGGTGCAGGATGCAATGCTTTCTTAAAATGAGCCCAAAGACTAATGTGATTATAGCACTATAGAGCTGTGTGTGCATTACTACATAATATTGTTTTCTGTGGTTTTTCATGGTAGGCATCACAAACTGTAACGTGTGTGCAAGTGTACACACCCTACATATATTCATTTATATTCGCATACTGTTCTTGTGTAACTATACCCACCCTATTCTTTGCACCTCGCTGTGTCTGCAGTCTTGGTGTGCTGAAGTGTGTACAGGTGTATTCCGAGCGAATGTCTACATCCGGGTGTCTAATTTCAAAGCGTTGAGCAATTTCTAAACAAAAAATGCATACATTTTGTCTTGACCAGAAATGTCTCTGCTGCCACCTTATGACACGTATGGGAGTAGACCTTTGAGCTTGTTATATAGCCTTTTTATTATGGCAATAGTGAGTTTATGCTGCTTGGCAAACATGAATGATCTGTTGTGCTTTTCTGGGGTCCCCAGGCTCGTCTGTCCTGTCCTATATCTGCGGTAAGTGCTTCCATAGAGCTGGCAGAGATGAATGATCCTGACTATATATTTATCTTGAGCAACATGCTTTTACTTTGGCATCTCTTCCCGAATGCTGCTTTGTTTGATTACCTGTGATCTGCTACGCTCCTTGTCAGTAACTGTTAACGCTTTCACTGCCAGAGTGGCGGAGGGGTAGGTTTCAGACCGCAGTGTCATTCGGTTATTAAGTTTCAGTAATGGAGGTAAAGATGCTGGAATGTACAGGTTTTCCGGTGAAGGGTATTATTAGGGATACAGCTGTGGTTCTTATGTTCAAATATCCATACATTGTAAGAAAAACAGATATATAGAGCAAGTGCCTTATCTTTACTATATACATACATAATATACATACATACAAAAAGTGGAGGTCTTGTTCATGTATGTTATTTTTCATTACTTCGCTCTCTTAATTCTATACACTTTTACCCCTTTCTGTGTCAGGAGCACGTGCTTTTTATTCTTTTAATCATGCTTGTGCAATAAACACCTGTTTCTATATTGGTGAAATGGGCATGGAAAAGGTGTTGGCTTAAAACAAAAAAAATACTCTCACTTCTGACACACACACACACACACACACACACACATACACACACACACATATATATATATATACACGTGCACACGCATACATATATACGCACACGCATACATATATATACACACACACGCATACATATATACACACACGCACACACGCATACATATATATACACACACACGCATACATATATACACACACACACACACACACACACACACACACACACACACACACACACACACACACACACACACACACACACACACACACACACACACACACAGTGCATATGCCTACACATTTGTATTTCTCTGAGGTGGAACATGTGACTGGTTTCATCATACAGTATATTTCTACAATCCCAGCAGGGTCACTGTCATGGGTGGATGTGTTGCTGTCCGTATCACTTTATAACATTACAAAGCAAACAACCCTGCTCAGCTAAGAGTAAAAAATGAGGGTAGGGTGCAGAAAATTAGTATTTAAATCTAAACCAACAGAAAAAGCTCATATAACATGCACTCAAAAATGAGTTATTACCCTTAGGTAATATAAAGTTTAACTTCTAATGAGGTATACTGTACTTAAAATGTTTCCGCACTCCTAGGTAAAAACGAGTGACTGCGGCCATAGTGCGTGCGCGACAGAGCTCAAGGAGGACAGGGGGGGGGGGGGGGGGGGGCCATGACGTCACCAGGCTGAACAAATGAGGTTCGCCCCTCATTGGTTCAACGGCTCGCGTAACGCAGCCGTTGTGCAAAAAAAAACAAATGGTTTGTCTCCTCCAAATCCTGCCGCGCGCGTCGCATAGCGCTCAGTATGGCCGGACTGATGCACTTAATGAATTTGTCCGTGCTGCATGCGCGGTCGCATGCACTATGTCCACAGCACGGTCTGAGGGTAATCCAAGATATGTGACATGATAAATAAAAATCTCCACGCAATACTTGTGCTATTCTAAAAGCAATAGTACTTAAAAGAAGCATACTGTATATATTCAGTGCGAAAAAAAAATCCCTGGAGTGGTGTGCAAACAATGCCTATTTAATAGTCAATCGTATACAAAAACAGATTGTAATTGGTAGGACAGAGTACTAATGTTAAAATTGGTGTATGCTCCCAATACTATCAAATGAATCACCTTGAGCTATAAGCAAAGCCAATAAGACATAATTTTGGCATGTTTTATTTAATACATCAAAAATCTGTCCTCTATCGAAATGTCTGGCTTACACTGAAACGTGGATATTTTAGAAGTAGTGGTTACAAGGGGACCGCTCCCCGAAGTCATCTTCAGTTATTAAATCGCAGTGAGATACTACAGGCATTGGAAGTTCAAGCGCCCTCACCTCGCTGCCCATTATGGGTCTCGTGACGTATGAGGTTCCAAAGACCTAAACCGCATCTCGCTCAAAGCAGAACTTCTGGAGTCTATCACGAACAAGATCTGTAATGTTAGGACCTGCGGATTGGTCATGCTGTGAAGTGGCTGCAAACTTATAACCTTTTGGCCAAAGGGTTTAACTAAATGACCCTTACTCATGAGCAGATAAGCCCTGGAGTATTGTACTATATGTTGTCATTTTGTATGTTGCGCTGGCCTGTCTGTTTTTTGTTTGAAGATCTATAATGTGGTTGCTGAATAAAGACCATTTCACCACAAAGGCAAATATCCAAATGCAGATCCTGCTGGACTCCGTTTTTGGTGTGTTACCTCTTCAGTTGGCTTTGTCTGCTGCGAAGATAAATAACAAGTATAACTTGTTGCAGGTTTTTTCCTCCAATAGCTTTTAGACCACCTTTTTAATCATTCTTCTAAATCAATTATTCATTAGTCTTCTTTTACTTCTATGTTTTATACAGATGGACACTTTAACAGTTAAAATCGGTGTCTAAATATGCAAGGTTTGCACCTTGACTTGAAGTACTGAATAACAACTGTAACATTGATTTTGCTAACCTATTGATCTTCCTAAAAATGGTCCACAGCATCTGTATTCAGAACTGCTCACCAGCATAATACAACATTCCAGACAGGAGAGACGAAACCTGCTACCTGTAGGTTGTTTCAAGAGTAAATATTGGGAGTCTTCATCTTTCTCTCATATTGCGGAGGTTAACCAGTGACTGGACAGGTAATAACTCCGTAATTGGGTTTCTAAATTGTTATTTTGTTTCCCCTGAAAATAAATACACCTGCTTCGTTCTTCCAAGAATAAACAGTACTATTGTGTCTAATTCACAAAGGCAGATTTTAATAAACAGCGGCGTAATCTACAAGGAATACATTGGGATGACTTTTTTGCAGGGAAAGATGTGGAAGATAAATGGGCAGTTTTTAAAACATTGTTAGAAAAGCAGTGTGTATACTTGGGTAATAAATATAAGAGAAACAGGATTAAACCAACGTGGCTAAATAAACAGGTAGGGGAGGAAATGGAAAAGAGGCGGGCGTTTAGATTCTTGGAAGTCAGAAGGGACGGCGGAATCCATCAGAATGAGGAGGAATGTAACAAAAGTTGCAAAAGGGCAATCAAATTATCAAAAATGTAATGATGGATTACAATAGAAAGTAAGGCTACGCTTATAGTGACAGTGACGTCGGGCTACGGTCGCTGGAAATATCAAATTGAGATCACATCCAGCGATCACGACTAAGCCGTCGCGCTTACTATAAGCGCACGCGACGACGACAATGCATTTGTTTTGACGCTCCGTCGCCGGCACTATAAGCGCAGCCTAAGATCAACCCTGAACATTTCTTTAAGTACCCTTTTAATAACACACAAAATAGAAAATAAAATGTAGGACCCTTCCAATGTGAGATGAGGAAAAAGTAGAGGCATTAAACAAATTCATTGCCTCTATTTACCAGGGGAGAATCAATTGCAATAGTAGTGCCGTAGGAGGAAGCCACAACCTCCATATTAAGAAACATTTGGTTAACTGAGTAAGAAGTTCATAGGTGGCTTGATTAAAATTGAAGTAAAGCACCTGGCCCCGATGGCATACATCAGAGTTCTTAAGGAGGGCAGTTCAGTAATGGCTAAGCTCAATGCAAGCTTGACCACACCTGTCTCTTCACTCTATCTCCCTCCTGCCGTTTTGCCTTTAAACTCCTTGCATGCCTTGTTTTCTCTCGATTGCTCTGTTTTCTTAACTCCTATTCTCTTCTGGATATGCTACAATCTGGCTTCTGCACTGTTCCCCCCACTGATACAGCCCTCCCCAAAATAATGAATGACCTTCATGCTGCCGAAGACCAAGGTCATTACAACCTGCTTACAGTATATTACTTGAGCTCTCTGTAGCTTTTTGATATTGTGGACCAACCTCTTCTTCACTTTATCCATACTCTGGGTATCCATAACAGAGCTCTATACAGGATTCCCTCTTACCTCTCCCATTGTACTTTGTGTCTTGTTTGCCAACACCACCTCTTACTGTCTATCTCTGAGGGCGTTCTGCATGAGTTTGTCCGGGGACCTCTTATCTCTCCCCATACACGCTATGTCAGGAGTGTGCTAAGTCTCTGAGTGAGCCTCCCCTTTCCTGTGACCCAGCGTCAAATGATGCCGCGGTTTATGGGGCGTCACATGACCCGCGCCATTTGAAGCGCGTCACCATGGCGACGCAGATGTCGCATGATGCCGCGTTGCCATGGCCAAGTGATTAGAAGCCTGCTGAATCCCGTATCGCATCTTTTGGACTCAAATATCACCTCTATGCTGATGACACAAATTTACTATTCAACCCTGACCGTACACCAGCGGTCCAGACCAGTCTCTGAATGTCTCTTCTCTATTTCATCCTGGACAGCCATCCGCCGACTCAAACTTAACATATCACAGGCAGAGCTCTTCATAGTTCCTCACAAGCCTGACCCTACTGCCCCCTTCATTACTGTTGGCATCACTTACAGTACGACCAACACGCTGCCTAGGTGTCCGATTTTGGATTTCTCCCTCACATTCTCCTTTCACATTCACAATGTTGCTAAAACCGGTCTTATTTTTGTATTTGGGGGTACAAAGATTTTAAGCGGAAAAGGGGGAGATATGGCATGGGTACAGAATGAAAGTAGGACTTGGTGGGTGAGGGGTGTTGTAGGGCAGGGGTGTGCAAAGTCCCCCTCCCCCACCCCCGAAAAAAATCGTGCGACCCCCATTTTGCACGCACCTGTTGTAGGGTATACGTCTCCCATTCTTATGTCGCGTATATTACTGCTGGATAACGCTATACAAATAGATATACATATATACATATTTTCGGATCTTGTTTTTTTTTGTTCATAGTGTCTTGTGCCCTCGTGCTTTCCGAGCAAGCTGACTGTTTTTTTTTTTTAATTTATTTATTTTCATAGCTCTAGTTGATCTCTGCCATTATTGATCTTTTTGCTTTTAATCGATTTTTTTTTCTTTTCAATTTCGCATTCAGATGTCATTTGACCCAATCAGTGATCATTTGTTTCAAAACTGGGACTATGAAGTCTTCAATCAGGTGTTTCTTGTTCCAAGGATATAGTTATTGTCATTGTTTGAGTCCACTCCATATCCATTTTCTATTCGTATTCTTTTTAAAGCAGGAATTATGTAAAGTTTTTCACATGCTACCAACTTGTCAGCACGTTTTATTCCTGTTGCTGTTTTCTTATTTACAAAGTGATACTTCATATTTCTGCTGGCGGTGGTGGATTTTTAAAAAAAAATGCCACACGTAGGCACTTACCTGGTGCCGCCCTCACCCTCGAGCGCCACACCGTCCTGTTGCCATGGGAACGCGACGCTGTGTGATGTCACGATGCTGGCAGAGCTTGCGCGTTCGGTGCTTGTCGGCCGCCCGGGCTCGCAAGCGCCTATTGTGCATGCCGCCCCCAAACTCTGCCACATTGGCGGCCACCGTGGCCGAGGACATCTAAAGACTGGATTGCAAATAGAATCGGTCCTAAAAGCCAATGGTATACACAAAGCGCTGAATACACTTTTGGCGCTATATAAATAAAGACATACAATACACTGTTCCTTATAATCGCTAACCACTTTGCTCTTTTTCTCCCTTCTGAAATGAATTCCAGTTTGTATTTTGATACCTGGGCATTTCATTTTACCAAGTCCGGTGTAGATTTGGATTGAAGGGTTTGGTTATGTGTGATGTCAAGGCCACTAGTAAGAGTTACTGTCTGACTATTGTTAATCTACCAACTTCATCAACCAATTGGAGCCAATGAATGTTTATTTCGAAATACACACCATCTACAGCAGAAACCAGAATTAAAACCTTTCTTAAACCAGAAGTCACGTGGGATATGTTTCGGTTCATGGTAATCGGACAAAAATAGTCCATGAAGGTAAAGATCAGTTTTTTTTTTGCTTTTGTTTTTTTTTAGTTTCTTTTACTGGGTCATCATAGATATCAGTAGACCGAGAGACACCCAGAGGTGGAAGAGCTGTTTGGAAGCCGTTGAACTATCAACAAGGTGGTACAGCCCTGGCTATCTCGGTGCAGGACTCGCCCATGCTGCTGTAATTCTTTGCAGGAGCTTAATCTGTTCAACAACTGCAGCCTTCCAAGACATCTGGGCACGTCTGCTGCTGTGTGTAGAAGAAGCTGGTGGTCAACTCAGTCTTGTGATCAGAGATTTTCTCGTTGTGTTTGTGAACTGCCCTAAAAAGAAATAAACCTCCCAGCGTGGTGGTGGTGGTGGTGTAGAGCCGGGCTCCAGGAGGTTGGGGGAGCAGCTGATGATGGAGCCTTGGTTGGTAGCGTCAGTTAGTTGCCAGGACAACCGCATGTTGTGAGTCAGAGCTGGGGAGTTCCGTGGAGGCTCCGGGTTCTAAAGGCTGCTCTGGTGTCTCTGCTGGCTGGGGAGAGCCACTAGTGGATGGCAACAAAAGAGAGAGGGAGGTGAGATGGTGGAAGATGGCCTCAGAGGTGAGACAGACACCCCCCTATATACAAAGTGCTGCAGAGAGGCACCGTGCTCCTGCTACACAGGCCCAACAAATCCAAAAAAAGGGGGCCAAGCATTGACCACCTGTAGCCCCATACCGGCTAAGGGAGGAGAGGGGGTGGGCTAGAGAGGCAGAGACTAGCCCACCCCCCAGTCATAAAAGAAACCAGGTTTTCTTTTCTTTCTTGTAACAGTCCTTGTTTTCATTTAAAACTTCAAGGAACAATTAAACGTTCACTTCCTTTCAAAGATGATACAAAGCAACTTGTACTTCACCATGGGTTTAACCTCCAAGCAGTTACTGCCAGCAAAGAAATACAAAACACAGACAAGTTACTCCCTGGCCTGGTGCATTCTACTCAGGGACTGGTTTATCCATTTGCGCAATGTCTTTTTATAATCTATCATGGATTGTTGCATTGTGCTGCTTGTATGCAGATGCTTGAAACATTGTATTGATGTAGCTCTTTTGAATTAAGGTGTTCTGCAGTATGTTAACCCTGTGGTTATATCAGGTCCTCTCTTATATAAGGCTGTTTTCTTTCAATATTGTTGTTCGTACTTGTATGTGTAATCAACCGCCTATACATTCTGGGATTTTGGTTCCTGCCTCTTCAGATTTGTGGGTTGGTGGCACTCCTTGCTTCAGCAAGAAGGAACGATCCCTAAATGTAATAGTCTCCCACATTACTATAGCAGTGTTTATTGCATCTGTACAGTTATTGCACGTGCACGTTACAAGAAAACAATAAAGGGACAGTTACACAGTACGAACAATTAGAAAATGTGTTTTCGAAAAGAAAAAAAACTCTGGCGCATAAACTCAAGACTATTGATGGTTAATAATTATTGAGTAAATTGGTATACCGAGGTACTGTACCTGAAGACAAAGCATAAGAATCAAAAATATTAAGTAAAATTTACACATTTATTAAAATATAACGTAAAACACTTACTTTGTTTTTTGTTGTTCTATGGTTTATATATTAAGCTTAATCAAGGTTCAGGAGTACACACGTGTTTTGTTATATTTTAATTTTGTATTGTAATAAATGTGTACATTTTTACTTAATACTGTATTTGATTCATACAGTATGCTTTGTCTTCAGGTACCTCGGTATACTAATTTGCTCAGTAGTTATTAACCATCAATTGAGTTCATGTGTCAGAGGTTTTTTTGTTTTTGTTTTTTTCATATCCTTTTTAGGGGGTTATAGACCCTTCTACTCTGGCTGCAGAACTTTATCATCAATTCACTGGCCTCACAAGGTTAGTGTGTAATTTTTATATCAATTTAAAAAATTCACATTTTTACCCGGTTTTCATTACTGTAGATATTTCACATTAGCGCCCTAATTTTTTTCCGCTTACAGAAAATGTTTTGCATTTAAAGTGAAGTTCATCACTCGCGCTTTGCTCGGACGCACGTGACTTGCTAGTCCTAATACAGTGACCCAGATGGAGCAGCACTTAGTGTGCACCTCCCCCAAGTATTACTGTACACTTGTAACTCACTTTTTTCTATTCACATGAAACTGCGTTTTACTCTTATAATTTGGCTGCAACACCTTTTTTTTAAAGCCCAACCAGCATGTAACGGACTGATGCATTGTCAGATTGTACTTGCTTTTTTGAACTATGCTTCCAAGCTCTACTTCAAAATATATATATATTTATTTTGTAACCTTTTATTGTAGGATATAATTGCCGGTTTTCTTTTTGTTCAGTGTAGGATCTTTCAGCCATAATCTGCTGTGAGTTTCCATAGTCGCCATTCAGCCACTCGGACAATTTACCAAGTAGCATTCTGTCACTTACCCATGCACACACTCTGACACCAAACAAACATCTAATGCGGGAAAGAGCCAAGTGACGCTCTGGGAATCGCTGCCACTTGGATAGGAAGTGTGCGGGCTTCAAAGGAATATTTACAACTTGGTTTTACCTTGGACAATTCTGGTGCACGAATTGTAATGTGTAGGTTTGACAAGTACACTATTTGAGCAAAGTATGGGGGAACCATATTGGGTTTCCATTTCAGTCGTGAGAAACCAGCGAGACGCAAGCTTGCATATCAGAGTTCCTTGCTGGAAACCGAAGGCTGTTCATTTTGGAACAATAGACGAGGCTGTTCATATTAAAAGTTCTTTGGAGTACTGGGTGTTTTTAAGGCAGTCGGTATGGTGTATGCTTGCAGTGAAGCAAGTAAAGGATTTCTTTGTAGAGCCTAGACATACTGTAATCATTTATATTCAAATAATTTTAGTCATCCTTTCCCTCGCCACCTGACGCGAGAGGACTGTGAAGGTAACATGTGCAGGGCCATGTTATGTGTGACTGGTGTTATGTAGTTGGGGACAGGATTTAGGACTCCATCTGGGTCTCCAGTCTATGGGAGATTACCTTAAAGCAGGGGTGCGCAAACTGGGGGGCGCGAGAGAGATTTTTGTGTGGGCAGTTGCAGTGGCCCCACGCTCTTCCCCCAGGCATTTCATTAAATGCCGGGGGATTGCGTGAGGCCCCTGCAACACAACACTTACCGGGATTCAGCCGGCTGTGTGACGCATCGCCATGGCAACGCGCGCGGTTCACGTGCTGTGACATCACATGACCCAGCAGCGTCATTTGACGTGGATATAAGGTGGTGGGGGGAGGGCGCGAGAGCCGGGGAAGGAAAGACTGGGCTTCAAAAGTTTGCTCTCTCCTGACCTAAAGGATGTCATTACTGTGTAGAGTTGATGATCATCTAATCTAGGAGCGAGTTTGAAGGTGATATTGCCTGCAGATCAAAAGTGGTTAAACCAGTGGAGGGGTCGGGGGCAAATTCAGGGAAGGGTAGATGGGAAGAAATAAAATGTCCTAGTTTCATTAGATTAGAAAGAAATGCTACCAACAACTCCCACAAACTTGTAAGAAAGTTTAGGAATGGAAAGAAACAATAGTTATGCATGACCAAATCGATGAGTGAAAAGAATATGATTGAAATTGTCACAGAACCTAAAGGAATTGTTCTAAAGTGTGAACTGGAGACTGGTTCTATGGAGGGAAATCTCTCTTTAGTTTGTCATTTCGCTGGGACTGTGCAGGTGCCATCATTGTAAATGGTGAAGTGTTCTTTGAATCTTCTTAAATTCGCTAGATGCTGTGGTACATCATGGCATTTATGGCAGACAGGCTCGGTCACGGAGGGAAAGGCAGTGCTGTTAACCAGTGTTTATTAACAGTGCATTAAAACAAAAGGCGTTTCCAGCACTCAAAATGTAAGAGAGGACAAAATGGGATCCGAAAAAAGCAGTGTTGAAAAATCAAATACTGTAGTTTGTACTGTATCTAGTCAACAGGGCTAGGGCACAAAAATACAGTATACATATAACTAATACTGTAGGAATAAAGCAAAAAAAAAAGCAACAATTAATAAAAAAAAAATACTTATCCACAAAAATAAAGAAAAGTAAAGCTAAAAGGGAGACTAGAAAAGCACAAGGGAATAGGAGGAACAAAAAGTGCAAAAAAAGTGAAGGCTGTAAAGGTACAAAAGAAATCTAAATGGCGGAGGGAGGGGGGCGGTATGCAATGTTTCGGTGGCTGAATCCTGTCTTCAGGCCCATTCCCACAGGACAAGTGCCAGTGGTACTTACCTTTAACTCCTCACACGGAGGCTCCCAAAATATGCTCCGAATGACCGTTCCAGCCAACGTAGAAGTTCAGGGTACACAGTCGGCTCAACGGAAAGTCAGTTCAGTGAAAGGCCCCTCAACGTTGCCCCCTTTATTTAGAGTATTTTTAAAACTTTTGTTGGCTCCTGTGGCTCATTGAATTTGTGGGTAAGTATTATTTTTTTATTGATTGTTGCCTTTTTTTTTGCGGTGTTCTTATTGTTAATTACATGTATACTGTATTTTCTGCACTAGCCCTGTTGATTAGATACTACTACCCATTTGCTTTTTCAGTAAAAACTGCTTTTCTGATCCCATTTTGTCCTGAAATCTTTTACATTTTTGAGCGCTGGCAACTCCCCTTTTGTAAACTTGGAGGGAAGTAGGGTCCCTCTTCTTTAGGTAGCAGGGAAAACACCTCGAACGAGGGAAAAGCGGAGCACTGCGGTGGGGTGTAGGGCGGAAGTGTCCCTCTTCTTTAGGTAATTTGCTGCAAGTCATTGAATGTAGTATAGTGCTGTCTATACCAGGGGGGCGCAAACTTTTTTAGCTGCACCCCCCTGCCGACAATCTCCTCACTCCCTCACCCCCACTTACCTCCGCTATGACGTCATGTTGCCATAGCAACGCGACATCACATGACCAAATGACGCCGCGTTGCCATGGCGACGCGGGAAGGAAGCCGCTGGAGCCAAGGTAAGTAAAGGCTTACAGAGGGCCTGCCGCTCCCCCGGCACATAATTTAAGTGCCTTCGGGAAGTGCGCGGGGCCTCTGTAGACCGCGCGCCCCCCGCAGGCAGTCTCGCGCGCCCCCAGTTTGCGCACCGCTGGTCTATACCACATACTTTGTGACTAACAGTTCATTGTTTCAAAAAGTGATGCTATTGGTAGGATGTTGTATTGTCCTGTCATGAGGGGTAAGGCATTGTTTATTAAATATCGGACAGCACTGATTGTTATCCTCTCATGGAATGTTGGGTATACAGTAGTATTAGGAATGGTTATGTTGGCTAGGATGGGGTAGCATAGGTATATCGACGTAATAAAAATGGACTGTAACTCAATACTGTACTTATTGTTTATTGCTGCAGTGTTTCTATCTGCCGGTTCCCAGGGTTGCATGTCTTTAGCTGCTGCACCCCCCTCTCCCGTCCCAGCCACGCTTCTGCTGCGACAGTGGTGAGGGTGGGTCTGAAAGCTCCATGACTTTCACATGCTGCAAGTGAATCCTCCATCTTGTAATTTCTCACCCTCCTACCTCTCCATTCTTCTTAACCCCATCTCCTCCCATGACTCTTAACACCCTTGCTCCCCTTGCCTACTGTCCCCCATTTCTCCAATGCCATTTAAATAATGTGCAGAAGATGGGGGAGGAGGGGCCAATGGTGAGCATGAAGACAAATGGTCATTAATGCGGGTTTAGTTAATTTATTGTAATTTAAATGTTTCATTCATAATTAAAGTATGTACAGTATGTATATCTTTATTTGTTTAGCACCATTCATGTACACCGCGGGCATTGTTTTGAAGCCACTGTATGGGAGAGGCGGAGTCAACTCGCTCTTTCATCCAACTACTGCGCCAGTTGGAGTTATAACATTGGCTACATCTGCATTTAGTATTTGGAAAGTGGAAGGTTGGAAACTTTAAAGCGGACTCATTGGTTAAACAGGAGTATAATGCCCGTACAGTCGGTTTCTTGTTCCATTCATACAATTTCCTCTTCTTCAAAAGTTGGTTCTACTAAGATTTAATTGTGTAAATGTTCAAATCATTACTTGCATCGGTTGTTTTGCTTCATTTAACTTTTAATACAAATATTTTATTTGAAGACTTGAGTATGAGCACAAAGTGTACAATATGTTATTATGTAGCACTCGGTTGTTATTCTTGTCGGTTAATTCTTCCTCAGTCTGCTCGTGAATGGGAATTTTAATTGATGTATTTGGCTAATTCATAGACACATTTGCTGTTTAGAATACCTTTCATTAGAAAGAGACTAACACTATTTGTTAAACTAAATTAATCCCTTTCGTGCTGCATGAACACTAACATCTCTGGAGCGAATTGTGCATGGATAATCCAAATACCATTTTTTGTGATGGCCTGTTTTTTGTTCCTCCTTCAGGTGAATAGAGGAAAGGATGGCTAAGGGTCACACAAGGAGAAATCGTGAATTGAAAAATAGTTGACAAGCCTCTTCTGCCAAAGGAAAATAGTTGAAAAATCTTTTTTGGTTATACTGTATGTGGAAAAAAACAAACAAAGTTGAAAGAAACATGTCAAAGAAAAACAAAGCAAAAGGGGATAGGTGTGACATTGAAATGGAAGCTTTCCAGACTGCGAATGAGGAACTTCGGGCAAAGCTGACTCACATCCAAATAGAATATCAGCAGGAGAAAAATAAGGTATGAGTTTAATACAGTGCAGATGTTACAGCAGAATTCTCTTCGACAAGACTCCTATTTTTGCTGTACTGTAGGTCTAAATATTCCATCAGCCTCTATACTCTTGAGTTTTCATAGATTATAAACCATTTACGGACTTTGTCTAGCCATGACTAGTGTTCTGAGATTAAATAAACTCTAAAATAGCAGTAGACTTTTTTCCCCCCCTTTTGGATTATTATAACCTATATTGAAACACACTAAAATAGGACCAAAGACTATATATATTTAGCAAAATGACACTGGAAGCCAGAAGCTCTGAGATTTATTGTGAATTCCTCTGAATCCTGTTTCTTCTGGACATGTATGTGCCAGAGGAATTATTAAATGTCAGCATCTCTGATAGTGTTTGCGTTCAGTAGATTGATACCACAATTCAAAGATGACCTCAAATGCTGAAACTGGGACAACCTGACGTTCTGAAAGTTCGCATCTCATCATTCTTGTGATCATCCTCATTCTATGTGATCTTTATGGTTTCAAAAGGTTCATAGATCCGGATACAGATTTTCAAAGGAAAGTCATTTGTTTGCTTCAGCCAAATACATCATTGTGGGGATTGGACTTTTAATTGAAAATTGGCTTACAGATTTCTTTTCAATTTTCAGCTTAATGTTTTTTTGTGAATAAAATTCCTCTCAACTTTTATTTCCCTCCCCATTATGGAATCCAAATTAACACTAATATGGAACTCAAAGCACAACAAGAATTAAACCGTACTCGCGGCACTATGTATTAATAAACAGGTTTGACAATGGGCCTAACTACAACCTAAAACACACAGACCACCCAACAAACAGCCAGACATGGACTATCCACTTGAGCCCAGAGACCACCTGCGCAAACACTGCAGTACTTGCAACTAGAGATGGGCAAAGTTGTCAAAATCACATCAGTGGTTTTTTTTTTTTTTTAACCAAAATCCTATGAATTGAGCAGTAAAAAAATGTGGTTGGATACATCCTAATCAGGCATCGGATCTGTTTCGTCCAGATTTTGTGACATCTGCCATCGCATTTTATATTACATCCGCTTGCGGATTTTGACAAATCCATTTCGCCCAGACTGAAATATAAGTTTTAGAGGAGAGACTTTATTTTAGTAGAGCCCGAGCACTAATATATTTTGCTTTATATTGCTCTTGCTCTCTTCTCAAACCTCCACCCAAATAACATATGGAGAGACACCAGTGCTCCGAAAGCAGCACACCTTAGATACCAGCACACCTGTAGTATTCCCATTGTGTTATATTATTGTGAAGCGCTGTGTAAATAGATGGCACTATATAAATAAAGATATACATGCCTACCTGGGAGATATGCCAATATCCTATGCAAAGTTTATTTAAATGACTTCCACCCCACACTTCCTAAAAAGGATTTTAAAAAAAACCCACCCCTATATTGACATTTTATGTTGGGCCGAATTAAATCCTTAGCAGCACGCTTCCAGAAGGCATCACTATTGGGGTGTTATTAATGCATTTAGCCAATCCATCTGTAACTGCTTATTGAGCAGCTTATGGGAGGTCTGTAGCCCCTCCCTTCAACATATATATTCTCCAAGTAAGGTCCCTGCAAGTTCACTTTCTGTGTCACTTTAACGTCAAAAGTAGTGAGTGTCTTAAGATTTGCCTATATGTGAGTATCTTTACTGGTATATACAGTACCAGTTTTTAACTGCATTAATTCACAGAAGCATATGCTTTGTTTATGAACCCCTTCAGGGCATATTTCACATAATTCACTAGAATTTGTATGCATTTAGCATAGGGGCTTGCTATTGAGGCTTACTTTGGCGTTGATTAGCAGGCGTGTCATGATTTGATCAAAAGGTGCAACTAAAAGTCTCCTTTGCTATACAGACTTAGGTTTCACTATGTATATTTTTCACCATTCTGTATATTAGCCCAATGGGAGAAGCGCAGGGATTCACTTTCTGGTTTTCACCTATGTATGGCCAATTTTTTTCCCCAGCAGCAGACACCCTACATGGAGAAGCTCAGCAAACGTATGCGTGCGCTGGGTGCACTCAAATACAGCAGACTACAGGTAAACCCCGTTATAACGCGACCCGTTATAATGCGAATCGGTTATAACGCGGTTTTCACGTGGCTCCCGTTTTTTTTTTTTTGCACATTGCACACTCTTACTGCACACACTGCTCACTGCACACACTGCACACACTGCACACACTCTCACTGCACACACTCTCACTGCACACACTCTCACTGCACACACTGCTCACTGCACACACTGCTCACTGCACACACTGCTCACTGCACACACTCTTCACTGCACACACTCTTCACTGCACACACTCTTCACTGCACACACTCTTCACTGCACACACTCTTCACTGCACACACTCTTCACTGCACACACTCTTCACTGCACACACTCTTCACTGCACACACTCTTCACTGCACACACTCTTCACTGCACACACTCTTCACTGCACACACTCTTCACTGCACACACTCTTCACTGCACACACTCTTCACTGCACACACTCTTCACTGCACACACTCTTCACTGCACACACTCTTCACTGCACACACTGCTCACTGCACAGACTGCACACACTCTCACTGCACACAGCACACTGCACACAGCACACTGCACACACTCCCAGCACTCACTGCACACACTCCCAGCACTCACTGCACACACTCCCAGCACACACTCTACACTGCACACACTGCACACACTCTACACTGCACGCACACGCTCCCACTGCACGCACACGCTCCCACTGCACACAGTCCCACTGCACACACTCGCACTGCACACACTCCCACTGCACACACTCCCACTGCACACACTCCCACTGCACACACTCCACTGGCACACACACTCACTGCCACACTCCTCACTTCACCCACACTCCTCACTGCTTCACCACTGCTCACTGCACACTGTCTCACTGCTCACTGCACACTGCTCACTGCACACTGCTCACCTGCCACTGCCCTCACCTGCACACTGCTCACAGCACACTCTCACAGCACTCAGTCCTCTCACACCTCATTCTCACAGCACTCCACATGTCAGCAGCCGCCCACCCCTCCCCTCACATTCCGCATCCTCACCCCCCCCCCTCACATGTCCTGCAGCCCACCTCCCCTCACCTTGTCACATTCCCCACCCCCCCCTCCATGATCAGCCTCCCACGCCCCCCCACCCCCCCCCCTCAATCTCATCAATCCCCCCACCCCCCTCACATTCATCCTTCCCCCCCCCCTCCATCCCCCCCCTCATGTCCCCCCTCACTCCCCGCTACGCATCTACAACCCCCCACGTCCCCCTCACATGTCAGCAGCCCCCCCCCCCCCACTCTCACTTCCACCCCCCCCACTGCCCCCTCCGCCTGTCCTCGCTCCACCGCCCGCCGACCTCGCCCTTTTCCATCCCCATGCCCCGCCCGGAACCTCTCACCCTCCCCATTTTCTTCATCCCGCGCCCACCCCGGCACCCTGCACCTTTGCCTTTCGCTCCCCCGGCCTACAGCCGCAGGCGGCCCCGGCCCCCCTTTCCTCCTCCCCCCCCCCACGGACCACGCCCGGCTCCCCTATTCCATCCTCTCTCTCCACCCCCCCCCTCGGATCGGGCGGCTTTGGTCACTCGCTCCCCAGCCGGCCGCGGCCCGCCCCCCCCCCCCGCGTGTTCCTCCTGCCCCCCCGCCCTTCCCCTTTGCCTCCTGCACGCCCCCACCCGTCTCCCTTTCCTCCCTACGCCTCCCCCCCATCGAGACGCTTTCCGAGCTTGGGCTCGCGCCCCCCCCCCCCCGGAGTCTCTGGCCGTTTTTCGTGCCCCCGCCGCCACCCGCCCGCGCCCCGAATGACCTCGGGGACCCCCCCTCGGGCTACTCCTAAGATAGAGGTCATCCCATCATCAGGCTACACACCACCCACACACAACACACACCTACGACCACATTACACACTACCACACACCCCCTCCTTATATCATTCCATGCCACATCCTCTCTCCCCCTTTACAAAAATCCTAATTTTAATTTTTTTTATATGTATTTTTATTTTTTTATAATTTTTTTTATATTGTGTGTTGTTTTTTTTTCGTATTTCTTTTCTTTTATTTGGTATTTTTTCTTTATTTATTGGGTTTGAATCGCCCGCCTTTTTTAAAACTTTTTTTTTAAATTTATTTAATTAACTGGCGCCCGGCCAGAGTCATCGCGGGCCCCACAGAGAGGCCAGACGGGCCGCATGTTGTGCTGGCCTCTTCCTTCCCTCCTCACTCCCTCCCTCCCGAACAGGCGCGCGGCGGCCATTTTTTTTTTAAATTAGCGCGACCCCGTTACTAACGCGGTGGTCTCGGGGTGGACCCCGAGGACCGCGCTATAACGGGGTTTACCTTAATATATATAAAAGATAAGAGAAAGTATACTTAACAGTAATTGAGATGCACGCAGAGGGACAGGGAACGCCAAACCAGTCCAGTAACTATATAACAAAGAAAGGGTCCGCAGCACTCTCCAGGCGAAAAAAAGAAATGTATTGAAACATTGGGCAACCAACGTAACCTAGAGCAAGCAGCGTACGTTTCGGACCCACACGTTCCTTGCTCAAGCTTCCACTGGAAGCATTGTATGCGAGGTGGTAATGGTGAAAGGCAGGGGTGCAGACTTGTCTAAGACATGTGAATGTGCTCACAAGTGATATTCTTTATTACATATATTATTATTATTATTCTTCCCCCCAACAATAGTTTAAAGTGTACAAACCTTTTAACCTCAGGGTGGTTCATCAGGTATTAAATGCAATTTCTAGTATGATGGTATACTGCTGGAGTTGGGAGAGGATATGCAGTTAAGGTACAAGTGGTGGTGTGCATATTGTCCAAGAAGGAATAAGTGACAACTGCTATTGTAATGTAAACTGCAGACCATCTCTGAATGTGGATGTTGATCCAGACTAATATATGGTGATGTGTAAGAGGAGGAATACGTGCCGATATTCTATACACATTCCTTCTTTAACCATTTTCACGCGTACCTTAATCCCCTCAACTCCCACTGTAAACATACTACAAATTAATCTGACAGAAACCAGTGAGCTTCCAAATCTTGTACACTAAACTATTTTGACCAATAAAATGGATTATACTAGCTATTTTTTCTTCTTCAAAATAACATGGTATTGAAATTGTGCCTTCTCCCCCACAACCCAAGAATGGGGGAGGTGGGTGAAAATTTATATATATAATATATATAAACCCTTCCAATGCAAGCGCTGATTTTACAATTAACCTAGTGTATAGAATGTTGGGTGAATGAGTGTTTTGATTCCCCACTAATAAAACACCAGCTACAGTAGCTTTGCACTAATCGGCATTTCCATTACTTCTGGTAATTGTTTTAGCCACTGTAATCCAAATGTGGATACGCAGAGACTGAATTGAGGAGTGATGACCTGGAAACACAGCAATTTGCTGTGATTAGCACTGTGGATGAACACATACAGTAGTAAAGCGGGAAAATCAATAACTATTTGTTTTGAAATCCAAAGTCTCTACAATGTTTGGAAATGTGTGTGTGTGTGTTTTTATATATATATTTTTTTGTTTTAGGTAGGGAAGCTTCGGGAAAAGATCCAAGATGTCAAGCAAGAAAGGGAACAGGAGCAGCACAAACACACTGCATACATTTCCGAACTGAAAGCCAAGCTTCACGAAGAGAAAATGAAGGAGCTTCAAGCCGTCCGTGAGGTGCTAATACGGCAGCATGAACAGGAAATAGCTCGCGTGGTGAAGATTAAGGACAGCGAAGTCCAACGTTTACAGTCTACACTCAATGTGTTGCGCGATGGGGCAGTGGACAAAGTGAAAATAGCCTTGTTAAATGAAGCTAGGGAAGAAGCCAGGAAAACTTTTGATAGCGAGCGCATCAAATTGCAGCAAGAGATATTGGAGCTAAGGGCTTGCAAAAAACAGATGGAGGAAACCTTGAACAATGTTATGCAGGCAGATAAAATGAAGGCCTCAGACCTGCGTGTGGCCTACCAGTCTCATCAGGATGAGATTAGCCGGATTAAACGGGAATGTGAGAGGGATATCCGCAGACTGGTAAGTTTGGACCCTATTTTCTATGTGTGATTTTTCGTTTCCATAAAGCATTAGGATTTTAAAGAGACCCGCAAAATGCCAATCTGTTGGAAATTATACTGCTAAAAATCTGATGCTGTAATTATATTTTTGTTGGGGTTCACAAAGCAGCAATCTTTACAAAATTGCTTCTTTTTTTAATATTCTATAAACCTAGGTTTATTTGGAGGTCAACTGCAATACCTGAAGCTCCAGGTGTTCCCTGGTACCCAAGGAATGAATGTAATTTTATAGTAAAATGAGGTGGACGTTGGGGAAACCAAAAGAACGGTGGCCCCCTCCCGATATTACGACTTTCTGTTGGGTGCTTCTCTGCACGTAATAAAATTGCCGGAGAGCTTGCCCTGCACATTTAGTTAACAGTCTTCAGTACAGTTTACCAGAGGATTAAAGCTTTGGGGGAAGAGACTGGAAGTCCCATTCGGCAGCATGGATCCCCCTGCAGATTTATGGCCGCACACGTGTTCCGGCGCCACAGACCTTTGCCCAAGGTGGTGAGTCTTTCCATGGTGCACCCATGAATATTACAACTTGCAATTTAGTCTCTGTATTCCAGATCCATCTGGTGTAAGCCGTCAGAGGCCTTTTTCATGGCAAGTAGAAAATTAGTCTTTAAGACTTCAGGCCCAGACATCTGTTTCTGTTTGCTGCATTCAAGCTACACAAAACAATAATTTATCAATTGAATTAAAATGCCTACTGAGGCTTATTTAAATGAATCCTGCAATGTTTATATCTTCTATCTAGAACACAGGGATTTAGAACGAACTGGTGCTGATTGTAACTTTTGCTTTCTGTGTTTTTTAAATGCTCCAATTTCCTTCCAGTACAAGGGTAACCGGGACAGATTCCCACGTGCATGCAGTAGGTATTCTATAACAAATGCTTTCCACTTTCTACAGTGCATTTGGCTTTTTGTACCAATTTATCTTTATAATGACATACAAACCAATTTGTCTTTTGATTGAAATAAATGACTTTCCCGTTTTTGATGGACACGTGCAAATCCTTGTGTAGCTACTGTATAGTGTGCATGTCTATTTTCTGCTTTCTTTGTGAGTGTAGTGTTTTTATGTTGGGATTATACTGTACATGTAGCCAGAACTAGTTACTGTGAAATGAGAACTTTGCTGTGTGTTTTTTATGGCAGATTTTTGTAAAGACAAATGATTGTGTTTTTCGCGCGACGGCCGCATCACGTAAACGGTTCAGCCAATGAGGGCGAACCAGCCTCGTGACATCATGGCCACACCTCCGCCACGCCTCACCCGTCGTGAGTGATCTGAGGCCACAGATCGTTCAGACGACAGGCACGCGCCAGCAATCGCCAAAGACTAACAAGCAAAAGTTGTCGCTTCCGGCAACCATGTCTGCTGCGATGGAGCTGCAGGTATCCATGGTTCTGAGTGGGCCTTCCGGCAACGTTAATCTTCCTATGCCCCCATAACCCGTATCAGCGGCACCGAAGACATTAAGCCTGGCTACATCTGTATAAATGTTGCCAAGAAAAGTCTGTCTTGCTTTGGCAATGTTGGTTCCTTTTTATGGGTATTGAAAAATTAACGTCATAGGGCAAGAAACATGAAAGCTGTCAGGCCTGGTGATATGCTGCACTTTACTAGGTCAGACAGCTGTTGGGATACAGGGAGAGTGCCACTGGTTATCAATGACTTCTATAATGGGCAGGTAAAGTGTACACTTCCTCTTCAGTTGCATGGAAGGACCATGTTCTGCTGGAGCTACTGTACAATGCCTGCATTTGGATAATGGATAGGTGCCACTGGATGCATCCAGTGACATAGAGGTCAAAAGAAAAAATGGGGAAATTTAGTATTTCTGCTTATAAATATTTGTTTATATTTGTATATGTGAGTGAGGTTCAAGTGACCCCCCTCCTCCCTGTTTCCAAACTCGCCCTGCCCACCTTTACATAGCAAGTCTTAAGACAGCTGTGACTGACTGGTCTATTAAGACTTATTCTTCAAATTTAGAGCGGTAATGAGAACGTTTGCAGAGATAGTGTTAGGACTCGCAGAAAGCGTGCACACCGTCACGTGGTCTGCAAGCTTACACATGCTTTGCCCAAATAATTTAAGTACTGTAAGTGACCCTCACTTATGAGCGAAAAACAGATTTCCGTATTTAACTTTACGATTTGCCATGTTGGATGTTGCATTGAGGCTCGGTCTTTTCAAAGGTCTTCAAGGCGCCACGGCCTGGGGAACACACAAACCTTGCACCATTTTTGAGACACTGGAATACTATTTGACATCAGTACTATTCCAAAATGAAAGCTTGCACAATGTAAAAGTATTTCATATGAATGTTTGCCTCTTTAAATACAAACCTGAGTTGTGTGAGATGTTGCAATTTTCCATGTATCCCATCTATATGTAACGGTTTTTCTGGACCCCTCCTGACCCACCCAATCTCAGATTGACCCCTGTGGTCTAACCGGTCCCCATTACATGCATATGTCTGGTGGTGCACCTGTTGGCTACAGGACTCCTGAGTCTCCTGCATGATGTTGGTATGGGGAATGTCGGCCAGACAGGCAGCTGAGGTAGTGTGCTTGAGTCCTACCTACATACAGTGCAGCGCCTCCACCTCATCAGAATCTCTGCGTCCGCAAGGAGATGGTTCTGATGAGGAACTCCTCTGTGGTGCCTTCCTCTGTGGAGTAACTTCACACTCACACATGGGGGTTCTTGTGAATAAGGGCATCTTTATTGATGGTCCAGGCAGACTGCCCCTCGCAGCAGACAGCTCAGCTGCTCGTCTTGTACAGCACTCTCTTTCAGAAGAATCTGCCCTCCCAATGGAGTTGGATCACCTCTCCCCTCAGGGAGATCACCCCCTGTGCCAGGTCCCTGGACACAGTGCAGGCACTTTATTTGTGCCTGTCAGCCTTACTGCTGTAACCTCAAACTGCTTAACACTTGAACTTGAACACACTCCTCGAACACTCTGTCAAGACACACTAACTTTGGGCAATGCTCTGTGCCTTATATAACGTTGGGAAAAGCCACATATCTGATGTCACTAACAGTGGACTCAGAGCATGTTGCCACTCCCCTTGACTACATATGACACCTCACCAGGGTGTGAGGGCAAACCTCCATGATTGATGCTGGCAATCCTGTATATTTACCAGGCTTACTGCCAGCATGAGAGAGAACTGTATACCATTTTTAAACATGGCTACATTCTCCCCCTGGTGAATCCCAACCTCCCATCTGGGACCTAAATTTGTCAGATCTTCCTCCAGGCAGCACAGCAAAACATAACAATACACATGATACAAATTTCACATATACAGTTCTCTTGATATTTTACATAATAACAGTCTCAACCAGTGCCTGCTGACCAGCAAACCGCACTGCTCCTAAAGAGTACTCCCCAGTATCTTCCTAATAATAGTGCCTGGGGTCTGGCTTCTTTACTTCCCGGCCAGCGATATCCTTGACCGTCACGCTATATTCCCTGGGTAGCCCATTCTCCGGCCTATATTCTACCTTGTGCATAAACACATTGCGCCCAATGCTCCATACCCTCATGAGCTGCTCAATCCTCTCCTCCGCCCTGTGCCCAGCGCATCCACCACCCTTGGTCAATATATACTCCTCAATAGTTTCCCGTAACCATCCATGCCTCTGGTCCTCTATCTCCTGCATTAAGGGTTCAGGGACATAAGGGTACTCCAACCCGTGGGATTTTTTGTATTTGGTCATTATGGCCCTTTCAGCCCTGCTAGTCCTGATCAGTCTGGCGTTGCCTGCCCTGCCTGGCATCACCCATGACAACGGTTCATCAGGCTCTACGGGGTCCCTGAATCTGGCTGTTCCCTTGGGATCCACTACCCCTACATTGATGTCATGCTACCTTAGCCTGAGCTCTTCCAGCCGTTCTTCCTCAGTGAACTCCCCTACTCCCCACCAGTAATCCACCACCCCTTCCCGGCGTAATATGAAACGGGTGCGATCCAGCGAGGCCTCATACCCTTCAAATTTGGCGCCCACCACCTGGCCTCTCTCTCCCTAGCCTCCTCTGGTACTGCTACAGTACCCTCACTGTCCTCTAACTCCCTGCCAGAGGATATCCCCGAGGTGCCAGCAGATCCGGAGTTGGACCCTAACCGTTTGGGCCTACTGGTGACACTGACACTGGCAGTACTGGGGCATTCACTAGAACAGGACACCTGTCGTGTGTATCTTCCCCCTCCCGACCCATCATCCGACGTAAAGCATTCGCCCCAGTCCAGATTCTCCCCAGTCCGTTCTTCCGAAGTGGCTCGGGACTCCCCAGACAACCCTTGGCTCGACTGGGACCCATAGTAAAAAGTGACAGGGGCAGGGGCTTTAACTATGGCTGGGGGTTGGGCATAGGGAAATACTGCCGGCATCCGCGGGGCTATGACCCGCAACTCTTCGCTACCTTGCCCGGTGCCATCGGACTGGCCTTCCGGTTCTCCCGTCTCGCTGCTCCCAGGCTTCCGCAGGGCGTGCCAGCTCTTCCCGGATCCAGGCGATCTGGTACAGCTGGTTGGTCGCGAGGACGCGGCCATCTTCCATCCGGCTCCGCTTTGTCCGCCGGATGTGATGTCATCAATCTTGCGGGACTCGCTGCCGCCATCTTGGGTTGGGCTCCCCACCGGAACCTCTTCTTCCAGAACGACGTCCGCCGCCGGAAGTGATGGTCCTGCTCTCCGCTCCGCTCGGGCCCGGACTAGGCCTTTCTCCGCCGTTGCCACCACCGGCGCCTTGAGAGGGCAAGGCTGTCACTTACCGCTCCGTAGGCTCGGGATGGTTCCTTCTCCGCCGTCGTCTCCGCCAGTCACCACGGCCGTGGGACTCCGCCTCTCCGGTTGTCTCTGCACCGGTGACTTGCGACTCCGCTCCGCCGCGACACAGATAAGTGCCGGTTCTCTTGCAGCACCGCTGTAGTGGTCCGCCGGTAGGCGCATCACCACCGTCGTCGGGGTCGCTTGCTCCTCGTCCGAGGAATTGAACTCCGATTCAGGGAGTGGCACTCTTGTCGGGGACCGCTGGTGAGGTTCTCGCTCTCACCTCGCGTACATGTCCCTTTCTCCTCAGGCTCCGTTTTTATCATAAGAAGCGATCCCCATGCGCCGGGATCCACGGTTCCTTCCAGGCCGCACACGGGGCTTCAGCTGTCAGCATGGCTGTGTCCGCTCCCGCCTCCACGGTCTGTACGGGCACAAAAGGTTGTACGGCCCATAAGTAATGGATGCCACATTGAGGGCATCTGGACGTGGTGCTGACCGCACCAGCCGGCACTGCATACACAGGCATTTGACGGTCTCTTTACCACCCGCCGTGAGCACCAGGAAGCCTCCTGGAGCCGAATAGGGGTGGGCAGAGATGTCCAGATCTTCATTAGTTTTGCTTGCCATACTGGTGACAGGAGACACTTTTTGCATAGGTCTTTCCTGCTTGCCAGCTCCTCGCAACTGAAGAGCAGGGGCTGGTTTAGTAACTCCTCCCCCCTCCAGCTCCATTCGTAATTGGCATAATTGGAAACCACTCCCCCTGGTTGAGATTAGGGGAGGGTCCCACAAGTTCACAGGGTGACTCAGCACTGGGGCTGAGCTTGTCACTATCCATGAGGGCGCGGCCACAGCTTTCGCGCCATACCCCCCAACAGGGTGGGGTTTTCCTTTTGGCGCCACTCCCGGCCAACTTTCTGCAATTTTAGCATTTGCCGAATTTTCTGCACTCGGCCCACGTGGTCTCCCAGGGATGTGGGAGCCGCCATCTTGGTTCGCCCGGCCACTCTCAATAGCAACTGAGGTAGATTTTTGTGTAGTACTCGCCGTCTGGCAAGCAGCTTCTCCATTTCCTCCACACACCACCACAATGTCCTCATTACTGTCCTCCAGGGTATCACCCCGCGGTCCTAGGCAGGACCAAAACGGCGCGGCCACCGCTTTCGCGCCACTCCACAGCAGGCTAGCCAAAGTCACTTCAGTAGCTTGCTCTTCCGTGGAACGCACACCACATGCGCTCCCTCCATCTGCCTCCTTCCGCCACCTTGGACCTTCTGCGCCGCGCGGATCCTCCATTCTTGCGGTCGCCATCTTTTCACTGTATCTGTTATTACACATGGAGCTCCTCTCTGCGGGGCAGCTGCCATACCGATGCAATAAAGAATGCCCGATGCACCACCTGTGTACCTAATGTAGGTCTGACTCGTGTTGCACTACCTCAGGCTAGGCTCACTCTCTCTGTGTATGCTGTGTCTCTCCTCTCCCCAGTCTGTGCTGACCGTGGTAAGTGGTCTGGAATGGGCTAGAGTACTCTGGCTTCTCCATGCAGTACTGGGGCGTCTACCTACTATTGGCCAGCCTAGCGCAGACCCTCTCCAGGATTCCTGACCTCGTTAACAGGCTATCCCTTTAGGCATCCTACCGACTAGCTGCCTAAAGGTGACTAGAACAGCTATAGCCCTGTCTCCAGACCCACTAACTCCTTCCAGGATCCTAGGTCGTCCCTGCGAGCTGACAATTCCATCAGGCCCCCTGACTACCCCTAGGTTCCGTCCCAAACACTGCACTGACTGGCAGCATACACACTCCCTGTTCCCCAGTGTGCCTAGCAAAAGCCTGTCCTGTTGACACAGATCTCAGCAGCTCGCCTCCAAATGTAATGGTTTTTCTAGACCCCTCCTGACCCACCCAATCTCAGATTGGCCACTGTGGTCTAACCGGTCCCCATTACATGGATGTCTGGTGGTGCACCTGTTGGCTACAGGACTCCTGAGTCTCCCGCATGATGTTGGTATGGGGAATGTCAGCCAGACAGGCAGCTGAGGTAGTGTGCTTGAGTCCTACCTACATACAGTGCAGCGCCTCCACCTCATCAGGATCTCTGCGTCCGCAAGGAGATGGTTCTGATGAGGAACTCCTCTGTGGTGCCTTCCTCTGTGGAGTAACTTCACACTCACACATGGGGGTTCTTGTGAATAAGGGCATCTTTATTGATGGTCCAAGCAGACTGCCCCTCGCAGCAGACAGCTCAGCCGCTCATCTTGTACAGCACTCTCTTTCAGAAGAATCTGCCCTCCCAATGGAGTTGGAACACCTCTCCCCTCAGGGAGATCACCCCCTGTGCCAGGTCCCTGGACACAGTGCAGGCACTTTATTTGTGCCTCTCAGCCTTACTGCTGTAATCTCAAACTGCTTAACACTTGAACATGAACACACTCCTTGAACACTCAGTCAAGACACACAAACTTTGGGCAGTGCTGTGTCTTATATAACGTAGGGAAAAGCCACATATCTGATGTCACTAACAGTGGACTCAGAGCATGTTGCCACTCCCCTTGACTACATATGACACCTCACCAGGGTGTGAGGGCAAACCTCCATGATTGATGCTGGCAATCCTGTATATTTACCAGGCTTACTGCCAGCATGAGAGAGAACTGTATACCATTTTTGAACATGGCTACATATACATAAGTGTAAATCAATACATACTGTATACAGTATGGGTTAATATTACCATGCTGCCACCTAGTGGTGGTATAAGATAACAGGAGGAAAGTATGACGTGGTGAAGAGGGAGGGAGGTTGTAGGAGAGGGAAAATTGTATTGTTGTTCATGTCATCTGCAAACAGCAAGTTGTCTTCCAATAGACATCATTGTTTAACATGATAATCTTGGCCAAGAATGCTTTCTGCGTAGAGGTCCGTAGTAAAATGTCCAAAATATACCGTTATTATTTGGTTGACTCTACATTCTTGGCATGGGTTTAGGTATACATAGCATTGAGAAAAAGCATAAAAAACAGATTTATAGACTGTGTATTCAACTCTCTAAATTAAACAACTGCAGCAGTGCCTCTCAAAGCTGGTTACCATGGAAACAGTTCTTTTGAATACTATTCAGAGAATCGTGCAACATTTACTGTTTTTATATATATATATATATATATATATATATATATATAGCAGAAGGGGGCACCACACAGCGGCAGATCGGGAGCGAGCACACGTCACTGGGAGACTCATGAATATTCATGAGTCTTCCACTGACTGCCGGAGGCAAATTATAAACAAATGCCAGCTTTTAATATGTCACAAAAATTTCGCCCATTAATACATGGAGAACGGATTGACTGACAGCTATACAGTTCTTTAGGTAAATAGAGATTGCCCACATGAAGCTATTAAAGTAAAAAAATTAATTAAAAAAACAAACAAAAAAAAGACTGAACTGCAGCTTTAATGTGTTGGCTATTCTTCTGTTCATCCTAAGTTGTTATAACATAGAGAATTGACACTGCTTTGATGCCCCGTGTTTGAAAGCGAGTTTTATGCAAGTGTTCAAATCAAACTGAAAATCAGATTTTCGGTTTCGATCCGGTTGTTTTCCCCTTTGGTTTTGCCAGAAGAATTGCATCAAAATTCATTTTATATAGGCATATCTGCTGTACCTTTTTTCTATTATTTTATTTTATTATTCTTTTGTGTTGGCAACATTTTCTGTTGCTAAAAATACCAAGCATTCTATGCCTCTTTCATGGGACTCTTTCCAACGTATTAATACTTTGCCAGTACACATGTAGCCCGACTAACACTACTCTGAGCCATGGCAAGAGGCTGCATTGTAAACAGAGCGACGCTTTCCCTGCCGTCTGGGATTGCTTCAGTTGTTTTCACTCTAACCCCCAACTGTGCAGCAAGTTTGGGCTACATTATAGTGGCAGGCATTCTCGATGTCTTTAACCCTATCAGTGCCATGTGGCTTACTCTGTAAGTCGCGAGGGCCGGCACGACATGGTACGTCATGTTAAAAATGCTGGTTTTCTAGGGAGATTGGATTCACGGCTCCATTTGAAGCTGGGGAAGGAACGCCATCGGAACTGGAATATCTTCCACTTCTGTTCGCGACATGGGGAGTCTGCCCACGGCCACGTGATTGCTATACGAAGTGATCACATAGTTGAGGTCTTCCAGCACTCAAAGGGTTCATCCTGTGGGATCCTACTGGTTCTTTCTCATGCAGTGAAATAAATATTTGAGATCCTATTCAGTAAAATTAAACAGTATTTGTTCTGCCCGATTTATTTTCCCAATCAAATTTTTATTTCAATCCATGGAAATCAGTCGCTTGAATGTCACGGTGCTGTCGGGTCTGCTTTTTAAAGTTGGGTTTTTTTTTTTTTTGTTTGTACAGAAATCCGCTTTTACATAAAAACAAACAGTCCAGATGTTCTGTGGCTTTGGTTTGTAATAATGTTGATCCACCTAGTCTGGCTGTTTTCTCTACTTTGTTCAATACCATAGACCAATGATTCCCAACTCCCAGTCCTTCAGGAACACCAACAGTGCAGGTTCTAAGGATACCCCGGCTTGAGCACAGGTGCTTCAGTCAAAAATGATTGGGCCACATGTGCTAATGAGAACAGCCTTAAAACCTGCTCTGTTGGTGATGCTTGAGGATTGGATTTGGAAACCACTGCCATATACTGTATTATATCTTTGGCATTATGTACATACTGGTACCATTTTAATTACTTTGCGTGAATACATATTTTAAATTGAGCTCCTCTCTTTCCCCACCAGCTGTCCTCCATCTGTTTCAATGCTGAGCTCTCGTTTCCCGTTGGCGTTTTCTTCGGCTTGCTTTTGACATTATGCAAGGTTCCTGCCCTGAGCGGTGTGTAGTATTTTAACTGTTCTATCAATGTTACCTTATCGAAATGTTGCCTCATCTTTTTCAGATGGATGAAATAAAAGGGAAAGAACGAGTAATCGTGGCTATGGAAAAGGAACTTGGTGTGCAGGCGGGTCACACACACAAACTCCTGCTACAGAAAGAAGCTTTGGATGAGCAGCTGGTCCAAGCAAAAGAAGCAGAGCGTTATCACTGCAGTCCAAAGAAAGAGCTTCCTACGGGCGCTGCTGATCTCTCCGACCTCATGGGAAATGCGGTAAACACTAAATATGTCCTGTTTCACCGTGAGTTCTCGAGGGGCCCACGGTGCCACGTGCCGTAATGTACTCGTGATTACTTGGAGTCCTCTTCCTGTAAGATCGCTTGTGGCGTGCAGAACACGATTTTACCTACAGAAATGAGCAATTGGATTATGACGTCGCTACTGCATCATGGGGCCCCTGGAGTATCCGACCCCATGATTTACTGTAGTGTAGCTACTGATGCAGCGGCCATTATTCGAACACATCTCGGCGCCGATTTTGAGTTCTCTGCTGTTTCCCACGCAGCATGAACGCGGCCAATCACCCCAGGCACCCGCGCTTATCGCGGATGTTTTGTTTGAATTTCATGGATTCTGTTCCTTCGTTTGCAATAAAATGGATGAATTGTAATGTGTACAGCACTGTGCTACTGTGTCAATTTCATGTTTTTAATAGCCATAACACTAAAATTCATTTTTCTGCTCTCGCCGCGCTTGCCTCTTAGTGCGGGAGGCTGGAATTCATCCCGCGGTTTCAAATCGGGATTCCGATGTACATGACGCGTGAAGTGTTCGAATAATGGCCGCTGCGTCAGTATGTCCCTGAGCACCCAAAGGGTTAGTTACAACTTGAATCTGATTCAGATGAATTACTTTAGTGATTTGCTCTCATATTAACAAAATTACTAAAATTAAACCTAGTTACTATACAGTGCTTCAAAAAAGAAATATTTCAGTTATTGTTTGGTGCCAACTCTATAATTAGCACTATGGGTAAATAGTTGTCCGTTCTGCTACCTGCACACTTGCAGTTTTCCTTTTTATTTGTTCTGGCTCTGGTTGCATTTGGGAAATGTGACTGTTAGAACCTTTTCAAATAAGTAACATTAACTTATCACAGTATGAAACGGTAGAAAATTATGAATACCTAGTTTGGCTGATTTAGGTTACGTATTAAAATCCCAGCTGCACAGCTCAGCAGGAGCCTAATTGGCCCTTATAAAAAAGTGTTAATAAAATATGCCGAAATAGTTCAATAGTTTAGAGTGTTCACTATTGCTAATGTGTGACCAGTATTTAAGCAAATATTTAATTTCTGCAGTCTCAAGAAATTTATACCTTTAGACATGTTGGAGCATCCGGTCTACACAGAGAGAGGCTTAGATGATCGAAATTTCATTTAATTATTATAGTCGTTCTAGTGACTTAGTATGGTGATAATGACAACATTTAACATCAGGGTATGTATTGTGTGTAAATTCAATAATATCCTATCTATCATATTATCTATCTATATCATCTACACTTGGAATTAAAATGTAATGCACTTATTTCTCCCCTCGAAGGATCAGCATGTTGATGACCGAGACCAGAGACGATTTCAGCTGAAAATTGCTGAGCTTAATGCTGTGATCAGGAAGCTGGAGGACAGGAACACTCTTTTATCAGATGAAAGGAATGAACTGGTAAATTGGCAGGGAAAAGCTCAAAATATTGTATCAGGCTTCACTTTAATAGCCGAGTCCCAGGTAGCGCATGCTTATTCTTATTCAGTGGGGTCCTTAAAGCTGCAGTTTGAAAAAAGAAAAGAAAATTCCTTTCAATATGTGCATCAATACAATCTGCACACTGACAGTCTCTTTGCTCTGGGTTATTTAATTCAGTTATTGCTGCAAAACAGTACCCACGATGGCAGTTACTAGATACATTTGGTGCACTGCTAGAGAGAGGGCAGGGCTCATGAGCCAGAACCTGTCTCAGAATGGAAGGGGATGTGACTTTATAAATGGTTTCTATAGAAACCAAAATGCTTGCTACATTAGAATGTCTTTAAAAATTGTTTTAAAAAAAAATGCTACAAGTATTTTCTCATAGCAAAGAACTGATTTACTTTAAAAAATAAAAACCACACGTAGGATATTGCTTGAACTGCAGCTTTAACACCGTGCTGGTACAAAAGAATTACATGGGAAACTAAGAAAAATATTTGAGAACTCAATATTAGGAAGAAAAAGAAGTCGTTCCAGATATTTAAAAAAATAAATAAATAAACAAAAGTAGAGGGAGGACACGGGTTAGCTGACTTAGCAGTGCCATATAAAGCTGCTCCTTCTCTCCTCTACCCTTCATTATCTGTGTCCTACCAGTTAGGAGGTGAACCTCTTGGATTTTAGGTTTTCTTGTTGTTGATCGGACTGCCTGTGGGCCAGCTTGGGTGCAGAATTTATCCATGCACTGTAGTCTGTATCCCTGTTTCTATCCAGTCACCAAGACTCCCCTTAAGGCCATGTTCCTGCCTCAATGGACATAAACTCTGCTCATTCAGTGGCACACGTTTCTGACTGCCTGTAGGGGTTCTGCAGTTGCGTGACCAGCTGCTTTAACCTATCCCCCTCCACTTTAGATTGGGGAGGAGGGTTTGACCTGTGCCTTTATCCATGTCTCTTGCCTCAATCTTGGGTGGTCCGTCATCCATCTGAGGTTCTTTGGACTATGTGCTGGTGTCTCGTGTCCAAGTGGTCCCCTGGCTTCTATCGGGCTAAGTGTGTTCCATTGTTGGCCAGCTTCTCGTTCCTGCTCAGACTTGTATTGAGTGGTGGGCGGGGCTCTGAATCAAGAATTCGGATTGTTTCCCTTAGCGGTAAATGGTATGCAAACCTTTAAAAAGAAAATCAAACAACCAACCATGGCTTCTTCCGATGAATCCAGATTTGCTCACTTTTTCAACCGAAAGATGTTGTCCTGTGGCTGAGGTTGAGCGGGAAGCTATTATGTGGGATGTTTTTCGGCCAGTCAGACACAAATGCAGTCAAAGAAGTATCCCACCTCTAGGACATTGTGACGATCAGGGGTAATCTGGCCTGTAATAAAGAGGTTATACCCGGTAAGTTAGCCCTAATTCGTGTGGGAAGAGAAAGGGATAATGTACTATGTATGTGTATTCCAAAGCACTTTTATTCCCTGTGAATTCAATTCCCAAGTCTAGTTAAGCAGGCAAATGAGGTAAAGTGTTTTGTGATCTATGGGTAAGCACTGTGATGTAATTTGGGAGTCAGCCCTGCAAAGTGTTCAGCGGATTATGTGACTGTATGTGACTTAGATTTAATCAGGTGAGGTTCCTACAGATAACGGTGCATTGAGGATGAGCTGGGAGCTTTGGGAGTCCCTGACTTCAAAGGGCATCCAGTGGCTTTGTTGCGAAGGTGTCTGGAGATATTCAGGACTATCAAGCTGCAGAGCCAGAAGGAGTGGGGATGGGCCAGAGAACATAAAGTATCTGCCATCAACCCCTCCTGTGGGTTACACCAGGGGGGCGCAAACTTTTTTCCCTGTGCCCCCCTGCCGGATGTCCTCCACTCCGCGCGCCCCCTCCCTCCTCCTCCTTACCTTAATTCCCGGCGTCTGGACGTCCATAGCAACGTGACGTCACATGACCCGACGACGCGTTGCCATGGCGACGCGTCTCCAGATGCCGGCTGAATCAAGGTAAGTAGGTTTACAGAGACCCTGCAGCTCCCCGGCGCTTAATTTTTTTTTGTACTTACATTTTTATTCCGTTTAGACAGGAAAGGACAATGCACCATCAGCTTAAGTACAGATTACAAAATATATAATTCAAATACAATAGTTCACTAGAACCTATACAAGTAAAATGGCTATAGCAAGTATTGGGAGCACTTCCTTTCTTCTTAGTTAATAAAGGCAAGAATTTGAGTTTTATCCACCCACCTGTAGACATGACCTGGTTTCCCCTAGTCAAAGGAAATCAACTTGGTGTAGTGGTGGGTCTTGGTCCTAAGAGGTAAAGAGGGAGGAAAGGAAAGACAAAGTAGACAGACAAAGAAGGGGAAAAGACAAGGGAGTGGGAAAGAGAAGAGTGCGGGAGGCTTTCTGATAGGTACAGTATTTCAGGAGGTGTTAATGACCAATTGTTTTAAATTTAATACAAGGTTTTGACAAATGATTACGTCAATTTTTTAAGGTTTGGATTTCAGCACTCTGTGCTGTTACAAAGATCTTACTGTGAACCAGTACATACAAGCATTTAATGTTGGTGGCCAAATTAGACCCAGAGTTGGGGACTGTACAACCATGTGACTTGGACATGGTTCTGGAGGCACTGAAATCGGCCTCTTTCAAACCTCTAAATACAAGATGTATTACGTGAATTTCTCAGTAAATTCGCAAGGCGAATTGTCTTAACTTATTTTTTTATTTTGTAATATGATGTTTATTTTTCATCATAACAAGATAGTTCTGAGAAAAGTTCTGTTACTTCGAACAAAATCAGTTTTTAGCTTCCATTTAAACCAGGTGGTTCTTTCATTTTTGGCCGGTGGGTGTGCGGGTGTGGGTGTGGCGCGTGGTGTGTGTGTGTGTGTGTGTGTGTGTAGAAGCCCCTTCAAGAATATAGGCTCATTTTAGAAGTGCAATGACCACATCCCGGGCAGACAAGAAACAGACCACTGCCGAACAACTATGCAAAGCAGAAACCTGGTCTTCACTACGGTACACACATTCAACTATTACAACTTGCATTTTCAAGCATCCGAGGAAGATAGCTTCAGGAGGAACATCCTCAAGGTGATGCACTGTGATGAAGTCATGCTCAGGAAAATATATCTATTTTTTTTTCTTGCCATTAAATTCATTTTTATTACAGTAGTCTCCATGACTGTTCATTTTTGGTTCCTGCCCATTGGTCTTATCCGCTCTTCAGTTTCTCGCTACATTGTGGTGTGGGAGCTTGGGTAGATGTACAGTATAACTGATGGTAGATGAGGAGCACTTTTGTATGCTACGGTTTGAAGTCTGCTGACCTGTATTCTGCTTCCAGCTGGGAGTCACCTAAAACATTGAGGTGATGCACTGTCCTTGCGAGACTAGGAGAAATTAATTTAGACCTACTGTAAGGAAATGTTCTGTTGTGCTCGGTGTCTCCACTGCCATTTTTGAACTCGCATTACACCGCAGTTAAAGTAGCATCTGGTTCTCATAGCAACACAACATCCTTAGCATGCGGCATTCTATGCGTCCCAGAAGTATTACTTTTTGTGCTGCAATACCTGCTCGGGCCACATTGCAGATATGTGTACAGCATTTCTTTTTCTGATTGCATTGCTCTCATTGAAGTTTATTGGATGTAGTCTTGATTTTCAATTGCCTTTTCCTGTGGTTCAGTGTAAAAAAGTTAATCGCCCTCTGGGGAAATATGACATTTTTATTTTTGTGCCATATACATGGATTTTTAAACCAAGGCCAATGATCAATGGTGTTATGACTACTGGTGACGGGGAACCTTCTAATTGTGTGCTATGTACTATGACCCTTCCCAATCTTTCCATGTTCCTTGTACATGAATGCAGGGAGAACCTTCTGTAGCACAGTCCTGCGTGTAATGTTGAACATCTGATTTTTATTTTATTTTACATTTTCAGCTGAAACGTATTCGAGAAACTGAAAGCCAACTTAAGCCTCTTCTTGAGAAGAATAGACGGATGTCCAAAAAGCATGAGGACACATTGCAGACAATTCAGAGAATGGAAGAAAAAATCAAAACTCTTTCAAGGGAGAATGCAGAATCGGTAAGGAGTAATGGCAGAGTTCAGGGATGGTCATTGCAAACGTACAACTGGAGGGCAGAAATAGGAGGGGGGGGGGTTTAATTTTAATTTTTAAATGAAATTATTTGTATTTTTTTAAAGAAATTACAGTAACTTGTTCAGTAGCAGTAAGGGTATTCATTAGCAACCACAGCAATTCTATATCAAATGCTTGGAAAGATTTTAATTTAAAATGGTTAATAGAAACTATTAAGGATAGCAATTGTTATAAGAAGGGCGTATAAGAACTGCTTTCTGGTATTGGTTTAAACTTTCTATGTGGTCCTACTCTCTTTGCCAGATCATCCACCAGAACAATATCTATGGCAAAAACATAAGGAAGGAAAGGAGTTAATCAAATGAAAAAATAATGAGACTAAGTGCTGCTGCAAAAAAAGAAGTGGGAACTAAAGTTGGGTGAACAGGTTTAAAGCGGAAATAAGACACTATTTTACTTCTATTTAATTAAAGAAACTGCCTGTCAGTCTTATATTCATCTTGCAAAATACACAATATACAAAATAAAGTATATCTGTATACACAATAAATTGTATTAAGTCATAATTGTCTTCAGAAGGCTCATAATGGAGATTATTCTGCCACTACATTGGACCTGTTATTTGTGAATAATAAAAAATAAAATAAAAATCATGTACAATATCAATGTATTTTGTTTGAACACTTTCACACAACTTTAGTTCCAATTAATTTCTTTGGTGTGTAACCTTTTGTTATATTTGAGATTTGTACTTCCATTCTATAGTCATATACAATTTTGATGTGTATGTATTTTGGGGGGGGGGGGGGTGGGTGGGGCGAGGGAAAGAATGGGTTTGTGTGTCTGTACAGTTGCATGTCTTTTCCTTTTTGGTTTTAGCAAATGGGTTAACAACATCAGTACTACAAAGGATATGCAGTGTAGCAAAGAAGGAAGAACAAATATAACTTGTGTATTCAATTCATTGGCAGAATTCAGGAGAGGGAATACATTTATAGCAAAAGTTATGCAAGTTTCTTTAAAGGAGCTTTACCTGTGGGAAGCGGTGGGTCAACGGAACCCTGATGATTTGCTATCTGGGGGACACTTCCTCCCAGAGATACTTGCATCGGAAGGTGATGCCGGTACAGTATCTCACTTCTGTTTAAAGGGCCTGCAGGCCAATCGGAAGCTGCAAGCGATGACGTCAAGACTTTCTATTGGCCCGCAGGACCTTTAAACAGACCTTTTCTGTGCCCATCCCGAGCTGGAACCGGCAGCCCCTTCAGATGTAAGCAGCTCGGGAAGTGGGGTTCCCGGAGTGGAAGTCAACGCGGTTGAGCTCTGGAGACCCCTGCTTCAAACCTATTAAAAAGGCAAACCAAAAATCCCCAAGAAGTAAACCCCTTTAACTGAGCGAGTTAATCTATGGAGTTGGCTGCCTTCCATCAGAGTAACATTACACCAGCATTATCTTATCCGACCATCCGTTATAAAATGGCCTTTTTTCAGAGGGCTTGTTTTCTGAATAATGGCATTTGGCGAGATCTGATCCTTTTCTCTTTTCAATGAGAAATCTGCAGTGCTCATGTTTAGACTGTGTCAGATCGTGCATTGAAGTGATATTCTGCAAGCAGTGGCTGATTTGCAATTTTGCTGCCCTTAAACTTTTCGCCTCGCCCTTTCCCCAATACACATAATACCCCTGTCTCCCCAATAGAAATACTACCGCCCTCTCTCCAATACACATAATACCGCCCTCTCCCCAATACACATACTAGCGCCCTCTCCCCAATACACATACTACCGCCCTCTCCCCAATACACATACTACCGCCCTCTCCCCAATACACATACTACCACCCTCTCCCCAATACACATAATACCGCCCTCCCCAATACACATAATACCGCCCTCTCCCCAATACACATAATACCGCCCTCTCCCCAATACACATACTAGCGCCCTCTCCCCAATACACATACTACTGCCCTCTCCTCCAATACATATAATACCACCCTCTCCCCAATACACATAATACCGCCTTCCCCAAACACATTATACCGCCCTCTCCCCATTACACATACTACCGCCCCTCTCCCCAATACACATAATACCGCCCTCTCCCCAATACAGATTCTGCCCCCCAAAATAGAATCCCACCACAACAGAATCCCCTACCCCACAAAACAGAATCTGCTCCCCTCCCCTCCAAACTGATTCTCACCCTCCCAAACGGAATCTCTGTCCCTCACTCATCTTAGTGCAGGGGTGCGCAAACTTTCCCCGCTGCACCACCCTGCCTGCTCTCCCCCCCAACCCCTGCTTCCGCCCCCCCCTTACCTGGGTTACGTGACATCACAATGCCATGACAACGTGACAGCACGTAACACCCGGCATCATTTGCCACCGCATTGCCATGGCGATACATTGCCGGCGACAAGGTAAAGGACGTTGTCTACGCGATCACCCGCCATTAATTTAAATGCTTTGGGGAAGAGCACAGCGCCTCAGCAACCGCCGCCCCTTCCCCCATGGAAAATCTTGCGTCTCCCAGTTTGCGCGCACCTGCCTTAGTGGATTCTCCGCTTCTGATGCCTGCTGCACTCTCCTCGCGCAAGCAACATTGAGAATTGCAACATTGTTCCCGCGCTGTTCAGTTGCTTGCAGGCCCCGCCCATTCAGACATCCCCTCCAATCCAGGCTCTAGCGAGGAGGTGAGCCTGAGGACGGTGATGTCCGGAAGATGCAGAGAAATCTGTCGCCCCCCCCAAATTCTGCCGCCTGGGCCTGATGTCAAATCTGACACAGTCTGCAAGCATGTTTGTGGCTGTGTCGAAAAATGTAAAGCCACACCGTGTGCCATAATGTTGACATGTAAATTGTTTTTTTTTTTTAATTTTCTTTAGAAAGAAAAATTATCGACACAGAATTCTTTGCGGCATAATGTGTCCTTGGATGGTTTTGGCACCGTGCAAGAACAAGAAATCGAATTCCTGCGGTTACAGGTCATAGAGCAGCAGCAAATTATTGAGGACATTACAGTGGTAATAAATTCAATACTATCCATAGTGTACTGTGTGTAATACAATCTTTTTTGTAATATCACCTTCCTGACATGCTGAGTGGCCTTATGCAACCTTCCCTGTCATCGCTCTCCATTCCTTTTTAAATTGTAAGCTTCTCGGAGCAGGGATCTTATTAGTTATGTTGTAGGTTGCATGTATTTCGTTTGTTGTCCTTGCCCTCACATTGTGCTGCAGGATATACTGGGAACCATATTAAAAAAAAAAAAACAGTCTTTGAATTAATTTAAAAAAAGTAAATCTCTCTTTTGGCTGCCTGACATTGCTCCAGATTGACTTCCCCCACATAGGTTCCCGGGAATTGATATTCGTTGACCTTGTTGGCACCATATTGGTAAAAAAAAAAAACACAGTGCAACATAAGCACCAATATACTCTATTGAAAAGGCTAGTCCGTCCCATGGTCACCTTATTAAACCGTTTTTAAATGGTGCAATGTGATAGGGAAGTCCTGCAATCGCTGATGACTGACCATCGTGTTACATGGCTGCCTGTTTTGAAAATGCAGCTGCTGTGGCTTTCTGCGGCTGCACCATCCTCCAATGAGACGTTTCCACTGTTCCAGGAAAGTCCAGACTAGCTACATCTGTATAGGAAAATGAACATTGAATTGAAATGCCAGGGCAGAGACTGGTGCATATTGTACACAGACTAGGGGCTGCCTTGAGTGGCGGGGAGATATTAAGGTGCAAGTGAGGGCAGAAATGGGTGAATCGTACCGGTTATCCAAATGGCTATATAGACATATTTGTGAAAACTAAAAGAAACAAACTAGGGGGAAAGGTAATTTTTAGACACTAACAGAAGAGTTAAGATGTTTCAGTAATTGGTTTGTGTGTATTCGGTTACATACTGTATGTAACCCTGTTAGCATTGTGGAAGAGAAGGGAGCCCCACGCCCCCCTGGTGGCGCTACTCAGAAGATACGGGTATTGTACAGGCATACCCCGCATTAACATACGCAATGGGACCGGAGCATGTATGTAAAGTGAAAATGTACTTAAAGTGAAGCACTACCTTTTCCCACTTATCGATGCATGTACTGTACTGCAATCGTTATATACGTGCATAACTGATGTAAATAACGCATGTGTAACAGTCTCTATAGTCTCCCCGCTTGCGCACAGCTTCGGTACAGGTAGGGAACTGGTATTGCTGTTCAGGACGTGATGACAGGCGCATGCGTGAGCTGCCGTTTGCCTATTGGGCGATATGTACTTACTCGCGAGTGTACTTAAAGTGAGTGTACTTAAAGCGGGGTATGCCTGTATAACAGTCTTAAGGCACATAGAAAAAAATCCTCAATCACTGTAGCTGCCAGGTCTTGATGTCCCCCGTAGATACTTAATCTTATAAAGTTACAGTGGTCTGGCCATACCCAATAGCCTCTTAATCGAGGTAGATCTTATATGAGTGGCCAACATAAATCCCAGAGGGGAGAGACTCACTGTTTGCTGCGTGGGGACGTCTGGCAGCTTCGGCGTGCTCCTACCGGAGCGGGTAACAGGATACAAGAGAAGGTAAGGCGGAGCATCGGCCCGATGAGGAAGAGAACAGACCGGGACCACTCAAATCAATGCAAACGCTTTAATGGCATAGAAGGCAACATAGACTCACTCTTACGCGTTTCGCACGGCTAACCGCGCTTTATCAAAGTCGTGCAAAACGCGTAAGAGCGAGTCTATGTTGCCTTTTATGCTATTAAAGCGTTTGCATTGATTTGAGTTATCTGTTCTCTTCCCCATCGGGCCGATGCTCTGCCTTATCTTCTCCTGTAAACCTGTAAGCAGTCGTAAAGGTCTAGTTCACTTGCCTTCCTGGTCACTGTACTTTTATATACTTTACTATAAAAGTGATGAATAAGAGCTTGTTTGGTAAACTTTTTGCTTAATGTCTTCAGCTTTTCCCCCCAAATGTTTAATAAAATGCTGCAGGTTGCGAGATCTTTCTATCGTGATCATCTATTTTCCAAATCTGAATTTTGGTTTCACATTTATATCCCTGAATTTGGACAACTTCTTTTTAAAACATTGTTTTACCCATAATGTCGCAATACTGTATTTTCTTGCAGAGTGCTGTAACTCACTTTTATTGGCTTCCTTTGCATTCTAGCAGCCATTATGAATATGTACTTGTATATACCACCACATATTTGGCTAGGAATAAATTATAAATGAAAGCGAACATATTTCAACTCTGTTTTTCTCATTTTATGGTAATGGTTTTTTTTCACACCCAGGCTTTTTTGGGGCACATTGCTTTCCATCAGCTTTACTCACTTCATGTTCTCTTTATTTTAATTTTATTTTTTTATCAACCTACTGTAGGCTTATTACAAACTGGTTTCTTCAACCTAACCTAAATCCAGTAAAGGGCCTAGAATATGTTCTATGTGTTGTACTGTATACAGCACTGATCACCACAGATGAAATCAAATCAATACGGTCATTTCCTATGTGCTCACATGTCCGTATTCTGCAGATTTGGGCCAAACTCGTTTTGGAAAGTGTCTGCAAATACTCAATGTTTCCGAAGAGGACCACAGTGCAGTTATGTAGATATCTTCACACACATTTGAATATTAAAAATACCAAAGAAGAATAAAATGATTACTCTTAATTGGGGGGTGTTTGTCAATTAGAGTTCAAATTTCATATCAATTTAGGATAGGTTGTTAATTATGCTCACTAAGTACAGTATGTTGTCTTGTTGAACAGGACCTTGCAGCAATGCAGAAAAAGGGAAGTAATATCAGGAAGGGTTGAGATATATATTCTTGCTAATAGGATATAGTCCATTTCCTTTATTCCATTGGTTCCATTCCATTAAATTAATGATGTAGAAGTTTTCACATTCTGCAAGTTCTACCATGTGTCACCATGTTCATTTCTGTTACCGTAACCATTCTTGCCAACTGAGCTTTGCATTGAAATCCCCCAAATGTTCTTGACAATATCAGAAAATGTGTTAGAACAACGTGGAAAAGAGGCTTCAACTGCAGAACCTGGAAAGATCATTGGGGATGTCTTCATCCAGCAGTGGATCAACAAGGACTGAAACTGATGATATATGTCGACCTGTAGATGCTAGATTATTTGTCTGCTGCTTTCAATATAGCTTTCATTCCCACCTATTGAATCTTTGCTGATACTTTCCTCTGTTCTGTTTTTCAACTCCATACAGTACATAATTGGATGATTGCTTATAGACCAAAGCTAAACAAAGTTTGTTAAAGGGCATATACGTTTATAAGTCTTCCCATTCTGCATTGCTGTATTTTTTTTATTATCCTACATTAGGCAATAAAGATTAATACAGTACATACTGTATGTTAAATTACACAAGCCACATATATATATTTTTTTATCTAGATTAAAAGGTAGCATCATTGTGAAAAGAAAATTGGAAAAACTAGTTCTTATGCCTTAAATTAACTATTTTTCAGTTTGAGCCTCAAGATTTTTGGTAAATGATGCTATTAAAAACCTGCTGCTTGTGTAAAAGGATTATCGTTCACTGCCTTATCTCTGCCTTTTATATTGATTTATGTAAGTCTATTCATTTTTTAAATTATTATTATTTAAAGGAAAGGCAGAGACTGGTGCGATGCAAAAACCCGAAGAGGAAAAGTTTGAAGGCTGTCAAGGTTAGAATTTACCTTTTTTTACAAGCGTAAAACATGAGGGTGAATAGTGTTCTTGTTATTTTTACTCATACAGAAACCACAGGCCCAACTCTATGGTTTTTATTATATCAAAGTATTGCCCCCTTATGCATGGAACATAAGATGTATACAAGGTATCTACAACTCTTCATAAAGAGGCAGTGTACTGTATGTCTTCACATTTACTCCAGTACTGTTTGCCCCCTTGTTGTTTTCGTCTTTACTGTTCTTGTATTTATTTTCCTTCGGGAAAAAATGCTTTCCCTCTTTGCATCTTTCATTCTGAATGTGCGTGTGATGTATTGTATAGTACCTACAGTATGTAGCCCGACTTTCCTAAAGTTCCCCTCACTAGAACATTTAGAAACTTTAACCCACAACAGTTTCTGGCTGACTTTACCAAGTGCCCTTGGTATAGAATAGACTTAATTCCTGACCCTGATTCTGCGCTCGACTATTTCCAATCTGTGTTCTTAAAACTCTCTGTGCTACCCATGCTCCACTACGTAGAATAAGAGTACGGGGGAGCCACCTTTCTGGGTTACACCTGACCTTATAGCACTCTACCATCTCAGGGATGCCTTGTAGAAAAGCTACAAAGTAACTGGCACTACCAAGGATCTCAATCACTACATGTAACGGGTTCCCCCCCCCCCCCCCCCAATCGCAGATTATACTGTGGGTGCGGAGAAACATACCATGTTACCAGAGGTGTGGTGCATTACCTGTTGGCGCGCAGGAGGACTGAGGTTCCGCCACGGGGAACCTGGGGCAATTATACTAGGGGTACTCGCTTACAACGATGCAGTGCCTCCACCTGCGATGGCTCCCACCAGAGGGGGAGTGGTTCCTCGCAGGACAATCACTAATAATCAATACTCACACACAATGATATATAATAACTAATACTATTTACTTTAGAACATGAGATAACACATATCATGACAATACCAACATAACCGGTGTCCCTCTCTAGAGGAGACACTTACCACTGCGTCGCGCAGGACGCTTTCCCAACACCAGGTGATCCCACCCAGTGTCCATAGAGTCCCACCCAATGTCCCACACTCTTGTAGAGAGAAGCAATGGGTGACTGCGCAGTCACAATTTCACTAAGGGCCCGTTGGTGCACTTATGACTGTATGATACCTGCCGAGCACTCCGGTGCTCGGATCAGCAACACTTCCCAAAGGGTCAGATGTGTGATGAATCCGTCTGATCCCAACCTTGAGTTATTCTCTGTGGCCCCGACTTGGGCCCGAACTCCTTAACTGGAACCGCAGCGTCCGCTGAGTCCCTACCTAACACTATAACAACGTGACACACTGTGCTATAGGCCGTCCCTACAGCACAGCATCCTTAGGTGGCTTAAGGAAAACTCCTAGGGCCTGCGGGGTGCCTATCCTATGCAGGTAGGTCCCTGCACCCACCCTACTCGTAACACGGGCCCTGGGCCATGGCTCCCCGGATTGGTTACCGCTATGAACCCCCCAGTTGCCTCATACTACGCGCAACGCGGACCTGGGCTATGGCTCCCCGGACTGGTTACCGCTATGAACCCCCCAGTTGTCTCGCGTCGCTTACCTCACTTAATTCCTGCAGCAACGCTCTGCAGACTAACCCTCAGCCCACTTGTCCCTTACTATTCCCCAGCTCTAACTACAGCAAGTGACAGGGGTCCCTAACCTGAAACTGTCCCTGGCAACACTCACTAACCTAGTGGGGAATCAGGGCTAACTTGGACCTTAGGGCCGCTGGCCTAGTGCACCCTACCTCCTTCCCTGGGCTGCTCCTCACTCTGACTAACTAGCGTGCTCCAACTGACAAAAACCCTGTCTGCACACAACATTGTTGCAACTCTGCAGCATGAGAATCTGCCAGCTCTTTTGGCTTCAATGCTGCCTGTGACAAGGGTGAAAGTGCAGTCCCCAGAGGCTGCTGGGAATTGTAGTTCTTGGGACAGCTCTTTTCTACGGGGACCGCGTGCGCGATCTTTACTGCGCATGGGCGAAGCTCGTGCCACAACCAAGAGGGCGGTGCCCGCCGGGAGAAGTCGCCATCCCCTTCCCCCACTGCCACAGGGGTAAGGCAGGGGGGCAAAAGGAAGACTGTCAGGGGAACCGGAGGTGACCTCCTTACATACAGATGCCTGCGGAACATGTGCACAAGGCATGCAAAAGCACAATATTACTCTGACAATCTTCACCAGAATACATCAAACTAGCTAACTTCTGGAAGGTCGTCAACAATATATTCCAGCCTTCTAGCCATCAACAACCAAGTAATATCACTAAGGAGGATATTATTCTGACAGATCCCATTGACATTGCAAATGCATTCAATGATTTCTTTTTGGGGTGTGCTACTAACTTATTAGCGAAATGCAACCCAAACCACAAACATGAACCTCATTCTGAGTACCCCTATAGCCCCACCCTCTTCCAACATCGTTCACATTTTTCAATTTGTCCCAGTATCCGATGAGATTACACAAGCGCTCCTCAAACTAAAACTAAGCAGCCAATGTGGACCTGACTTACTGCAATCTAAGTTCCTAAGACTTGGTGCCTCAGCCATTGCCAAACCAAATGCTTCCATAGTCAACTCTCTCCTGTCTGCAGGCCATATCCCTAAGACCTGGAAAACTGCCAGAGTTATCCAATCTTCAAACGTGGGGACAAAAACACTGTCTCAAACTACAGGCCAATCTCTCTTCTCCCAACTATCCAAAGTCATGGAAAAATGTGTCCACTCCCAATTAAGCGATTACTATACCAAGACAAATTTCCCTAGCCAATTCCAATCTGGCTTTCACCCCAAGCACTCCCTGGTAACTACCCTACTAAAATTTTGCAATGAAATCCAGAGTGGAATGGAACGGGGACAACTCACTGGTGCAATATTCCTAGATTTTGCAAAGGCTTTTGATACTGTTGATCATGTTATCTTGCTTAACAAACTCCAGTGCTCCGGAATAGGGAAGCATGCTTTAAATTGGAGCATGCTCTTCTCAGTGTTCATCAATGATCGTCCTACAGCTTGTAAGGGAGCTTCAATACACATGTATGTACTGTTGTGCCGACGAGTATTCTAAAACAAATCTGGGGCAATCACCAACAAGACCCAGGTACATGCTGGGTACATCCTGGGTACATGCTGCAACATTTCAGTGACATTTCTGCAGACAGACTAATGGCCCATCGGATTAACAGCGGGGGTCCCTGGCAGTCCCTTTCAAACTGAATGGGGCTGCCAGGAACCCCTGCTGTGTTAATCTGATGGGTAATTAGTCTCTGCAGAAATGTCACTGAAATGTTTGCAGCATGTACCCAGCATGTACCTGGGTCTTGTTTGTGATAGCCCCAGATTTTCCAAGGCAAGTTTTAGAATACTCGTCGGCGCACCTGTAGATGACACAATCTTATATGCACACAGCCCTAGCCTCTCCGACCTTGAACACATACTTCAATCTGATATTTGAGACTTGGAAATTGGATTTTTAAAGCTTCCAATTACTGAGCTCCAGATCAGAACCAACACTGATACCACCCTAACTGCTGTTACTAGTTTTAAATACTTGGGCATATGGTTTGACTCCCATTTTTAACATTCGGGATGCACATTGATACCCTGACATCCAAAACTTATGCCAAACTAGGTGTACTTTACATGAACAAATCCTCCCTAAGTCTGCTGGTCAGAAAACGTATCGCACAGCAGATGCTAATGCCAATTATCGACTATGGGGGCATAGTATACGACGTATTTTTATTTTATTTTTTTACAGAAGCCAGCACTCTGTGAGCCAGCTTTAGGCTAGTTCCCGGTGGTGACAGCGACGCACACCAGTTACTAGCCTCAATAAGGCAGGCCCCAGTGTCTTCTCGCGTGTTGGCTCACGTAGTGTGGTGGCGTGTCATCCAGCCGAGGGAGACAACACTATTGTGTTCCTGTGCGGCGATGCGGTCACGTGGCGCGCTGGGAGCCAATAGCGCTCTGCTAGTGATGATGATTGTGCTGTGGTTATATTGAGCTCCAGTTACATTAGAAGTAGTAACGCTGCCTCCTCGGAAAGGGGTATTCTGAGCAGGGATGATGGGTGGAGTGCGGAAGGAAATCAAAGCTGCTGTTTCCACACTATGGTAAGGCAGATACGTTAGGGATACAGTACATGGAAGGTGTTGAAAGGGAATTTGTGCTGGATCATAGTGGGAAGCAATGATCCCTCCCCCCTCCCCCCCATTCACAAATGTTTACAAACTACTTTTACTTTGCAGTACCTGAAATTATGAACCAAAGTTAAAATCGCAGGTGAAGTGTTATAGTGAGTGCTTTAATTGTATTGCAGTTCTAGTGTTGTGTTGTGTTGTGCCTGATGTCATGGCCGCGCCCCCCTCCACTTTGGCCACGCCCCACGTCTCCCATCGCTCCCTACAGACCGCAGATTGTAGTATTAAGCTGTGCACAGGACGCCAGGCGCGCATGCAGCAGCCACCACCGGGGACTTAGCTGTGGAGAGTAGCCAGCACAAAGTACCAAGCCACAGCAGTTCTAAAATCCATGTGTGTCCAGAGCAGCAGTAATGTAATGCACATACATGATCTTCTTATTTCCCAGGACTCCATAGATAGGCTTTAGTCTTTCAGTAGTATTTGGTCTAATACTGGTTCCAATAAATACTAAAACTGATTTCTACTGAGATCTCAGTGATTTATTTTTTATGTTTTGTTGTTGCTGATATTGAGATTTTGGTTGATCTTATTTTATGAATATTCATGACATGCCCTCATGGTGGTGCTCCTGTACTACCCAACTCTGCAGACACACTATTTTATACCCGATCAAGTATCATTTCTTGAAAAGTAGTATTTTTCAAACTGCGCTAGTACGGAAGTGTACGTGTTGTGTACGTGTTGTGTACGTGTTTCAGGTCCTTCTGAAACCTAAGTGATTAAACCAAATGTAGTACAAAAATACAATGAGTCTCTTACAGTGAAATGTCCACGTGCCCTTATATTAACCATTAAGTCTGTGTAGAATGGTGCTTGGCAAGAGAACTACAGTAATTACAGTAAAGACCTGGATACAATCACTATGCCCCTTCCTGGTCTCTTTGCTGAATCTGATTCACATTTGCAAGGTATTTAGATTTTAGGTTTTGCATTAATAAGAAGTTAGAGTAACTAAAATTGTTCTCTGAATTAGTAAAAAAAAAAAAAAATCTCATAATAGATTTTAAAGGTGCATTCATACTTGGTACAGATAATGGAAACCCCTGTATAATACATGTGTACACACTTCTTACTTGTTCTGTTTTGTCATCTCCTACAGTATGTCAGGGGCGCTCAACTACGGTCCTCAAGCCCCTCCCCCCCCCCCCCCCCAACAGATCAGGTTTCCAGGATATCCTAGCTTCAGCACAGGTGTCTCAATCAGAGGCTCAGTTGAAGTGAGCCTCTGATCGAGCCACCTGTGCTGTAGCAGGGACTGATTAAGTCACCTGGCGCTGAAGCAGGGTTATCTTGAAAACCTAACCTGTTTGGGGGTGGGGAGGGGACTGGAGTTGAGCACCCCTGGGTTATGTGATGAACACTGTACACACGGTTTAGGTCATGCATTGCCTGATAGCCTCTTTGTCGTAGGCATCGCTCATGCACATGTTCCCCTCCTATCCGAACGCTCTTCCGTTCTTGTGCTGAGGCTTTATCCTGCAAGCACAGAACAGGGAAAAAGGAAGACCATACAGGACAAATGTCATATGCAGTGGTTCCTATAGTCCTAGAAATTGTTACGCTGGAACTGGAGTCCTATAGATTTATGTATCTAATTCTGAACACTAATCGCAACATAACAGAAGAATTCACCATTATAATAATAACTTTATTTCATATAGCGCTTTTTTCCCAATGGGATACACAGCGCTTCACAATTACAGTGTAGTGCGCGGTAAGCAGCACTATACATAGGGTTCTTACAGACACGGCCCCTGTCCCTTTGAGCTTACAATCTGTTTTTGGTGCCCGAGGCACAGGGAGATAAAGTGACTTGCCCAAGGTCACAAGGAGCGACACCGCATTTGAACCCAGCTCCCAGATTCATACCCTGTGTCATTGTTTTCAGGGTCAGCACTTTTACTCACGCAGTCTCTTTTATCAGCCGTAATATATACATTCCACCTTAACCTTAGATTGTGTTTAGCCCTTTGTATGACAATATGAATATTACTGTAAGTGCCAGAGTGTGGTGAAATGGCACTGCAATCCCTCCCAGAGAATGCAGAGCAAAAAATCAATCCGTTCTTTAGGATTGGATAATTATTCAACTCCTTAATGCCCTTTTAAGTCTTTTTAAAGCATCCTTTGATTTCTTTAGCAGGTTTTAGTCCACCTCCCAAGCAGTGCAAGATCTTTGCAACACTTTCCTGTTTGTGATACTTTGTTGCCAATGTTCCCAGCAGTTTGAGCTGTAAACTGTAACAATAGATATCCTTTAGTAATATAATAATACATTGTAGCTGCTGAGTTACACTGGCCTGAAGGATTGATTGAAACTGGAAGGTGGCCATTATGTTAGTCACACAATCAGAATTGTTAGAGATTTATAACAGGAGCACCAAACAATTGCCAGCTTAGGTAGGAAAGTCTATAAAAAGGGGAATGTAGTATTGCTGCTTTAAATCTCCCTGATCTTTCAGGACCGTGGCTTAACATGCTTACAGGGAATAATAAGAGGGCTGCATCTGTAAGTGTATATGCAACTGTGCATTGAAACCCACTTGACATTTACCATGCTGAATTATAAAGCTGAAAGTCCGTAAACAGCTTCCTTCCCAACATTCAAAAACCGAACTTGTTTTGACAATTGAACCATTATTATTATTAAAATAATAAAAAAAGAGGGGCTCCCAGCAATTGTGTCCACCGTCTTCCAATTCCCACTTGAAAGGCTCCCCAGTTCTGTAAATAAATAGGACTCTCATTATTATTGTGGATGAAGAAGTAGCAGGAGTATGAACAGCACAGAATGACAGTATCTCATTGCATGATTATGATGTGCGTTGTTTGATCCGGGGTGGAGTGGAAAGAGCTGAGCTTCATTGCTTTTGGCTCAAGGGGTGCCCTTGTATCAGGATACTGGTTTAGTTGCATGTGTTTGGAGCCCTTTTAGGGAAATTGGCTACCTAATCTGGCAGGTCCCATGGGCCAATAAAAAGCCACAACGTCCATGACCCAGCTTCCGATAGGACGGCCGTGTAAATCTCGATGAGAACACTGGTAACTAATCCATCTTGGGAACATGGGATGGTCCTTTGACCTAAATATAACACAGGACATTGTGTTTTAAATACTGAAAGGAAACCACTACCAATTGTTATTGCGTGTCATTGCGGCTTTCATTTAGTCTGAATTTGAAGTTTAAAATTTCACTCTAAATCAGTGCTCAGAAATATTTGTTTGAGTAATTGGGGGTTATTCCTTAAACTGTGACCGTGCCAGTCAGGGCACTATTGTAGGGAAAAACAAATAACAGACAGGCGCACTAAGGGATATGAACACTTTATTAATAAAACAGGGCAGTGGGCACAAATATCCACTGAGGGGTTAAAACAAATATAACAACAAGAATCATTAAAATTACTGGTTTGGCACTAGGGGAAAATGCGATAATGGGAAAAGGAAGAGGAAAAAGGATAGAAAGAGAAAAGCGACAAGAGGGGAGTGAAAAAAAAGGAAAAAGGGGGAGAAAGGAGAAAGGGGGGGGGAGATCGCGCTATGTCAAATCGGGCACACTAGTATGTGGATAAATATTGCTTTGTAGTATGGGGGGGTTAATCTAAAGTGAGCCGCCCACAAGGGGGCTCACATGAGAAAAACAAATACAGACAGGCGCACTAAGGATGAAACACTTTATTAATAAAACAGGAGATCGGGCAAAGATACCACATTTTAAAACAAATACAACAAGGAATCATTAAAAACTGTTTGCACTAATATAATCGGTGATAGCACCGGGTCTACACAGGATCTCGCTAGTACTACAGAAAGTCCGGACCAGACTGAGTACTTACCCTGCTTGATATGTAAAAAAATTCCCCACCCTCCACTCCCCACTCCCACCTCCCCTATCTGTCACACCTCCCCTCCCACCCACTCTTATCACATTAGCTTCCCCCCCTCTGGGAACCCACCTTTTGGGAATTTTGCCATGCCCTCTTCTTCCACAAGTTAGAACGTATGTATAATGTAATTGGATGAAACAATAATCTAGTATGTATGTTAACAATTTAACTACCCATACAAAATATTTGAAAAAAAAAAATATTTGCCTGGGATCATATGCTATAAACCCACCAATATCTGTGAGATTGCAAGGAGCTAATAATCTTATTTGGCAAAATCTGAAAAGGCACAAACCGGTGCCATGTTTGCATATGGGTGGAATTTAATTACTACCGGCATCAGACCTAGATGGCGCATTGAATATATACGATTGCAAACAAAAGGAAAACAGTGTTTTGTAGGGGCGGTGCCTTAAAGAAAATATATACCCAATTATTGAGGAACCAAACCAGTAGAAGGGGCAATACTCGTGCATTTGGACAATCACAATGTAACGGAATTATGCAAACAATAATTCAACGATATACTGGAACAATTTGTGGGGTAAACAGTTGATATACATGGTTCTACTAATTTCAATAATTTAACAAGAAAACAGAGTGCTTTGGATCAGACGACATGTAAACTTTATAAAGGATATATTTACCTTAAACTGAGGCTAATACTATTATAATACACTGCGGACAATGATTATTCTTTGCCGCGAAATGTGAAGATATGGGCAGTCTTTTAAACATTGTTAGAAAGCCACATCATCAGTGTTAACCTCTAGCATAGTTAAAATAATAGTCCAAAACCATTGCTAGGCTAACCTAATCGGTAGGGGATAAATGGACAAGAAGAGGAATGCGTTTAGATTTCCCGTAACATGTCGAAGGGACAGAAGACTCATATCATATATATTAGGAATGTAACCAAAAATTGTGCAAAAAGGGCACCCTTCAAATTAAGC